>CM065590.1:167157258-167558361 GCA_033119425.1 Bufotes viridis
TATACACACACAGGCCGGGCCTTTACCCTAGCGTTGCCGTGACTTGGCCTCTGCGCAGTGGCAACTCTAGGAACAATATATGGGAGGCACATAAGATACCACAGTCAAAATGGGGGCACTAATAATTTTCCCCACTTAAATTCATACAACTGAAAAAAACGAAATAAGTATATATAAATTCAAAATACGAGAGTATTAAGTGGTATGCAGGGATACATTTATAATAAAATAATTTACTTACAAAAGAACCTATTCCATCTTCTGCTGTGCTGTCCTCTGCTTGCTTCCACGGATCTTCCCTCTTTTCAATCTGTCCTCAGTGCGCAGGGCAGGCACACTGCTATGGGGATCTGTGGATGACACACTGTTATGGGGGATCTGTGGATGACACACTGTTATGGGGGATCTGTGGATGATACACTGCTATGGGGATCTGTGGATGACACACTTTTATGGGGGATCTGTGGATGACACACTGTTGTGGGGATCTGTGGATGACACACTTTATGGGGGATCTGTGGATGACACACTGTTATGGGGATCTGTGGATGACACTGTTATGGGGGATCTGTGGATGACACACTGTTATGGGGATCTGTGGATGACACACTTATGGGGATCTGTGGATGACACACTTATGGGGGATCTGTGGATGACACACTTATGGGGATCTGTGGATGACACTGTTATGGCGGAATCTATGGATGACACTGTTATGGGGAATCTGTGGATGACATACTGTTATGGGGGTACCTGCGGCATGCTATCCGACCTATCCGGCTGCTCACTCCTGATCCGCCATGCCGCAGTACCTGGCACAGCCGTGCTGCTAGCTCTGTCCCCATTGACTATAATAGGGCAGGGGCGGAGCTATGGTGCAGCATGGCAGAGATCGCCGGACTAAAAAGTCGGACATGCAGTACTTTTAGTCCGGCGATCTCTGCCGTGCTGCGCCATAGCTCCGTCACCTGCCCCTATTATAGTCAATGGGGACAGAGCAGCAGCACGGCAGTGCACGGGTACTTGCGGCATGGCGGATCAGGAGGGTGAACAGCCCGGATAGGTCGGATAGCCATGCCGCAGGTGTGAAAGTACCCCCATAACAGTATGTCATCCACAGATCCCCCATAACAGTGACATCCACAGCGCCCCATAACAGTGACATCCACAGCGCCCCATAACAGTGACATCCACAGCGTCCCCATAACAGTGACATCCACAGCGCCCCATAACAGTGACATCCACAGATTCCCCATAACAGTGTCATCCACAGATTCCCCATAACAGTGTCATCCATAGATTCTGCCATAACAGTGTCATCCACAGATCCCCCATAACAGTGACATCCACAGTGCCCCCATAACAGTGTGCCAGTAGCCGTCCCCTTTAGTGCCAGTAGCCCCTTTATGTGCCAGTAGCCCCTTTAGTACCAGTAGCCGTCCCTTTATGTGCCAGTAGCCGCCCTTTATGTGCCAGTAGCCGCCCTTTATGTGCCAGTAGCCGTCCCTTTAGTGCCAGTAGCCCCTTTATGTGCCAGTAGCCCCTTTATGTGCCAGTAGCCGTCCCTTTATGTGCCAGTAGCCGTCCCTTTAGTGCCAGTAGCCCCCTTTAGTGCCAGTAGCCCCTTTAGTGCCAGTAGCCCCTTTATGTGCCAGTAGCCATCCCTTTATGTGCCAGTAGCCCCTTTATGTGCCAGTAGCCCCTTTAGTGCCAGTAGCCCCTTTAGTGCCAGTAGCCCCCTTTATGTGCCAGTAGCCATCCCCTTTATGTGCCAGTAGCCCCTTTATGTGCCAGTAGCCCCTTTAGTGCCAGTAGCCCCTTTATGTGCCAGTAGCCCCGTTTAGTGTGCCAGTAGCCCCTTTAAGTGGCAGTAGCCCCTTTAAGTGCGCAGTAGCCCGCTTTATGCTGCCAGTAGCCCCTTTATCTGCCAGTAGCCCCTTTATCTGCCAGTAGCCCCTTTAGTGCTGCCAGTAGCCCCTTTAGTGCTGCCAGTAGCCCCTTTAGTGCTGCCAGTAGCCCCCTTTAGTGCTGCCAGTAGCCCCTTTAGTGCTGCCAGTAGCCCCCTTTAGTGCTGCCAGTAGCCCCTTTATCTGCCAGTAGCCCCTTTAGTGCTGCCAGTAGCCCCTTTAGTGCTGCCAGTAGCCCCTTTAGTGCTGCCAGTAGCCCCTTTAGTGCTGCCAGTAGCCCCTTTAGTGCTGCCAGTAGCCCCCTTTAGTGCTGCCAGTAGCCCCTTTAGTGCTGCCAGTAGCCCCCTTTAGTGCTGCCAGTAGCCCCTTTAGTGCTGCCAGTAGCCCCTTTAGTGCTGCCAGTAGCCCCAAGAAAAAAAAAAAAAAGAACACTTATACTTACCTCCAGCGATGCGATGCAGGCCTCTTCCGGCCTGTGTCTCGAAGCTGTACGGCTCCGGCGGCGCGATGATGTCATCGCGCCGCTGAGCCGGCTCTGATAGGCTGCCAGCCTAGTGCTGGCAGCCTATCAGAGGAACAGGGAGAGGTCACGCCTCTCCTCCTCTGCTGCTGCTCACGACGGAGATGAGCGCAATGCAAGCGCTCATCTCCGTCGCCACTGGAGCCCAGTGTGCCTGCGGCCGCCGGCCGGCCGTGCGGCAGTCAGGGCTACCGGCCTACCGGGAATTTTCCCGGTATGCCCTGGATGCAGAAGACCAGTCCGGCACTGGACGGTCACCACCAACAGAGGCTGAGCTGCCCCCCGCCATTTAGATATGTATGTTTGTTATTAATCAGACATCCACCCCAACCTCCCCCAACCCCACGGGGCGTTCCTTGTAATTTTACACCATCCAGAACCCCATCAGACCTCAGATCAGACGGAAAAGAATATTACCTTTATTTAAGAACTATCTTACTTAATTTCATGGCAGACTCTCATGCTCTATCCCTGCTGGGGCCTGGGCTGGTTCGTGACACAGTGCTGTGCTGCTGCCTGCTGCTCCCGCGCTGCTCCTGGTCTCCAGACGGCGCACATGTGACCTGACTGCGTACAGTGCGTCAGGTCAAAGTGCGCGCTGTACGCAGCCAGTCAGGCAAGCGACTGAGCAGAGACCAGAGCAGAGGAGCGGCCGATCCAGGAGGCGGAACGGGGAGGGAGCACGTAAGTCAGTGCCAAGTGCTCACTACTCCTCCATCCTCCAGCGCGGCCGGCAGGCGTGGCAGCAGCAGCGACGTGATCAGTGGCCTGCCTGCCGCCCAGAGGCTGGGGAGCTGGCCTGCGCCCTGAGGCTGGAGCCTCCCCAGCCTCTGTGTCGGCCCGGCCCTGGCTCCTAGCATTAATTAATGCTGAAAAGATCCCCCTTTAGTTCAGATGTACCCGACTGGTGGAAGTGAGGAGGGCTCGGCAGCTCACCAGGAAATTTCCCTGTGTAATCTATGGCCGGTTGACCCGTGGTCATTCCCATTAAGTTTGTATTTCTATACACAGGGAAAGGTGCTGCCGACAAACCACCTCAGCAAATGGCATTTATCTTGTACACAAAATTAATACAAGTCACTTACTAATGTGTTGTGATTGTCCATATTGCCTCCTTTGCTGGCTGGATTCATTTTTCTATCACATTATACACTGCTCGTTTCCATGGTTATGACCACTCTGCAATCCATCAGCGGTGGCCGTGCTTAGACACTATAGGAAAAAGAGCCTGGCCTCTCTGGTGGCCAGGATGGTGAGAGTGAGCATGGGCCAGCACCATGGGCCAGCGCCAGGTAGGAGGCGTTTTTTCTAGTGTGTGCAAGCACGACCACTGCTGATGGATTGCTAGATGGACGTGACCATGGAAACAAGCAGTGTATAATGAGATGGAAATATAAATCTAGCTAGCAAAGGAAGCAATATGGAGAATCACAATACATTAGTAAGTGCCTTATATTAACTTTCTCTACATGATAAATGTCACTTGCTGAAGCGACACAACCTAAACCTTCTGATCAGTGGCCAAACGAGCATTTCCACCAAGCAACAGAGCATGTCCTGAATTTCTGCCGGTATAGTCTAGTTTTATGCTGTCTACAGTAGAGTAGTAGAGTAAGGGGTCTTTCTTACGTTCGGATGCCGTGCGGGTAATCCGCTGCGTGAAAGACAGCCAAGCCGCACTCTGGACAGCAGAGACACGCAGAAGTGCCGATATTCGCGACTAAAATTCGCAATTCGAAAATTCGTGATCAACACTAAACATGATTAATAATGCTCCGTGCCTCTGTGATCTTTTTACTACAAAATGACAGTGAGATAAAGTTGTCACTGTGATTTTGTAGTAAAAAGATCACAGAGAGGCATGGAGCATTATCAGTCATGTTAGGGTGCTTTCACACTTGCGTTTTTGCTTTCTGTCCTAGAGTTCCGTCCTCGGGGCTCTATGCCGGAAAGAAACTGATCAGGATTATCCTAATGCATTCTGAATGGAGAGAAATCCGTTCAGGATGCATCAGGATGTCTTCCGTTCAGTATGTGAACGTCTTTTGGACGTTGACAAAACCGCAGCATGCTGCGGATTTGTCTCCGTCCAAAAATCCGGAAGACTTCCTGTAACGCCGGATCCAGAATTAATGCCCATTGAAGTGCATTAATCCGGAATTAAGCTAAACGTCGTTTCGGCGCATCGCCGGATCCGACGTTTAGCTCTGCGCATGCCCAACAGCAGTTCCGATCGGGGCCCCAGTGTAAGCTGGGGCTCCGATCGGTTACCATGGCAGCCAGGACGCTACTGAAGTCCTGGCTGCCATGGTAAGTACTCCGCAGCAGTGTACTTACCTGCGCTGTGGCCCGGGGAGCTCCTTCTTGACGTCACAGGTCTGGGCGGCGCATTGATCTATGCGCCGCGGGGACCTGTGACGCCATGAAGGAGCGCCCGGCGGCCGCAGCGCAGGTAAGTACACTGCTGCGGAGTACTTACCATGGCAGCCAGAACTTCAGTAGCATCCTGGCTGCCATGGTAACCTGAAAGCATTTCGAAGACTGATCAGGATCCTGATCAGTCTTCAAATGCTTTCAGGTGACTTGCGTTCTGACAGATCCGGCAGGACAGAAGTGCCTGCTAGATCCTCAGAACGCAGGTGTGAAAGCATCCTTACTGCTCCGTGTCTCTGCTGTCCAGAGCGGGGCTTGGCTTTCTTTCACGCAGCGGATTCCACGCACGGCATCCGCTCGTGTAAAAGAGCCCTAATAATCGATCTCCTCACTGTTATTTGTATGAGGATGACTATGCAGAGCTGTATTGTAATGTGGCATTGTACTGAGCTGACATCCTGGTGTATGGAGCCGTAACCTGAAGCTCTTGGGTCCAGCAGGCATTATTTCTACCACAGTCCCCCAGCTTTGGGGGCCCCTCAGTCACCAGTTTCGGGTGTGACGGTAATCTCTACATCCCTATGGCTACGCGTTGGTGTTGCAATCCAGTGCATGGCCAGCAGATACAGCATAGTGGCATGTATGTGAGAATACACACACAGGCATGGATACACTCTCTGCAACACGATAGGCAGAGGAGACGGGGACTGGGAGGGGAACTGGAGGGAGATATAGTGACAGAGAGGAGGAGGGGATGACTGTGAGGTGGGATGGGGGAGGGAGAAACTCAGAGATGGGGCTGGTTTGGTAATGGAAAGCATAACTGTGAAGAGATGAGGTGGGATGCGGTGGAGAGCGGGCTCAGCACACTGAGGGGCTCAGCATGGATGTGGATGGGTAAGTGATGCCACCTTCTTGCATGCCTACCTCACAGCTGGCTGACATGTATGAGCCTCTAGAAGTGCACTTCTCTTGCTTTACCTTACTGTGCACTACATATGACTTACCTGACATTGCCAGGATGCAGATCCATACCTATGTCTTCTACATGCTGTCTCCATTTTCCATAGCTGATGTGAATTCTGCACTGCAGCCGTCTACATACATGAACGCGTCTTCGGTGCACACCATTGTATTACAAGTACACAGCGTGCAGATGCCTTAGTTGTGTGTGGTCGTTACTAGTGAGCGGGCTGTCTGTGCCTCACATGCACGCTGCGCTCCTCATTCTGCTTCACACAACTGGCCATAGACATAATCATTTCTCATCCCCTACAACCCATAATGAGAATGCTCCCGAAAATCATCAGTTCTGCAGCACCGAATAATCTCATCTGGTGAAAGACATTTGATCGATTGTTATAATCGCTGATAGATCTGCGGAAGATAATTTGTCGTTAGTAAATCAAAGGGAGATGCACTGGTGTCTCTCTATCCGTGATCACGCGTGTATAATGTCGCTTGTGTTATCGTGCATATATATTGGATTAGGTATGAAACTATAGTGCCCTGATCCAACAAGAAATATATATATATATATATTTTTTCCCATTAATCACTATTTCAGTGTCCAGTGTTACTGGCATGTTGTATGTTTGACACTTTGTCACATGAACCTCATGGATTGATTTGTGAATGTTATATCATGACACTTGACATGATACATCCTAATATAATTCATGAACATTTGACACGCATGCAATATATTTTCACGTCATTTTCTGTTATTATGATCAAGTAAAATGCTGCCGTTTACTAGGACGAAGCTTTCTCAACTCCATATAGATTTCTAGCCCATAGGAATGCAGCTTAGGCAGGGTACTGGCCCTCCTTAAAGAGACTAGCCCTTAGTAGAGACTTACTGGAAGTCCTCTATGGTATGGAGACTTGGTGGCAATACTCCATTCGAAAACAATATGCAAAGGGTTCTCCTGAGAAAAGAGAACCATCTCACTAGCACCAGTGCCTAAGTGCAATGTCTTGGAAGCAGCTTAGGCAGGGTACTGGCTCTCCTTAAAGAGACTAGCCCCTAGTAGAGACTTACTGGAAGTCTTCTATGGTATGGAGACTTGGTGGCAATACTCCATTCGAAAACAATATGCAAAGGGTTCTCCTGAGAAAAGAGAACCATCTCACTAGCACCAGTGCCTAAGTGCAATGTCTTGGAAGCAGCTTAGGCAGGGTACTGGCTCTCCTTAAAGAGACTAGCCCCTAGTAGAGACTTACTGGAAGTCCTCTATGGTATGGAGACTTGGTGGCAATACTCCATTCGAAAACAATATGCAAAGGGTTCTCCTGCGAAAAGGGAACCATCTCGCTAGCACCAGTGCCTGAATGCAATGTCTTGGAAGCAGCTTAGGCAGGGTACTGGCTCTCCTTACTGGAAGTCCTCTATGGTATGGAGACTTGGTGGCAATACTCCATTCGAAAACAATATGCAAAGGGTTCTCCTGCGAAAAGGGAACCATCTCGCTAGCACCAGTGCCTGAATGCAATGTCTTGGATGCAGCTTAGGTAGGGTACTGGCTCTCCTTAAAGAGACTAGCCCTTAGTAGAGACTTACTGGAAGTACTCCTTGGGAAAACAATATGCAAAGAGGTATTTTCTGAGAAAAGAGAACATCTCATCAGTGCCTGGAGTGTGATGTCTTGGATGGAGCTTAAAGGGGTTCTCCGGGTTCAGATCTGAACCCGGACATACCCAGAATTTTACCCAGGCAGCCCCCCTGACAAGAGCATTGGAGCATTTCGTGCTCCAATGCTCTCCATTGCCCTGCGCTGAATCGCGGAAGGCAAAGGCATTTTCAGGAGATTCGGTGACTTAGGGCTGCCGGGTGAAGGCTTCCTAACAGATTACTGTAGACTTTAGGAGCCAGTAAGACAGATTCAATGTTGGGTTTGATTGTGATGGGGCAAAATAGGAACAAGGTCACTATAATAACAAATTTCTTGGTGCATTGGTTCCTTGCACTCCATCCTCAAACAGGTACCTTTGTTCCCTCATTCCACATTGCCAATGTATCACCTGTGAAGGTCATGCAAGTGTTCAACTTCAGCTATGATGAGAAATGTGTTCTAACCTGTGCAAGCTATGAAAAGTCAATGAAATGTCTCATAATACATCGTTCTCACAGATGGCCATTGCTGCAATTAAATCTTTGACTTTTTGTGATTGGAGCTCAGAGACGAATGAAAAGAAGTCTTTCTAGCAGAGCATTGTTGGCAATCCCAACTCATGGACAGTTTCTGACTTCTGTATATGATAAGTCAGCAGATTTAGAAGCTAGGAAAACTCCATAGTGAAGTCCAGAGTGGCAGCTACAGTATATCATGTTCTCTTAGTAGAGATTGTTAATTGCAGGAGGATTGTTGCCTGAGTCCATTATGTGTTCACTACTACTCCTATGAGAATAAAATCAATGCATTGCATGTTAAAGGCTACATGTTATTTTAGTACATATCACAGGAGGCAGTCGTGATAAACCATATCTATTTAAACCGATCACTAGTACAGGACCCTTAATATTAGAGTGACTCCATTACCATGAGCTAGTGGGCCCAACTGGAGCTGAGAGGGATCACATGTCATTTTTACATACACAAAGCAAAGCAAGATAAATAGATTTATTTTGTAACTGTTTTCCAAAAACCCTCAGACTGTGGAGTCATAGAGTAATATGTGAGCCTGGCACTATTCCTTTTCATAAAGACTTGGAGAAAAACCGATATATTGGAGGCCCATGACAACCAATCAGGGTAGTACTTCCATTTTCTAAAAGGCCTCTGAAAAGAGAGAAAAGGAATCAGATTGGTTGCCATGGTCATCTTTACGACTACTGATACCATTGTTCTGCTGTAGGTTGACACATGAGCTCAGTTGTGTTCATCTACCTTTGATAAACATTGATCATACACTTTTTTTTTGGGGGGGGGGGGGCAGGGGGGTTGTCCGTGTGTGCAATTCACTGCACTCAGACAGCACAGAGAACCATAGAGTTGCATGGTGCAATTCACACCTCTAAGTCAGGGATGGGGAACATTTTTGCTGCCGAGGGCCATTTGGATATTTGTAGCATTGTTCACAGGCCATACAAAATTCTCAGCCTACATCAGCCTCAGATCAGACCCTGAGATCAGACACCCCAGCCTCTATTAGCCTCAGATCAGCCCCAGATTAGACCCCCAGATCAGATCTATTCAGCCTCAGATTGGACCCCCATTAGACCTCATATCAGATATTACAAAAAAAAAGAGGAAATAAACTTACCTGGCTTGCTCTGGGCATCACTGCAGAACCAGGACTCCCCGCATCGCTTCTTCTGGTTCCCACCATGAACCGTGACCTGACTGTGCACTACGTCCTGGCATTGAACGCATCAGGACACAGAGCAGGGCCCAAAAGAAACGCTGCCCGAAGAATAGGTTATACTCGGACAGGGAGCAGGGGGCCAAATGGAATGATTCAATAGGCTGGAAGTTCCCCACCCCTAGTCTAAGTGAAGACATTAATTGCATGCACTACAATTTTACCACATTTCACCCACATTGGGCTAGGCTTGGCCACTCAGTCTGGTCTCATCCTTACTGTGCAGTCAGTTCATTGAGCAGTTCCTGATATAGTTCCGTCCACCTGCTTTGCTTGTGGATCCTGCTTCACGTCCATTCCTGTCTGAATCCTGTGCCTTGACCTGAACCTTGTATCCTATCTGAACCCAATATTCAGTGCCTGGACCTGTATCCAGTCAACCTAACTGTACCAGAAATACGAACTGTTCCTGAACTAGGAGCGCAGGGATTTATTAAGACCGGAGTTTAGGACGCTAATCTTAATAACCCCTATAGCTGGCTGTGGATCTGCCAGCCTCTACATAATTTCGACGCATCCATCGGTAGTCTAAATGTAAGACCGCTTCTTAGCTGGCTTAAATTTAGACCTTTTTTTTTTTTTATGCCTAAAACAGGCGTAGAAAATGGTAAATGAGACGTGCTACCGGCCCGCCCCCTTCACCGCCCATGTCACACCCCTTTTAGACCTGGGGTGATCGGGGAGAAGTCGCAGATTGCAGTGCAAATAACCTATGCACCGTAATCTACACCATATATACTCCAGAAAACTGGAGTATATCTGATAGTAAATGATGCCCACAGTTTTGCTGTTACAGATCTGCTGAACTGCAAACTATGAACTGAGGAAAAGGTTGCAGGAATATACTGGTTTAGAAAGGGTTTCAGAGTCTCTTTCCGTGTGGGGAGGGTGGATGTGAAGTAGCCGCACCGCACTGCCAAGCCGCTGCTGAGATGCGGCCATAAACCCTTAGTTAATGATGTTTGAAAATTGTGTGAACGGGTTGCTGATTGTTAATGAAAAATGCAAACGGCGTGACCTTATATTATCAACAACCCATAAACGCTTGTTCAATTTGCAGAAAGTGTGGACTAGGGGCTTTTAGCTGCACGGTGGCTGCATTGCTTTCTCTACATAGGACATCATCCTCATTTGCATGTTTTAAAACGTATATCCACAATAGAATATATTAAACAGTATCAAAACAGCAATCCATTAGACCTGACAAATGACTCTAAGAGCAGTGACTCTGAGGAAGTCATGAGAGATCCCAACCGTCTCTAGCCTCAGCTAAGGTCAGTGTTCTTCCATTTACAGCATTATGTATTTTCTGTTGTAAGGTCAAGAAGTCACTTATATACTACTGTAGAAGCCAATTTGAGTTGTCTAGTGTCCCAGCAGTAAAGGTGACCTCAGACGGTGCGGCCTAGCCACAAGATGTTCATGCGGAAAACAGTAGCAAGGACAGGTGCAGCCCAACAAGTACAGGCATATAATCCATATGCGGATCTCAGAGCCACGCTTCACTGTGTATGGGTACCCTTAAAGTGGTGGATTAGGATTGGTATAATGGATTAGATGTGGATTTTGGTCTTGGGATCCTGCAACTAAATAATATTTTAATCCATTTACAATATTATGATGAAGTTAAAGGAGTTGTCCCACGAAAAATATTCTACCGTTTTCAAACCAGCACCTGGATCTGGATACTTTTGTAATTGCATGTTATTAAAAATTTAGCATAGAGTTATTCAATTAAATGCCTTTGTATAGCGCCACCTGCTGTTTGTTCTTTTTCTTTTTTCTTTGACCTTCTCACTGAGAAGGCCGCACATGCTCAGTTTCAACCTTCACCTGCTTCCTATGTTGTGATAGGAAGAGCTGAGACACGCCCCCTTAGATGCAGCAGAGAAGACCCTCCCCTTGATCTGTCGGCTTGATATAAATCTAGCAGAGCAATGAATGTGGAGATCTTTGGATCCATTTGAGGTACAGGGCTGGTTCTAGCTTTGTTTTACATTGTTCATGGGATAACCCCTTTAAAAATCACATAGCGAACAGCTGTCATGGTGAGACTATATGGGACAGGTATGGGTGCTGCATCACTTACCTAGATTTTGCCTGGAGCCAGCCACCAAACTCCTATGACCATGCTACAGGCTGCAGCTTGGCTGCCAGGTCTCATTCTGTTTGTGTATTGGTGTCTATTCATTGAAACTTGCTCTGCAAGGTTTCATTTCCTTTTTTACTCTGTGTTTAGCTGTTTAATCAATGAGTTTATCAGCCCTTCTTTATATGCTGAGCTGAGCAATAGATTCCTTTTGGTTTCACTTGCTTACTAGGACAGCTGTAATTCATTTATCTGTCTGTGTACCAACTTCTGCCTGTTTCCTGTATCCTGATCCTCTGCTGCCTGACATGACTTGTGCCTGTTCACCGTACTGACACGGAGCCACCTAACCTGACCTCTGGACTGTTTCACGAATTCGCACATAGTCACGCATACTCTGCCTGCCCTGACCTCTGCATGTTTCCTGACTACATATATTGACTGATCCTTCAGTGCTTAGCACTGATGTCTCTGTCCCCAGTAGGTCAACAGACAACCAGATCGGGACTATTCCAAGAGTTCGCAGCCTGATGGCTCCCCTCCAGTGACGACCAGATCTCTGTACATGGGTTAAGCTGTGAAAACCAGATGACTGCAAGGATAACACCCTCAGGGCTAGTCCAAAGTCAAAATGGTTGGTTGGCACAGTCGGTACATACTTACTGCCCATAACAGAGGCATAGGGAAAGTAAAAATGGTGCATAGATCAAGCAGTTGCATTTACACACAGTGACTTTCTAGATCATACAGTCAGCATTTTTAACTCTCCTGAAATTATGACTGCAATAGTAATCTGCGAGCCTTCACACATTATGATGATTGGAATCCACTATTAAAGGGGTTCTCCTACAATTATGAAAATAAAAATACTTAAATATTACTTTATTATAAATACAGTATATTCCTAAATACCTTTTATTATAATGGCTCATTTTTTCTAGGGAGCAATTATTAGGAGAAACAAAATGGCCAACGTACTATTAGTACACACAGAACCTGTCCTAATTACACTGCAGGACAGGTTACTTTAGCGCACTGAGATAAAGAGCTGTCTCCTTCTCTGCTCTGCTTGTCAGGAATTATGATCCTAAATACAGCTGATAAGAGGAGACATGAAGAACAGAGAATAGGTGGGGATGTGGCTGATGAGCAGCAGCACTTGTATGAAGTCTCTATTACGACAGCCCCACATTACCACACTCTGTCCTGTCCCTCTTCTCTGTACTTCATGTCTCCTCATGAACTTCATTCCTACAGAGATTCAGCTAAAGTTCTTAGCTGTCTTCAGGATCATAATCCCTGACAAGTAGAACAGACAGGAGGATGAGGCAGCTATTTACCTCAGTGTTGTGAAGTAACTTGTCCTCCTGTGTGACTAGGACAGGTTTTGTGTGTGCTAATAGGACAGCGGCCATTTTATTTTTGCGAATGAGGGCTCCCTAGACAAAATGAGCCATTATAACTAATGAAAGGTATTTGGGAATATATTTATAATAAAATAATATTTAAGGGACTCTGTCAGCAGATTTTACCCCTATAACCTAAACATATGTTCATGTCCAGACTAATAAGTAGAAACCTAAGATGGCCTTATTATACCTTACTGTGGCTGTATTTGCACAAAAATCAGCTTTTTATAACCTGTCAATCACTTACTTAAGGTGCTTAGGGGAGGTCCGTTAATACAGGGTGCTCAGCTGCCTGCTGCGGCCGTGCGAACTTCTGGCAGCGGGTTCGTTGAGTGAAGTGCGCATGTGCCGGCATGATGCACATTTCGCTCAACCCAGATATGTCCTGCAGGCGCGGGATGTGGCAGAGGGTCAGGGAGGATTGCAGAGGTGGTGCTGAGCTGCGAAAGGCGGTGCTGAGGACAGGGAAGGCGGCGCTGGGCACCGGACGGCAAAGGGTGCGGCCGGGCACCCTGTAGTAACGGACCTCCTCTTGGGCACCTTAACCGCTACAGGACCGCCGCACGCAGGATTGCGTCCTGGCGGCGGCCCTGTAGCTCTGATCGGACGCATCTAGGCGTCATCTCGCGAGACGCGAGATGACGCGAGGACGCGCCCGCACATGCGCAATGCGCGCCATCGGCGAGCTCGCATGCAATGAGATTACAGCCTGCCAGCGCCGATCGCAGCGCTGGCAGGCTGTACAGTGGAAAATCGCAGATCAGATATTGTTCTGTGAACAGCGCCTGATCTGCTTGCTGCCTCGCTTTTCTGGTGGTCCCTTTGCTTGGGACCACCAGAGAAAAATATCAAAGTGCACCAATCACCACACAACCCCCCACCCACCCACCCACCACTCCACCACCCCTACCCCCTGTCACTGATTAACCCCTGATCTCCCAGTGTCACCCCTTGATCACCCCCCTGTCACCCCCTGTCACTGATCACCCCCTGTAAGGCTCATTCAGATGTCCCCATGTGTTTGCGGATCCACGGATCCGCAAACTGCTGATCCGCAAAACACGGACACCAGCAATGTGCTTCCGCATTTTGCGGATCCGCACATTGCCAGAACTATATAGAAATGTTTTCTTGTCCGCAATTGTGACAAGAATAGACATGTTCTATACTTTATGGATCTTCAACTACGGATCCGCAATTACTGATCCGAGCGGACAAAGTCTGTCCCCATAGAATTGAATGTATCCATTATTCTGTTCCGCAATATTATGGAACAGAATTGCGGACGCTTGAATGAGGCCTTAGGGTCCTTTAGCGATCGCAGCTTTATAGCTTTTCCTCTTTTTTTTGCATATTTTTAGAGATTTTTCATCCACATTGATCAATGTGAATGGAAAATCTCAGACGTTCATTTTTTTCTTTCAGCGCAGAGGCTGAACGGAGAAAATTTCATTACCCGTATGCTCAATATACGGAGAATCGCAAAACTCCTAATTCTGGCCATACGTGTAATGATTATGGAGACCCCTAAAATGCCAGGGCAGTACAAAACCTCACAAGTGACCCCATTTTAGAAAGAAGACACCCCAAGGTATTCCGTGAGGGGTATGGTGAGTTCATGTAAAATTTTATTTTTTGTCACAAGTTAGTGGAATGTGAGACTGTAAAAAAAAAAAAAAAAATACCATTTCCGCTAACTTGTGCCAAATTTTTTTTTCTGTAAACTCGCCATACCCCTCACGGAATACCTAGGGTGTCTTCTTTCCACAATGGGGTCACATGTGGGGTATTTATACTGCCCTGGCATTTTAGGGGTCCTAAAGCGTGAGAATCCAAATGCGTAAAATGTCCTGTGAAATCCTAAAGGTACTCATTGGTTTTAGGGCCCTTTGCGCATCTTGGCTGCAAAAGTGTCACACATGTGGTATCGCCGTACTCAGGAGAAGTAGGGCAATGTGTTTTGGGGTGTATTTTATATATACCCATACTTTGTGTGAGAAATATCGCTGTAAATCGACAACTTTTTAAATTTTTTATTCAAAGTTGTCAATTTACAGAGATATTTCTCTCACCCAGCATGGGTATATGTAAAATACACTCTAAAACACATTGCCCTACTTCTCCTGAGTACGGCGATACCACATGAGTGACACTTTTGCAGCCAAGATGCGTAGCGGCTCTAAATCCAATGAGTACCTTTTAGGAGGGCATTTTTACGCATTTTCTTCACGCTTAGGGCTCCTAAAATGCCAGGGCAGATAAATACCTCACATGTGACCTCATTTGGAAAGAAGACACCTGCAAGATTCGCTGAGGGGCATAATGAGTCCATGAAAATTAAACTTTTGTCAAAAGTTAGCGGAAAGGGAGACTTTGTGAGAAAAACAATAAAAATCAATTTCCACTAACTTGTGCCAAAAAAATCTTCTATGAACTCGCCATGCCCTCACGGATTACCTTGGGGTGTCTTCTTTCCAAAATGGGGTCACATGTGGGTATTTATACTGCCCTGGCATTTTAGGGCCCCTAAAGCGTGAGAAGAATCAAATGCGTAAAAATGCCCTCCTAAAAGGTACTCATTGGTTTTAGGGCCCCTTTGCGCACTCCAGGCTGCAAAAAAGTGGCACACATGTGGTATCGCCGTACTCAGGAGAAGTAGGACAATGTGTTTTGGGGTGTATTTTTATATATACCCATACTTTGTGTGAGAAATATCTCTTTAAACGACAACTTTTAAAATTTTTTATACAATGTTGACAATTTACAGAGATATTTCTCTCACCCAACATGGATATATATAAAGTTGAACAGGTCGGCACTGCTGTAGAGGGATGGCGGTGCACGTGTCAATGGGTCGGCGTCCCGTGCAGTAATCCAAAATGAAGACCGGCACTCGCTGTAGTAAAGTTGCAATAATTCTTCTTTTATTGGTCACATATGTTCAAAAGTGACGCGTTTCGGCACAAGTGTGTGCCTTCATCAGACTTGTAACAATAAATGAGAAAATACAGACTTTATATATCCTAGTTGCACAAAGAAAAAAATGTGTAGGAAGTGACATCATGATTACATCATCACAAAAGTCCACACCCAACTTGTGAAAAAACAGATAGTATGAACGCAATACTTTCAATTAGAGACTGAACTATATACCATATTTAATATTACCGATTACCAATATATAGCATGGATCTAGTATCTGAGTACTGTTATGTCATGCTGGTGTTGCGCTGTAAATAAAAAGAGGAAAAGAAAAAAGGAGAAAAACATTAAAAACAAATGTACTAAGAAAGGAGTCTCAAAGGAAACTGTGTAAACTATAATCTCTGTTTAGACCCCGAGGTTCTATGGTCTCTAAGCGGTGAATCCAATATGCTTCTCTCTGTAATAGTTGCTTGGTTCTATCACCACCTCTACGTGACAATTGTATGTTCTCAATGACCTGAAACCTCAGTTGTGCTATTGTATGCCGCTTGTCGTGAAAATGATGGGGAATTGGTAATAAGAGATTCTCTTTCCTAATACTCGATTTATGATTGCTAAGCCTATCTTTTATCCGTGTTGATGTCTCCCCAATGTATACAAGGCCGCATGGGCATTTCAACAAATATATCACGAAGCGACTGTCACATGTAAAGTGACCGCAGCACTGGGATTTGTTCCCTGTATGCGGATGAGTGAAATATGATCCCCGTATGACACTTGAACAATGTACACAATTTAAACAGGGATATGTACCTGTTTTGGGGATGAAAATACTTGTTGACGTAGAGGGGTTTTCTGGCTACCAATGTCAGCTCGTATTATTTTATCCTTTATATTAGAATTTCTCTTATAACAGAGCATTGGTGATCGCTGGAATTCAGGAATGGTAGGGTATGACCTGGAGATGACATGCCAGTGATGGTTGATTATACCACGTAATCTATGTGTCCATGGGTGGTATTTAACCACTAGTGGGACCCGTGGTTCTTGTTTAGGTTTACTGGACTGTACAGTATTTAATTTATGTCTTTGGTGTTGTAATAAGTCCTCCGGATAACCCCGGGAGCGGAATTTCTGGGTCATCTCTTCCAATCTAATAGAGCATGTATCAGGGTTACTAACAATACGCTTGACCCTCTGAAATTGAGAATATGGGAGAGATCGCTTGTGGGTTCCGATGATTGCTGCTATATAATAGCAAACTATTCCTATCGGTGCTCTTGGTAAACAAGTCCGTGTGTATGGGACCTCCGCTGTCCTGTAAGACCCAGGTGTCTAAAAAGACACTCTTTCAGTATCAAAATGTAATGTGAATTTTAATTCGCACGTACTTCATTTAGGAATGTTACAAATTGTTGTAGGGATCGAACGTCGCCCGCCATACGCAAAATATGTCGTCAATAAAACGACGCCAAAAATGCAATGTTCTTGATACAAAGGATGGGAGTAGACATATTCAGACTCAAATTGTGCCATATAGCAATTTGCGTATGGCGGTGCGACGCTCGATCCCATCGCGGTCCCACGCCGCTGCTGGTAGTATGAATCCTGGAACATGAAGTAATTTTGCTCTAATATTACTCTGAGCATCGACAGAAAAAAATTTTGTTGGGTAGTGGTGTAAGTGCTAGACATAAGCAAGAGCTGTACTGCCCGGATACCTTCTTGATGAGTAATAGACGTATATAAGCTACATACATCCAGTGTGACCAGAAGTAAATCACCCGTATTTGGGATGCCTTTTAATTCGTTCAGAAAATGTTGAGTGTCTCGCAAATAGGAGGGGGCTGAGGTGGTTAATGGAGTTAGGACTTTCTCCAATAAAATGGCTGGATGGGATAAGATGGAATCAGTCGACGCCACAATCGGGCGCCCCGGTGGACTTGACAATGATTTATATTAAATCTATCCTCTGTTAATTTAACCCCTGCACAAATGAACTTACTTCAGAAAGGTTTATCCTTTAGTCCTACCAGTAATTTGGACAGTTTCACATTGGACATGGACTTACAGCGTTTTTATAGGAATCTACGTCTAAAAGAGCATTTCTCATCTACTGATTCTGCATCAAACGTTTCTGTACCAAATGTTCCAGTTCGTTCAGATGTTTTATCTTTGAAAACCTTTGGATTGCGGGTGAAGAGTTCTTATTCGCCACCCAAAACATATCACCCTGTAGAGACTTTTATCCAACTAGTACAAAGAGATGTTTCCACATGGTTGCAACAATGTAAAAATGGTCAGTTTCATATACAACACAACCTTACTATGGAAGAAAGACAAACTCTGAATCACTTGTTGGATAATAAATCTCTCATTTTTAAACCCGCTGACAAGGGGGAGCACTGGTGGTATTAGACAAAAGCTATTACGTAGCAGAAATTTTGAGTCAATTACAGGACCAAAATACATACATGTTGTTGCCAAGTGATCCAGTGTTTTGTATCAAAAAATGTTACAGAACATTGTTGATGCCGCTCTGCAGGATGGGGACAGTCGACGCCACATTGGGCTCCTATTTGATTAACCAGCATCCTATAACACCCGTATTTTATACACTACCGAAGGTCCATAAATCATTGTCAAGTCCACCGGGCGCCCGATTGTGGCGTCGACTGATTCCATCCTATCCCATCCAGCCATTTTATTGGAGAAAGTCCTAACTCCATTAACCACCTCAGCCCCCTCCTATTTGCGAGATACTCAACATTTTCTGAACGAATTAAAAGGCATCCCAAATACGGGTGATTTACTTCTGGTCACACTGGATGTATGTAGCTTATATACGTCTATTACTCATCAAGAAGGTATCCGGGCAGTACAGCTCTTGCTTATGTCTAGCACTTACACCACTACCCAACAAAATTTTTTCTGTCGATGCTCAGAGTAATATTAGAGCAAAATTACTTCATGTTCCAGGATTCATACTACCAGCAGCGGCGCGGGACCGCGATGGGATCGAACGTCGCACCGCCATACGCAAATTGCTATATGGCACAATTTGAGTCTGAATATGTCTACTCCCATCCTTTGTATCAAGAACATTGCATTTTTGGCGTCGTTTTATTGACGACATATTTTGCGTATGGCGAGGCGACGTTCGATCCCTACAACAATTTGTAACATTCCTAAATGAAGTACGTACGGAATTAAAATTCACATTACATTTTGATACTGAAAGAGTGTCTTTTTAGACACCTGGGTCTTACAGGACAGCGGAGGTCCCATACACACGGACTTGTTTACCAAGAGCACCGATAGGAATAGTTTGCTATTATATAGCAGCAATCATCCGGAACCCACAAAGCGATCTCTCCCATATTCTCAATTTCAGAGGGTCAAACGTATTGTTAGTAACCCTGATACATGCTCTATTAGATTGGAAGAGATGACCCAGAAATTCCGCACCCGGGTTATCCGGAGGACTTATTACAACACCAAAGACATAAATTAAATACTGTACAGTCCAGTAAACCTAAACAAGAACCACGGGTCCCACTAGTGGTTAAATACCACCCATGGACACATAGATTACGTGGTATAATCAACCATCACTGGCATGTCATCTCCAGGTCATACCCTACCATTCCTGAATTCCAGCGATCACCAATGCTCTGTTATAAGAGAAATTCTAATATAAAGGATAAAATAATACGAGCTGACATTGGTAGCCAGAAAACCCCTCTACGTCAACAAGTATTTTCATCCCCAAAACAGGTACATATCCCTGTTTAAATTGTGTACATTGTTCAAGTGTCATACGGGGATCATATTTCACTCATCCGCATACAGGGGAACAAATCCCAGTACGCGGTCACTTTACATGTGACAGTCGCTTCGTGATATATTTGTTGAAATGCCCATGCGGCCTTGTATACATTGGGGAGACATCAACACGGATAAAAGATAGGCTTAGCAATCATAAATCGAGTATTAGGAAAGAGAATCTCTTATTACCAATTCCCCATCATTTTCACGACAAGCGGCATACAATAGCACAACTGAGGTTTCAGGTCATTGAGAACATACAATTGTCACGTAGAGGTGGTGATAGAACCAAGCAACTATTACAGAGAGAAGCATATTGGATTCACCGCTTAGAGACCATAGAACCTCGGGGTCTAAACAGAGATTATAGTTTACACAGTTTCCTTTGAGACTCCTTTCTTAGTACATTTGTTTTTAATGTTTTTCTCCTTTTTTTCTTTTCCTCTTTTTATTTACAGCGCAACACCAGCATGACATAACAGTACTCAGATACTAGATCCATGCTATATATTGGTAATCGGTAATATTAAATATGGTATATAGTTCAGTCTCTAATTGAAAGTATTGCGTTCATACTATCTGTTTTTTCACAAGTTGGGTGTGGACTTTTGTGATGATGTAATCATGATGTCACTTCCTACACATTTTTTTCTTTGTGCAACTAGGATATATAAAGTCTGTATTTTCTCATTTATTGTTACAAGTCTGATGAAGGCACACACTTGTGCCGAAACGCGTCACTTTTGAACATATGTGACCAATAAAAGAAGAATTATTGCAACTTTACTACAGCGAGTGCCGGTCTTCATTTTGGATATATATAAAAATACACCCCAAAACACATTGCCCTACTTCTCCTGAGTACGGCGATACCACATAAGTGACACTTTTTTGCAGCCTGGGTGCGCAAAGGGGTCCAAATTCCAACGAGTACCTTTAGGTTTTACATGGCGGCTCACAATTTAGCCCCGCCCAAAATGCCAGAACAGTAAACACACCCCACAAATGAACCCATTTCGGAAAGTAGACACCCCAAGGTATTCACTGAGGGGCATAGTGAGTCCGTCTGAGATTTTTTTTTTTTTTGCCAGAAGTTAGCAGAAATTGAAACTTTTTTTTCTCAGAAAGTGTCATTTTCCGCTAACTTGTGAAAAAAAATGAAATGATACATGAACTCACCAAGCCCCTCCGTGAATACTTTAGGGTGTCTTCTTTCTAAAATGGTGTCATTTGGGGGTATTTATACTATCCTGACATTCTAGCACCTGAAGAAACATGACAGGCGCTCAGAAAGTCAGAGCTGCTTCAAAATGCCGAAATTCACTTTTTGCACCATAGTTTGTAAACGCTATAACTTTTACCCAAACCAATAAATATACACTTATTGGACTTTTTTTATCAAAGACATGTAGAACAATAAATTTAGAGAAAAATTTATATAGAAATGTAGTTTTTTTAAAAATTTTACAACAGAAAGTGAAAAATGTCATTTTTTGCAAAAATTTAGGTAATTTTTGATTAATAGCAAAAAAAGTAAAAATGTCAGCAGCAATGAAATACCACCAAATGAAAGCTCTATTAGTGAGAAGAAAAGGAGGTAAAATTCATTTGGGTGGTAAGTTGTATGACGGAGTAATAAACGGTGAAAGTAGTGTAGTGCGGAATTGTAAAAAGTGGCCTGGTCATTAAGGGTGTTTAAGCTAGGGGGGCTGAAGTGGTTAAAGGGACACTGACAGGCCGTTTCATCATATAAAGTGTTTTATATGACCCTATTGGTCTTAATCTGCTTAATCTAATTATACTATTTTCCCCCCTGTCTGCCTTTCCAATGCTTTTAAAAAACGTTTTTCTTGATATGCAAATTACCTGCGTTTGTGCCCAAGGGGCGGTCCCTTTTTCAGCTTTGTGCCCAGCTGTGCCGTCTCCTAGTGCCGCCCAGATCATTAGTATTCACTGCGCTGGGCGGCTTTTCATGCTCCTGATGCAGCAAAAACAATATATAACAACTATATTGCTGGCATCGGCCTCACATGGACGTTGTGCGCCTGCGCTGGATACGGTCCCCGAACACCGGCACCCTCCAGCTCCAGTAACGGAGTGCGCCTGCGCCACATAGAGTAGTCGGCCGTGGCTTCAGTTACTCCTCCTGCGCCTGCCGGGGACCGTATCCAGCGCAGGCGCACAACGTCCATGTGAGGCCGATGCCAGCAATATAGTCCTGGGTATGCGCTGGATTTCGCTGCATCAGGAGCATGAAAAGCCGCCCAGCGCAGTGAATACTAATGAGCTGGGCGGCACTAGGAGACGGCAGTTAGGGCACAGCTGGGCACAAAGCTGGAAGAGGGACCGCCCCTTGGGCACAAACTCAGGTAATTTGCATATCAAGAAAAAACTTTTTTTTTAAAGCATTGGAAAGGCAGACAGGGGGGGAAATAGTATAATTGGATTAAGCAGATTAAGACCAATAGGGTCATATAAAACACTTTATATGATGAAACGGCCTGTCAGTGTCCCTTTAAGTAAGTGATTGACAGGTTATAAAAAGCTGATTTTTGTGCAAATAGAGCCACAGTAAGGTAAATATAATGCCAATTTAGGATTCTACTTATTAGTCTGGACATGAACATATGTTTAGGTTTTAGGGGTAAAATCTGCTGACAGAGTCCCTTTAAGTATTTCATTTTCTTAATTCTTGGAGAACCCCTTTAAGATTACATGAAAACTGTGGAATTGTAGTCATTATCGCCTTACAAGGCATTGTATTACACTCCTTAGTAATTAAAGCGGTGCTTCATGCTCAAATGGTGTGATGTGCTATCACACTGGGATTTTAACTCAAAAAGTTGGATGCCAGTAGTAAGTTCCTTGGTGCATTGTAACCCTGGCTCCTGGGATTTCTTCAGAATACTATCAATGCTCATTTTGTAGCAAATGAACAGTCAGCATATTGAGGAGAATCTTAAAAAATATCGAACAAAACATAAAAAAACACATAATACATTAGCTTCAAAAACAAGTGAAATAATACAAAGACCTAGTAATACTGACAGTAAGATTGGATGAAACGTGCGGAACTAAATGGCTACCATCGCCCAAGTAGCTGGAACTGAAAGGTTGTTGAGGGTTCTTTACTAATAATTTGCAGTGCGGCTCCAGGTCTCCATACAAGCGCAGTGGTAAGAGAACATTCCACCTCCTTCGCCTGTGTTATACATTAAATATTTTTTGTCCTTGTGCTTTTCATAAACTGAATTCAAACAAGTATGAATCATAGCACTGATGGAAAACTGCAGCCCACACAGCAATTTGTTTTGTGTTACATTGTATGTCACAGGTAGGCAGCATGACACCATACATGAGGCATGCTTTCACCCACCATGTGTGTCACACACCAAGATTCACATAAAACATTTACGCATACAAGTGTGCCTCTTCCATTATTTATCATTTAAATATGTTCCACACAATTGACTTTGTGTTCTCGACTGGAATTGTTCTGCTAAGATCTTTAATCAGAAGATGTTCTTGAGTGTTTTTCATCTGCTACAACACATGGGCATAAGGGCTCTTTTACACGACCAGTATGGTTTTGCGGTCTGTTTTTAACGGATCCGTTTTTCCGTTGTTGGTTTCAGTAGTGTTTCTGTTTCCGCTCTGTTCCCATTTGTGATCCGTTTTTTTGCGGATCGCAAACGGAAGCATATAATAATGTTTTATAACAGTAAGTACATTGAAAAATTGGTCTGGGCATCAAATTTTTCAATAGATGCTTCCGCAAAAACGGGACAGCTACGGAATACATACGGATGCATTCCGTATGCATTCAGTTTTTTTTACAGCCCCATTGACTTGAATGGAGCCATGGAACGTGATTTGCGGGCAATAATAGCTGAGCGGATAAACAGAAATACGGAAACGGAATGCATACAGAGTACATTCCAGTTTTTATTTTTGTGGACCCATAGAAATGAACGGTTCCGTATATGGACGATATACTGAACGCAAAAAACGGCCCTTATACGGAACGCAAAAAAACGTTCCTGTGAACGAGCTCTTATAATGATAATGGTACATGTCTTATATTTTTAATTGTAGATTTTTTTTTTTGATCTGTCATCAATGACAAATAACCCCTGAAAAGGTTTTATACTGAAAAGATATTGGCCGAACAGTGACTAAACATAGAAAGTTCAGCAATTTCTTATAACACGAAGTGACAAGAACCAGAATGGATGAAAGCATAAAATGACATTACTGTATTGTAAGGGATGAAAGGATCTGATAACCCTCCCCAGCAAATAAACTGTACAAAAATAAATATGAAGCCGAATACACCTTAGGGTACTTTCACACTTGCAGCATGGCTATCCGGCAGGCTGTTCAGGCGGGTGAACAGCCCGCCGGATCCACCATGCCGCAAGTACCCGTGTGCTGCCGTGCTGCCGCTCCGTCCCCATTGACTATAATGGGGCGGGGCGGAGCTACGGCGCAGCACGGCAGTGCAATGCAGTGATCGCCAGACTAAAAAGTCGGACCTGCAGTACTTTTAGTCCAGCGATCTCCGGCCGTGCACTGCCGTGCTGCACCGTAGCTCCGCCCCATTATAGTGAATAGGGACAGAGCGGCAGCACATGGGTACTTGCAGCATGGCGGATCCGGCAGGCTGTTCAAAGTACCTATCCTAGATATGTTTATTGTGCATCTGTATATCATACTTGGGGAATCTGTTCCCTTTGAAAATATTCACAAGGAAAACATAAGCCAAATGGTAAAGACCTGACTTTCTATCTCATCATAAAGAACGAAAATAACAGTTTTATCACTGACAGAAAACAATCTGTCCCTTTAAAAGCAAGAAGCTGCTTGTAAAAGCTAAAAGGAGGCTCACTTTAAAGTATTAGTGACAATAAGGTTCCCCGAGATCAAAAGCAGTTTAATAGGGAAAAAGCCTGTAAATACATTGTTTAACTTTGCCAGTAGTGACATGAGAGGCTGAGTTATGCCGACAAGTTCACATTTAGGCTACAAATAAGATACTATTCTATACCATATATATAACTTCAGAAGGAATGCAGATTTCGCTCAGACACATCCTCTTGCCCGCAGAAATCCGGTGACCTGGTCATTGAGTCTCCAGTGAGATAAGAGTGGAATTCTCTTCTGATCCCCAGAGTCCATGTAGATAACACCTGCAGTCCGTGGCTTCACTAATATGATAATGCACAGATAAGGCTAACAACTCGAGTTCAAATCCAATGTTACAGCTTTAGGCCTCAAGCATCTTGAAGTTGAATATTCATATAAATAGTTTTATGATTGTATAATAATATCTTGTTGTGACTTTAGATATTGCGATAAACCTTTTCTAATGAAGACAGTATGTAGTCTCAAGTGCTTGCCACTAAAAGTTACTCACTACTCTTTAATTTTTACTACTACTCACATTTTTTATCTTTCAAGAACTTTCTGGCTGTGTTCACATCACGTTTTTGCCCTATGTTCATACATAGAGACATGACTTAGATGCCTCTGATGGATGCCGTACAGTGGAATCCATCACCATAGGGTTCCTTTGGACAAAAAAAGGATTTGGTTAACATATACCTTTTTTGCTGGAAAATGTTAATAAATGTGGGCCAAAAATGTGATATACTTTTTTTTCAATTCCACACCATTCTCAAGGCTGTAAGAAGCTGTAAACGTGTGCAGACCTAATATTTCTCCCAGCTAAGAAGTGTATACCATTATATATATTTAGCTTGGATTTGAGACCGATACATTTTACCTACACTATAGGCGGCTATTCCTCCTGATCGCTCCCCCCATACATATGCAGGCTCGGCACAGCTGTATGTATATACTGTATATCAATCTGCTCAGCTTCTCCTGCTCTATGCTGCCTGCAGATTGCACTGCAGTTTGTGGTGACAGGTCCTCCTTAATGGAAACTGTGACCTTTTTCCAGTATGTAGATTTAATTGAGGCCAATAACACAATGTGAAAAGACCTCAAAGGAGTTCTCTGGGAATAAGGACTTTTTACATAATGCCCACAACCTGCCTCCATAAATAGAAGATTCATACTTACCTGTTCCCTGCCGCTCCAGTCCTCTGTGCAGGCTCCTGCATATCCATGTTCCAGTCCCCGTACTGTTTGCATCCAGTGATGCATGCATGGGCGTAGGAAGCCCCAAAAATCTGGGGGGGACAGCACTTATGGGGCCCCTGTGTCCCCGCCCACCCTCAAGCCACACCCACATATCTCTCCACCCCCACCCCCCCAAGTGCCAAAATCTCTTCCCCCCCCCCCTATGGGCCAGTGGGTCCGGTTTAAAAACAAAGCAAAACAAGACACTTATACTTACCTCCATCCGTCACAGTGATGCGATGCAGGCCTCTTCTGGCCTGTGTCCCACGCTGTACGGCTCACAGGCGGCGCAATGATGTCATTGTGCCGCCTGTACCAACATCTGATAGGCTGCCGGCACTAGGCCTGCAGCCTATCAGAAGAGCAGGGAAGGGAGACACCTCTCCCTCTTCTGCTCTGCAGCACAGCCATCTGTATCGCTGTCCTGAGGCTGCCGCTGGGGGGGATTTTAGCATAACTGTCCACCCCGCATTATTTCCTGGGGGGATCCGACCCCCCCACTTCCTACTCCCGTTGGTGCATGGGCATGGTCACCTGCTCCACTGCAGCCCATAACTGGCTTAAGTGGTGATATGGCCACAAGCAGCATATCACTGATGAAGCCAGCGGAGCATCTGACCATGACCATGCACTGCTGGATGTAAACAGTCTGGGCACCGGAACATGGACATGCAGGGGCCAGCACAGAGGACTGGAGTGGTGGGAGTAGGTATAATTCTTCTATTCATGGAGGAAGACTGGGGGCATTATGTAAAAAACCTTTATTCCCGGAAAACCCCTTTAATGTCTAGGAGCATCTTTACTCAACTCCTAATTTGGACAGTATCCAAAAGTACCTGTAAAGTAGTACAGGGGTGTAGCTATAGGGGGTGCAGAGGTAGCAGTTGCTATCCAACCCAGGAGCCTGAGGGGGCCCAAAGACCCTTGTGCTACATAAGAAGACACCAGTATTATAGAAAGTGCATCCTGGTCAAGTTACACCTCTGGCTGGAGGGAAGGGTTTAGGTCAACAATTTGGCAAGGGGGTGCCGTTTCAATTTTTATCTCAGGCAGCATGAAGGCTATGTGCTTCCCTGCACCTGGTCCAAAGCACTGAGGGAAGGGGGCCCAAGCTGAACTCTTACACCAGGGCCCATGAGCCTTTAGCTACACCACTGGGGAAGCCTATGTCTTCTCAAAGTTATCGATAGAATTAGACATTTGCCCATTCGTTCAAATCATTTTAGAAATTCCTTCTCAGGTAGGGTGACCACATTTCCTAACTGCCATTCAGGGACACTTACTTTCACAAGTGCATTTCGTCAAACTTATACTTGAGACTGGCAAAAACATATCTGCCTGTGCATTTTTCAGTAATTCTTAGTGCCATAGTGCCCCCATAATGTCCAGTATAAAATGCCCCCATAGTGCTCCTCTCCCCCTCCCTCCTAGTGCCCCCCATAATGTACCAGTATAAAATGCCCCATATATAGTGCCCCAGTAGATGCCCTCAGTGTCCCCCATAATTTGTAAGTATAAAATACCCCTTCTCAGTGCCCCTGTAGATGACCCCATAGACTATGGGGGACACTGAGGGCATCGACTGGGGCATTACATATGGGGCATTTTATACTGGTACATCATTTGCCAGTAGCCATAGGCCCCCCTAAAATGTGCCAGTAACCATAGGGCCCCCCCGCCCAAGTAGCCATATTAGGCCTCCCCCATCATCATGTGCCAGGCCCAGTAGCCACCAGTAAAGTATTGACCAAAAAAAAAAAAACACTTATACTTACCTCCTTGGCAGCGAATCGCGATGTGAGTGATGCAGGCTGTGTCCCGCGCTGTACGGCTCAGGGCTCGAGTCAGGCGGCGCAATGACGTCATCGCGCCACCTGCGCCGGCCTCTGATAGGCTGCCGGCCTAGTGCCTGCAGCCTATCAGAGGAAGGGGAAGGGACACACCTCTCCCTCCCCTGCTGCAAAAGTGCACAGCAATCTGTATCGCTGTCCTGAGGACGGCGATACAGATGACTGGAGATGAGCGCTTCCACATCTCCGGCCCCTTGCCTCTATGGAAGCGCCGGCCCTGATTGTCACAACAGCAGTGGTCGACGGTGGCTCAGGTCATTCCGGGACACTGCATTGTCCCGGAATGAGGGTGACCGCTACCCAGGACAGACTCTCCAAATGTGGGACTGTCCCGGGCGATCCGGGACACGTGGTCACCCTAGGTACAAAACACATTGACGTACAACAATATAAAGCGTGTTATCCTGTCACTGTAATGTTGTTTATTTTTTGCCTTCTAGTTTCTGCTGTCAAAGAAAAGTAAAGCCACGGTGACCTTGTGTTTGGCTGGTAGATGTTGATAGAAGAAGAGACATCATGGGTTTGTCACACTGGATATCGGTGAACATTTTCCTTTTGGTATGCATACACCTAAGCCTCCAGGAGGTAACACCCACTGAACACTTCTCACCATCAGAAGAAGAACTGATTGTATCACGCACTGTCTCCCCACTTGGTCTTGCCCCCGTGACAGAATATCCTCCTTCAGAGGCACCTACATGGCTCGATGATGATGAAGCTTCATTTTCTGATGAAATACACACAGATATGTATCTGGTGCATGGTCCAACCTATAATACTCCAGTTCTAGAATCAGACCAACTTCAGATTGATATGTTATTACTTGACCAAAGCCAGGAAAGAGATGAATATGTGCAGACTGCCACTCCAACTTATGAGCTAACAGACAGGCACCTGACAATGGTGCCTATTGTAGAACCTCCAATGGTGCCTCTTGTGACAGACTCTTATGGATCAGCATCTCCTTGGCCTGAAATCTCGTCACAGTTACCCTTTACACCTAACTTTACTACTGTTGGTAATTTTTCAATAGAACCAATTCCAGAGGATGTAACCTCCTTGGAAACATTTTTATACCCTTTACTTGAAGAAGATGATGTACAGCCTATAAATTCAACAGTTTTGAGTAGCACTGGAGCTCAGACGGATGCATCTCCAGACCCTTCACTGCCATATATCTGGGACATAAGAAAACAAGCAGTTACTGATTCTCGGCTGCATGAAGATAAACCTACTGAAATAGCATCTTCTGAAGTGCCCACTAGGGAAAATAACTTGGATGAAGTAAATGCTACTGAAGATGCATCATTTGTTATATCTGATGTAATTCCTGATAAGATCTTAGAAGTCTCAGAAGAGAAAGATGTCCACCAAACATATGAGGACATATCTAACGTAGCATCAACAATGACAGTAAACAAAACTGGTAAGAAACATATTGCCATATTTAAGAGACAGGAAAGCATTACTTGTGTGGTTTAAGTGTTGAAAAGAGAAAGTGGTTTGGTTAGAAGAACTTAACAAACTTGGCTCTAGACACCTATTTATTGCATTGGTTCTATTATGGGATTAACATATCTTCAATTGTTTTTTTTATTAAAAATGTTGCTCTGTTAGTCTACAGCTTGAGTGAATTCTTATCCATTGCAAGCTGCTCGGTTCCATCCAGTGTGAAATCCATCAAGAGATCTGTGATGAGTGAGGCTGTAGCCCCCCCTAAATGCAGATCTAAAATGATATCCTTACAACCAAATAAGATAAATGTAAATCAGAAGGGATGTCTGCTTTATGAACTTTCAGGAGAGCAGAGAGGTGGGCTGCAGACTGAGCCATCAGAGATATCGTCTAATGGATGTCACACTGAACGGTACTGAGCAGCCTGCAATGTATGAGAATAGAAGACAACTGGAACCATTTTTATAAGTTAAGAAAATGTTTTTATCCCGTAAGGCCCTCTCCTTTTCTCTTAAGAAACTGATGAATTGCATGTACCTAACTCTACCAAAATGTAACTTTTTCCTCATACCCTTTCTTTTTATCCATGGGTGATGCCGTGGTTTTATTTTTGATCAGATGTTCATAAGCTTCACGTCCCTATTTTAACAGTTACACCATTATGTTTTGACAATACTAAATCCCAGCATATTAGTCTGTCCCAGTTACTAACATCACTGGTTTGTAATATAATCCATGAACAATACATTTATCTCTCCACCCAAAGCTTTCTTTTGACTGTTTCTTTTCAAGAATCCTTTGACAAAGGATTATAAGAGTATCAGAGTAGAGGAAGTGAGTAATATTTGGCTATTTTAATATGCTCACCCATACTACACCCATATCATTTTTCATTTTCTGAATACCATTCTAGAACCATGGCTCCAGAACCTACACCATTTCTGTTCTGTTTCTTACAAGGTCCATACGTGGGGTTTTATTTTACAGTTTTCATTGACATTCATTTGACTTTTTTCTTTTGCATAGTATGGACCATGGTTACAAAAAGAGACCTTTCAAAATGCACCAGTAGACTTGTAAAATTCCGTACAAATGAGAAGTCTGCTGAGAGGGTACACAACCTCAAATGGTGCTTTCTGCCAGTAACACTACAGTACTTCACATAGCTTTGCCTTTGTAAATATCCATTTCTTTGCCACCTAGAGATGTACCTAGCAGTGAGGTAGATTCTCAAATTCTTTTTAGCTGGTGCCCCCAAGTGTGGTGGTCTGCAGATATCTGCTGGGGTGGCTGGATGAAAGACCTTCATCAAATTGGCTTTGGTAGTGGATAGGCAAGTAGGAATTTGCAGCGAACGTCCAAGGACATGTACCAGGAGGAGAAGTCCATTTGCTTGTAACTCTTGGCCATTCCATCTCTTTGCCCTCTATACACCTACTTCTTATTTTACCCTTATAATATAGCTTTGTATGGCATCAATTTTATTATTATTTTTTCTGCCCAACTGTACGTAGGATTTTGTAGAATGATGTAGAACCATCCTTCACATTGCGATAAAGATAGTCCTATCACATTCGTTCACACTCAAAGAATTCTGTAAGTGTATGGCCACACGTTCAGGTTTCCTGATGAAGTTTTGGAAATCAAAAGCCTAAAAATGTTATACTTTCTCTCTTTTTATGATCCACTCCTGTTTTGGGCTTCCAAAACTGCATCAGGAAACCTGAACATGTGGCCTTACCCTGAGCATAAAATACGAGCCCAGGGATCAATTTGCAAATATGTGCTTCATTTTACTATTGATCGCACCAGCTGACCGATACAACTGACATGTCCCTGGGCATCTAGACTAGTGGGAAATAGATCCCCTTATTTATTCAGCCTGTTCCTATACGCTGTTGTTTTTCTTTTGCACAGTGTGTGAATGGAGGTGGTTATGGCTGTGATGTGTAAGTGGGGGAGGTGGAGGTTGTATTAATGGGGCGGGCTTCCACTGCTCCAGAATGTGTTCGTTATACAAACATGACCTTTGCAGGTGTATACAATGGGTCTAAGAGAGAGAAGTATGGGTGGGGGTTGTTGCCATTAGATCTGCATTACATCTGTTCAGACTGCTAAGCTGTGGTACCCTCGGGGTGTCCATGCATGCCTAGCATTATACAGAACGCATGGAGAACTGTGAACAGGTTGTGCCGTTAGTACCAAGGTGCTGTCAGTATGTTATAGAGATTGTGATGACTGAGTACTGTATATTTACTGTCTGGTTGATCATAGGATGCCATTCACACAGCTGGCATTGCAGTGCAGTGGGAAAGCTGGCTCTCTGCATTATATCAGTAGTGGTGAAGCCGACTGTATGAGCAGGAGCACTGCTGTTGCTATGATGCTGTAGCATGGGTTAAATATAACCGACACATAGAGACGCACAAGTCCTTCCCTCTGCTGATCAGTATGCTGGCCAGGTACTAACATTACCCAGCATCCTCTCTGTTACTGCCGTCGTCTCATTGAAGATTCTGCAGGCACTTATTTACCTCAGTAACCTCTAAACACCACCGAGGACCATAGCAAGACCCCGAATCTGAAGAACATCAGATCTCGTAACCTTCTGACAACAATGGCTTATTATGTAACCCCATTTTGTTTGCTATTTCATTTATTTTGGGTGGAAGTCAGTCATTCCTGAGCGAGCACAGAAAATCCACTTTACCTCACATATCAGCTAGCAAGGCAGCTCTTGTATTTTAGGGCTCAAGATTCACCTTCAGGACCAGTTACATCCTTAGCTTTGTCTGACGAAGTGTCTGACGAGGTGTCACTGATACTCTCTTCCCCCTGTTTGATACTGTACCACATAATAGGACTGAATTAACTTCTTGCATATGCCGAAGACTAAAAAATTAATGAGTTACCCCTGTGACGAGTCTCCATAATCCTTTATTACAATGACTACCTCATTAGAAGGGATCATTTCTCATGTCTATTTGGTACCAAGATCAGAAAATTTATACTGTGGAAAAAGTAGTTGCAATATCTTACACTAGATAGAATTGAGTGAAAATGTAAAGCTTGTCATAGACCTAAATGGGGTCGTTTATCAAACTGGTGTATAGTAGAACTGGCTCAGTTGCCCAATCACATTCCTTCTTTCATTTTTCAAAGGAGCAGTCCAAAATGAAAGGAGGTATCTGATTGGTTGCTATGGGCAACTAAGCCAGTTCAACTTTACCCCAGTTTGATAAATGACCTCAAAACGTCTCATACCAGATCAGATAAGATGCAAAGTTTTACAAGGGCCATTTGGAGCCAGTGGTTTAGCTAGTAATGGCTACAGGCTTAGGCCTCCTTCACATGAACTTTTTTTTTGCGAGTGTACGGGCCGTTTTTTGTGTTCCGTATACGGTTCGTATATGGAACCATTCATTTCAATAGGTCCACAAAAAAAACCGGAAGGCATTCTGTATGCATTCCGTTTGCATATTTCTGGGTTTCCGTTCAAAGATAGAACATGTCCTAAAGAATTTTTGATGGAAGATGCTGCCGACAACCTGATTTTTATTTCCATGTCCTATTATTGTCCACATCACGGACAAGGATAGTACTGTTCTATTAGGGGCCAGCTGTTCCGTTCTGCAAAAAACAGAATGCACACGGATGTCATTAGTTTTTTTTATTCATTTTTCCATCGCGTTATACACTGCTCGTTTCCATGGTTACGACCACCCTGCAATCCAGCAGCAGGGGCCGTACTTGCATACTACAGAAAAAAGCACTGGCCCCATAGAAGTACACATAGGCCTGTGCTTTTTCTATACTGTGCAAGCACGGCCACTGCTGCTGGATTGCTAGGTGGTCGTAACCATGGAAACGAGCAGCATATAACGTGATGGAAAAACGAATCAGGCCAGCAAAGGAGGCAATATGGGCAATCACAATACATTAGTAAGTGCCATTTGCTAAGGGGAGACAGCTCCTTTGATGTTAGATTACCCAGTCCTGAAAGTGGTAGATTTGAACAGCATTTGACAGCAGTATCAACACTATTAGGCCAGACATAATGATTGCTAGGGCTGATTCTGCTCACTAAAATGATACCTCAATTACACAGACCTAATTTGCATATTAATAAAATGTGACCTCACTCGGGAATGGCCCAACAGATCCACATAACTGAGGTATCGTTTTTGTTCAGCAGGGTCAACCCTTCATGGTATTATGTCTGGCTTAATAGGGCTGATGCTGCTGACAGATGCTCTTTAAGGAAGCATACACACGGTTTTATTATGGATCCCTGCTGTATAGATCTGCAATATCATGCCCATGGTAACCTGCTTGAAGTCAAACGGGCAGCAGCCTCCTTACTTCAAGTTGAGGTAACCGCGCCACTTCACCTTTGACTGACAGCCGAACTCATGTGCATAAGCGCTGTCAGTCACAGGCGAAGGGGCAGGGGAGGGGGCGCGGTAACCTTGACTTGAAAATAGGAGGCCGCTGCCCATTCGACTTCAAGTATGACGGGGAAAATAGTGTGAGGATAAAAGAACGTTTTTCATGCTTTTACCGCATCTGACTGCAGGAAGAAAATGATCATTAGAAACACACTGCTGGCTACTTCAAGGTACTGCTTGCGGTTTGGGATGGTTTTTGCCGCTGACAGGTTCCCTTTAAATGTTGTGATTTGTTATCAAAGCCCTTATTTCTTTGTGTACTATATAGACCTAATGGTAATGTATGGGAAGGCTTGGTTAAGTTACCTGGGTGATGGACTTAGTCAGCCTCTTATTTAGAGAGTCTTTGAAGAACAGCGCAAAAGACAAGACCTACCAGAATTGTAGGAGATATGGCGGGTGATACTACAATACGGAAGTTAGGGTGGGTTCACAAAACATTTTTGCCATCCTTTTAATGGATACTTAAAAAAAAAAATCAGTCTGGTAAAAATATGTATACGTTTTTTTTATTTATTATGAACAGATGCCACTGTATGGCATCGGGATGAGGCATCCGTTAACTTATACGTTTTTTTATATTCGTTAAAAGGATGGCAAAAACGTGATGTTAACCCGGCCTAATAAGCGCAGCAGTATGACAGTGAGGGGGTCCTTTAGGCTGTTACTGGGGGCTCAGTCATCACTGCACTATCCATGTCTATTCCCCGTGCTTCCAGGAGGATGTGCACAGCACTAGATGCTGAGAGGATCATTACCGTGATTATTTGGGGCATCTGAAAATAATAAAATAAACTCACAATTAGATTAGTTTGTCAGCGGATATGTTCTGTGTATAGTAATCACATTTATGCCACGATAATATAGTTCTAACTCCCTGATTAATGGACGCAAGGGTCTGATCCTCGGTCAATCCGTCTCTGCCACCACGGTGACACACACCAAAAAGACCTATGACCCATTGATCTGTCCTAGCGATGGCAGTCCTATAATGGCAGTCACATGGGATAGGAGAGCATTACAGTGAGTGGAAAGGGCTAGTGCAGGTAATATGGACGGAGTTATCTGCACATGGGTATTATGGAGGCAGGAATGCAAAGTCCTGGGGGCAAGTAAAACACAGAGGGGCTGCCGGTGTTGTCCATCCCTGGCTAAAATGATGCCCTGTGGAGTTAAGTAAGGAATGGTCTGAATGGTTTCCTGGGGGGAAGGTGGAAAGAATGGAGCGAAATCGCTGTAGAGCAAACACAGACCTATTTAACATATAGACACAGCAAATAAACAGGAGAAGGTGGACAGGAACCGGATTTGTGAAACAAGAGGGTGTGGGCCGAGGTTTACCCTCAGGTGAGTGTATTTGTGCTGCAATAAATCCCACACTAAGGCCTCATGCACACAAAGGTATTTTTTTCTGTGTCCGTAAAAATTTTTGCATACTGTCTGCAGAACCATTCACTTCAATGGGGCCACGCAAAAAAAAAGGAAATTATTCCACCTGCATTCCGTGTCCACATGGCTGTTCCACAAAAAAATTTGAACATGTCCTATTATTAACAAGTTCTATTTTTTTTGCGGTGCGGAGACACGGACAGAAACACCATGGAAGCACTCCGTAGTGCTTCTATGAGGTTCCGATCTGTGCTTCCGTTCCACATCTCCGTGACTACAGACCCATTTAAGTGAATGGGTCTGCATCCGTGATATGGAGTGCACACGAGCCGGTGCCCATGTATTGCGGGCCGCAATACGGCCACGGGCACACAACGTTCGTGTGCATGAGGCCTAACAGTTGCTTTTTTTTAAAAAACATTGCTTTTATTGCATTTTTATTCCAGTACAAGAAAAGAACGCATTGAGAGGAATTTATGAAGTAATATTTGTAGTCAGTTTTTTTTTATCTGCATTGGAGTGCTTTACACCAGAGTTATCAAGCGTTGCCCATTGTTTGCCAAATCTGGTGCACCCTTAACCCCTTCCTGACAGTCATTTTTCATCTTCCTGACACGGCCTATTTTTGCTAATTTGACACGTGTCATTTTATGATGTAAGTTTACAATGTGTTCATTTATCGATTCTGAGAATGTTTTCTCATAACACATTGTACTTCATGTTAGTGGTAAATTTGGGTCGACATGTTTCCAGAAATATCCCATATATGGTCATAAACTGCTGTATACACACACAGCAGGGCTCAGAACAGAAGCAGCACCATTTGGTTTTTGGGGGCAGATTTTGCTGGAAAAGTTTTTGGGCACTATGTCACATTGTAGGAGACCCTGAGGTAACCCCCTACAATGGAAGCCCTCAAAAAGTCACCCTATTTTGGAAACTAAACCACTCAAGGTATTTATTTACCCTGGGTTCAGACCTGAGCGTTTCTGAGACGCGCGTTTTAATGCGCGTTTTTGGCAATAGTAAACGCGCGTTTGACGCGCTTTTGTGTGATTGACTGCAGTGTTGTCCAATGACCAAATATCCCTGTCTATATGAAGTTTGGCCTTTCCAGCATGTTGCAAATTCATAAACGCGCGTTCGAACGCGCGTTTTCAGTGTCAAAAACGCGCAAATTACAAGCATTGCGCGTTCGAACGCGCTGTAAAACGCGAAAATGTGAACCAGTCCCATAAGGAAGCATTGGTTTGCATCGGTTATGCATTTTACAGCGTGAAAAACGCAGAATATAGAACATGCTGTGATTTTCACGCAACGCACAAGTGATGCGTGAAAAAAAACGCTCATGTACACAGACCCAGTCAGGATTTAGTGCGGGTGCAATGCGTTCACATCACGCATTGCGCCCGCGCGGAAAACTCGCCCGTGTGAAGGGGTTACACGCTTGCCTGGGACAGAACTGTCAGACGAGTTTCGCAGAAATCTAATATTTCTATCTGGGTGTGTTATTATTATATTTTTATCACGCGTGTGTTTATTTCGTTCATTCTGCCTACAGGTTTGTGTTGCATTTTTGTATCTTCCTAGAAAAGAAACATTTTGCTGTGTCTGCCATTTATTATTGGAATTGCAAGGCTAAAAGCGCCATAGAAATACTTAAGGCCTCTTTCACACGAGCGGATTAGGTCCGGATGGGTTGCGGATGCGTTCAGTGAAAACTGTGCGATTTCACAGGCAAAGCCATTCAGTTTTGCCTGCGATTGCGTTCAGTTGTTCAGTTTTTATCGCGCCGGTGCAATGCGTTTTGATGCGTTTTTCACGCGCGTGATAAAAAACTGAAGGTTTACAAACATCTCCTAGCAACCATCAGTGAAAAAACGCATCGCACCCGCACTTGCTTGCAGATGCAATGCGTTTTTCACGCAGCCCATTCACTTTTCGTGTGAAAAACACAAAATATAGAACATTCTACGTTTTTCACGCAACGCAGAACTTATGCGTGAAAAAGAACGCTCATATACACAGACCCATTGAAATGAATGTCAGGATTCAGTGCGGGCGCTATGCGTTCACGTCACGCATTGCACCCGCGCTTAAAACTCGCTCGTGTGAAAGGGGCCTAACGGTGAAAATGAAAAGTGTCATTAGTCTGGAGAGGACTCATTGGGGGTAATTTATTAAGGGACTTGTGGCTTCTATTTCGATTTCTACGACGAAAATAGTCCCTTTTTTTTACTGGCCGTTTGACAATATTTAGTTGCGTGGGCACCATCCGTGTGGCTGATGCAGACCCATTCAACTTTTCTTTTTTTTTTTTTTGTGGTGCAGAGACATGGAGGCATGTGGAGGTACGGACAGAAAACCGCAGAAGCACTCAAACGAATTGGTCCGCATCTCTGATGCTGTGCACAAACGGCTGGTGCCCGTTTATTGCGGACCGGCTGTTCGTGTGCATGAGGCCTTCGTGTTCGGCAGTTGGGTGGGGCTGGGGCTTGTCCAGGACTCTGTCTGGAAACAGATGTAAATGTTTGTGAGGGACCAGAGTAGTTTTTTACGCCAGGTGCAGAGACTGCTGTAGATTTGCCTAATTTATAATGAGACGCACAGACTACTGTAGATTTGCCTAATTTATGACGAGGATCACGGACTGCTGTAGATTAGTCTATATCACACCTATTATTAGGCTTAGTGGCCCTTGTGACAATTACAAGATTTTAATACTGCTAAAATATAGATATTGACATGGAAACTAAAAAATAAAATCAACAAAAACTCTTTAAAAACTTGATTTAAACAATGTGTAATTTTCTGATGATGCATACCCTTTAAGGTCTCATGCACACGACCGTTGTTTGGTTCCGCAACCGGCTGGGTGTGGACCCATTCACTTCAATGGGGCCGCAAAAGATGCGGACAGCACTCCATGTGCTGTCCGCATCCGTAGCTCCGTTCCGTTGTCCCGCAAAAAAAATAGAACATGTCCTATTCTTGTCCGTTTTGCAGACAAAAATTGGCATTTCTCCAATGGGGCGCCCGTTTTCGCAAATTGAGGAAAGCACGCCGGGCAGCTTCCGTGTTTTGCAGATCCGCAATTTGTGGACCGCAAAACACATACAGTCCTGTGCATGAGTCCTAATGGTGGCTGCACACCATGCGAATTACATGCCATTTTTCCCAGCAGATGGCATTTTTTGTTTCTTAGGCCTACTGCACACGACCGTATGGCTTTTTCAGTATTTTGGCCCCTGATAGTACTATCCTTGTCTGTTATGCGGACAATAATAGGACATGTTCTATCTTTGAACGGAAATACGGAAACGGAAGGCATTTTTTTGCAGATCCATTGAAATGAATGGTTCTATATATGGAACACAAAAAAACGGAATGTAAACGGAAAAAATAAATGTCCGTGTGCATGAGGCCTTAGGTGTGGAAAGTGGGCTTCCTTGTGCAGGGTAAGTTCACTCGATAGATTTTGAAAATCTGCCTACAAAATTCGATTATTATTTTTTTATCTTTTTTGTGTGTGCATATTTTACATGTGGGTGTTCACTTCAATACAAAACTGCATTTTCAGCTTGTGGTTAATGGCGCAGATCTGTGCAAAAACCCCATGGACACACACAGAGCTGCCCATAGAGAATGGCCAACAATCTGAATTGTGTGGGGAGCTCCTGACTCTCCCTGACGAATGACGCCATGGAAGAGAAGGATTGGGCAGACTGTAGTTTTTGGCCTGATGTTTGTGTTTCCCCAGGAGATGAGCTCCTGACAGCAGATTTCTCCTCTGTCCCCATTGACTACACACACACTCAGCCAAACTGTATGTGTATGGACTACACACATTTAGCTGCCACTTCTCAACCCTTGACTTCTTCTGATGGGAATTTGGCTGAATAAGTTGGTGAAATGAACAGTGTTGGAGGAAGCCATGGACCTCTAGCTGGAATGACTGGATCTAGCAATTCGTATTGACTATCATTCAGACCTACACCTATGGAGCAGATGGAGATGTGTCTCACTTTCCCCTCTCCTTCAGTGATCTTTGTCTGTAAGGAATCCTCTCCCTTCCTGCTCATCTGTGTCCCATACTCGGGTCCTCCGGCTCAGTTGTGTCTGATTTCCCTCTCGGTTACTGCTTCTCTCCCACCCTTCCCTGTTCTTCTCACTTAATCTGTGCTGAGGTTTCCTAATAGATTCCACTACTAGGGCCAAATAGTAGAGCACATTGACACTTTGAACATTATCCAGCAGTGAAGCAATAGACGGAATATTCTCCTTTTCATACAGCAACAATGATGGAATTTGGAATTATTACACAACCGGTGGCAAAACTTTAAGAAATCTATAGGAAGGTAGAAGGGAGGCCGCATAGCTGGAGTGCCTCGGGTGTCACATGATGTGCTGCAGCTGTTGGGCGAGTGCTTTAGGGCACTGACAGGGACAAATGATGACAGTTGAATGGTTGTCACTGGGTGCAGAAGGGGCTGCCGCGTGGTGTCTGGGGCGGCAGCGATTTGGTAAGTAGTTTGTAGATACAAGTAATTGTTTTTCGACATGTATGAAAGAAAACGGAGTGATCTTTTAATGTCATGGTTGCGATCATTCATATACGGGATGACATTACGCACTATTTCAGGTGTTACATGGGGTTAAGGGCCCCTTCACACAACATTTAGCTGCTCTGTTTCGTAGGTGTCTGGAAGGTTTCCAGTATTTTTTTTTTTCTGCAGTCTTCAGAGCTCTTCTTTCCATCAAAAATACTGACACCCCAATAGGAGACTGATAGACCCCATTCTAAGGCTACTTTCACACTCGCGTTTTGTGCGGATCCATTGCGGATGGATGAGTTCAGATAATACAACCGTCTGCATCCGTTCAGAACGGATCCGTTTTATTATCTGTAACATAGCCAAGACGGATCCGTCTTGAACACCATTGAACGTCAATGGAGGACGGATACGTCTTCTATTGTGTCAGTGAAAACGGATCCATCCCCATTGACTTACATTGTGTGCCAGGACAGATCCGTTTGGCTCAGTTTCGTCAAGTGGACAGCAAAACGCTGCAAGCAGCGATTTGGTCTCCGTCTCCAAAGCGGAATGGAGACAGAACTGATGCAAACTGACGCACTCTGAGCGGATCCTTTTCCTTTCAGAATGCATTAGAATGCAAACTGGTCTGTTTTGGACCGCTTGTGAGAGCCCTGAACGGATCTCTGAAACGGAAAGCCAAAACGCTAGTGTTAATTGGATCTGTAAGGTACTGTTTGAAAACAATCTGGCAAATGGGAGCTGTCATGGTCCCGCTACCAACAGAAACTATGACGCTAATGTACTGAACGACATTGTCCATTGCAATTTTTTTTTGCAACTTTTGTTACTCCTAAAACTGGCAAAGCGCTATAAGTAAACGACCCCCCCCCCCCCCCCTCGCATGTGTTATTGCTGTGCTTTTTCCATATGTCTCTACTAATGGTCTGTAACCGGTGGCTCTCCAGCTGTGATGAAGCCACCAGTCTCTGGATGCTATGATTAACTTTAATGGCATGCTGAGCTGTGTAGGCTCTGGAGGTCCGCAGGATGAATATGTATGTCCATATGATGTATGTGACCTCGAGTTAGCTCATATGTTCAGAACTCTACCTCTGTAGTGATTATTAGGGTCGTCTTACTGTAGATTGTAACCTTAGACAGTCTCTGCACGGCGTGAGAGATGGAAGAGGAGAAACCGCAGCGTAGTACAGTACCAGAAAAGTGTATCAGATGAGGCAAATCTCATATACACTTTGCGGATGTTTTCCGTGCGGATTTAGAAGTCTGCAGCATGTCAATTATGTTTGTGGATTTAGCTGTGGATTTTAGCCTTTTCTAATGAAGGGTGAGATCTGCGACAAAACCACATCTAATCCGCACCGAAAACCAGCCAGTGAGTGCCCCGAAGGGAAGAAAATATGTGACGGCCCATATCAATGCTACAGTGAGGACCGCCATTGTGAGTAACTATTACCATCATCATTACTCCCATCCTCTACAGTACCCACTTCTTGGGCCTGTTGCACATGTAATACTATGTCTGACCCTGAGACATAACTTTGCTTTACCTGGAAAAAAGATTTGCAGATTGAGTTTGGCTGGTGTCATGCTTCTGTCCAGAATGGGTGTCCTCTCTAGCGTGCTTCTTTGTGGGTTGGAAGAGTCCCTTGTGCAGTCCCGTCATTGTCTCCCCTCCCCATGCATGGCCGGTGGAACAGAGCCACAATGCAGGCCAAAGAGCAGGCGCTCCTGAGCCTGCAATGCATCCAGATAGGTGATAACCTTTAGATTGGTGGGGGTCTGACTACTGGGTTTCCCACCAATCATGAGAATAAGGGCTCAGTGTTCCATGTATAAATGGAGCGGCATTCAAGCATATGTACAGCTGCTTCACTAAGGCTTTATGGAGCTGCTGGAGTTCCCATAGGGCAGGGATCACCAACCTTCGGAACTCCAGCTGTGGTGAAACTACGTCTCCCAGCATGCACACTTGCTTGGCTGTTCTTGTATCTCCCGTAGAAGTGAATGGAGCATGCTGGTATTTGTAGTTTCACAACAGCTGGAGTGCCGGAGCTTGCTGACCCCTGCCATAGAGCATGCATGTCCAACCACTGCTCCAGTAAAATAGAGGGCTCAGAAACCTTATTCTCATGATGGTCATGTGTCAGAGGTCAACCAGTTGATAGGGGATAACTTATTCCTGCTAGAATAACCCTTTAAGTATATTTCTTTCTATATAATAAAGTTGACCCAAAGCTTTTACAGCAAGTCAGATCACATTACAGGGGAACTTTTCATCTCTCTAGTCCATTTCTAATTGATTCTTAACTTGAACTAAACCAGTTAGGATGTGCTCATTGTATAACACTTGTAAATATCATATGTGCTTCCTCTGCAGTGAGTTGTAGGAGCATCGGCTTGGAAAGTAGGTTAGTAGGTAGTGCTGATGTCCAGTCCGCGACAAGGCTGTCATCTCATATCTGGCTGATGAATCTGTTTTCCGTGTGAGCGATGAGCTGACCATTTATTGTAGATTATCTAGGGTTGCCGTCAGCCGTCTGGGTGGCCTGGAAATGAAACAAGCTGTCTGATTAGATGAGGGTTATGTTTCCCTTCTGTATGCAGCCAGTTGCACAGGACAGCAGGGTGCACTGGCGGTTTTACTTGATCAGTATATATTTCCATAACCAATAAAAGCCCTGATTTCAGAATCTCATGCAAAAACATTACTGTAGAAAATAAAACATTTGATTGAAAAAAGCCAAAGTCAGACACATCTCCAGCATACACTCATTTACAAAAAATAATAATACACTAAGAAGGAATTGTTGAAATCGAAGGAAACTTTCTTTATGTGAATGTAATATTGATAAACTGTATGAAGGTAATTACAGCGAAATAGTGAGTTTATGGGGAAAATTGTACAAATAATAGGAGGGTCTAGCGCCCTGTTGGATCCCTCTAGTCTGGATACAAGATGAGATACAGTTGGGCATGGAGGTATACAGGTTCTGTATGCCATTGGATCCCAAACAGAACTTGGATTAATCGCTAAAGATGGTTTCTCGTCCACGACGATGGCAGCAGGACAAATAATGGGCCCTGTGACACCAATTTTCGTTCTGCAAAGCAGCTGGAAATGGTGGAAATGGAGCCTGTTTTCTGTGTGAGTGCCCTCATGTAATCACTGCTCTGACAACTCCTAACAGCTTGGTCAGAGCACCTAGATAGTGGGCAATTTGTCAAAACGACCATCATTTCATTCAGTCCAATGATGTGTCCCCTCTGTCTGTCAACTGGGCAAAATGTGTTTGAGAGCATTGTAGAGGCAAGTCTAGCAGGCACTGATATCTCACCAAGAGAAGCACTATGCGAAGGTAGCCATTGAGAGCCTTTTTATAGGGCAGCGGGAGAAGAACTTTTACTAAATAAAAAATTAAATCTAACGATTCAAATTGCTGCTAGTCCTCCTATTCTGCACCTTAGTAAAGAGAGGCTTTTTTATTAATACCAACTGGCCTGGTTACTCACTCCACCATTCGCCAGCTATTGCACCTGTTCTCCTACCTTGCACCCAGACCAGCACCTAACAGCAAGAGCACCCCAACTACCACCAGGCAGGAGCTCCAATACTAGGGTATGCCCAGGGGGCAGGAGGGATGCTCCCTCCAGTCACTGCACGACCCCAGGGAAACCTGGAGGGGAGATTGTCCCTGTGATGCTATAAACACCCTTAGGGCCGCAGCCATCACTCCCATTCTCCACACACTCCTCAGCGGGTTGCATTAACACCAGTGCAGCCAGTAGTGGAGTTCTGGTGCATATGGATGTGGGTAATAGTGCACTGAGTATTGGGGCGCTGGTAGATGAGGATAGTGCTGCAGTGAGTACTGGGGTGCTAGAAGATAGGGGTCGTAGTACACCACAGTACATATGTGTCATTATGATCTAGTCCAGTGTTTCCCAACCAGTGTGCCTCCAGCTGTTGCAAAACTACAACTCCCAGCATTCCCGCACAGCCAAAGGCTGTCCGGGCATGCTTGGAGTTGTAGTTTTGCAACAGCTGGAGGCACACTGGTTGGGAAACACTGATCTAGTCATCAAATGGAGGTAATTAGCATGAAGTTGCTGATGTCTCCCCTGCATGGGCCACTAGCTATGCAGAAATCTCTGTGCAGAACCAGAGGGGTAGAAGCACCTAGAACGCCCTTTCACAGATCACAGACATTGTCATATTCTGACTGGGCAGTCATTTTTCTGTGGGGTCTTGTGTGGAGGCATTTACCAAGAGCTAATGTGAACCACAGGCCAATTATTGGGAGATAAGCAAGGAGTAGAGGAAACCAGCTCACTGGAAAATTAATTTTAGATTTTTTTTATTAAACATATGGCTCTTAAATCAAAAGCAGGCAACACTTGGGCATTGCGCCTAAATATTAGGTAGTATGACGTTGCTGGAGGAGTGCCAGTTCTTCAGAAATGACAGAGTAGTAAATGCTTTGGCTAGTAGACTGCACATAGAGGATATAAAGCGGTGCCTGGTGTATCCCTTACTCTCATTATCGTTAATAGTATTTTTCATGCTTTTACCCATAGGTTTCTAGGCTGAGCTACACACGGAGTTTTGTTCCATAAAAGCTATCGTACACGTCATTGTTCTGCCACTTGTGGACAACTTCTTGTTTACCCCATGTCTTTCATGGAAAGTAGTAATAATGGAGAGCGCTGCATGTTGGGATGACCACTGCATATCATATGGCTAGCTCAGAATGCCTCCGTTATAGTCAGATTGCATTTCCCTGTGATTATACTGTATGTATGTGCGGTATAATCATGTAGAGCGCTTGGGTATCAGCTATCTCCATGTGATGCGGTGTTAACGTCACATTTAAAGGGGTCGTCTCGCCTGAGACATTGGTGGATATCGCAAGACCATGTCAGATAGGTGCAGGTCTCATCTCTGGGACCCTCGCCTATCTCTAGAACAAAGCTCCCAAAGTGAAGGAGAGCGCCCTGAGCATGTGCGGCTATTTATTTCTATGGGAGTGCCGAATATAGCTGCACGCTGGCGTCTTCATTCTTTTCTATGGGACTCGTGCCACTCGTCGGTTTTTTGCACTCCCTTTGAAATAAATGGACGCCGGCCATGCATGTGCAGCCACCGCTCCATTCACTTCTATGGAACTGACGGAAATAGCCGAGCCAGCTGCTTTCATGGAAATAAATGGAGGGCAGCCACACATGCGCGGTGTGCTCTCCTTCACTTTGTGATGTGAACCCAGCCTAACTCATGTAAGGCTACTTTCACACTTGCGTTTTTACTGGATTTGGTAGGGCTCAGCAAAAACGCTTCCGTTACTGATAATACAACCGTCTGCATCCGTTGTGAACAGATCCGGTTGTATTATCTTTAACATTGTCAAGACGGATCCGTCATGGACTCCATTGAAAGTCAATGGGGGACGGATCCGTTTTCTATTGTGTCAGAGAAAACTGATTTATCCCCATTGACTTGCATTGTGAGTCATGACGGATCCATCTTGCTCTGCATCCCAGGACGGAAAGCAAACCACAGCATGCTACGGTTTGCTCTCCGGTATGAGAACAGAATGCATTTTGGAGCATTCCGTTCTGTTCAGTTATGTTTTGTCCCCATTGACAATGAATGGGGACAAAACTGAAGCGTCTTTTGCGGATCTCAATACCGGAAAATATTAACGCTAGTGTGAAAGTAGCCTAATCAGAAATCAAACTAGTATATTACAAATACAGGGGATATTATCAGGATTTTCCAGTTACTATCCACGTGGACAAGGTTTCTCAGACAGGAAATTGGTGTTTGTCTAGTTTGATAACAAGATTTTCTGGGTCTCGTGGAAAGGGAATCAAATTACTACTTTACTCTTATGTTGATATATTGGACATGTGCGTCTTCGTGGAGGCTGATCACAGCATTGCAACCTGTGATATTTCTTTGTTCTCTCTTGGGTTGGTAGAAATGAGGGAGTAGAGTACTGACGCATATAAAAATAATCTTCAGTGTAGACAGGTATGACAACTGTCCATATGGTCCCGTCTTAGAACGGGCTTTGTACTTTTCTAGTTTACAGAAATAAGGATTGGAAACGCATGTCAAATAAAAGTGATTCCAACCTGAATTGTCCATGGTCTGCATCAGAAGCGAGTCCAGATTAAGCACTATTAGGACTTATTCACACAGTACAGTCTAAGAGCTCATTCAGACAGCCGTATGTTGTCCGCAAAAATGCGGATCCGTTTTTTTGCGGATTAGATGCTGTCCCATTCACATGGGGCCCTTTTCTTCCATTGCACGGCTCAGCAAAAAAAATGAAATGTCCTATACTTGTCAGTGAAAATCAGGACATGTCCCTATTGAAGTCCATGGATCAGCAAAAAAACGGAATGCAATCCGTTTTTTTGTGGACATGCTGAACTGTCCGCAAAAAAACGGATCCGCATTTTTGCGGACAGCGTACGGCCGTCTGAGGCATTTTGCGGAACAGAATTGCGGACCCATTCATTTCTATGGGGACAGTCGTTGTCCCGCCCGGGTCCGCAATTGCAGATCCGCACTTCTGGGTCCGCAATCGCGTTCCCGAAAAAAAATAGTACATGTCCTATTCTTGTCTGCAATTGCGGACAAGAAAAGGCATTTTCTATATAGTGCCGGCGATGCGCGGTCCGCAAATTGCGGAACGCACCTCACCGATGTCCGTGTTTTGCGTATCCGTGGATCCACAAAACACTTGCGGACGTGTGATCGGGGCCTGAATGAGCCCTAACGTTGATGCCACAGCTAAAAAAAAGAGATGAGAAGTATACAGTAGGCAAGGGCTACACGGAGACACTGGTCTTGCGAAACCTGGATAGGATCGCTCGGTAGCGGTGATCGCATAGAAATTAATGATATCGCCGTGGCAGTCGCAAGAAATCCAACTAGTGTCGCCCTAGCCTAAAGGTGGGCATACACATTAATTGTTCAAAATAGATCATTTCAACTAAAACAATAATATAGTCGCTAGTCCAGTCCATGAATAATTTTCTCATCTCTGCCTCTTAAAGGGATTGTCCCTCTAAAAATATTCTACAGTTTTCAAACCAGCACCTGGATCTGAGTACTTTTGTAATTACATGTTATTAAATAAAATGTATCTGTATAGCGACGCCTGATGTTTGTTCTTTATTTCTTTGTCCTGCTCACTGGGAAGGCCGCACATGCTCAGTTTCATCCTTTAACTTCTTCAGGACCGCCGTACGCAGGATTGTGTCCTGCGGGCGGTCCTGTTCTTCTGATCGGACGCGGCGGCGCGTCATCTCGCGAGACGCGAGACTTCCTGTGAACGCGTGCGCGCGTTCACAGCGTCGCGCGTCTGAAGAGTTGTACTACAGCCTGCCAGCGATGATCAATCGCTGGCAGGCTGTAGATGCGATATAAATCGCATCAAACAAGTATATCAGACGCTGTTTTGTGAACAGCGTCTGGTATACCTGCTACCTGGTCCTCTGGTGGTCCCATTTGCTGGGATCGACCACCAGAGGACCAGGTAACTATGTAAAGTTGCACCAAACACTACACTAACCCCCACCCCCTCACCATTAACCCTTGATCACCCAATCTAGACCCCCTGATCACCCCCCTGTCATTGATCACACCCCTTGTAAGGCTCCATTCAGACGTCCATATGTGTTTTGCGGATCCGTGGATTCACGCATCCGTGGATCCGATCCGCGGATCCGATCCGCGGATCCTCAAAACAAGATGCGCAAAGGGGCCCAAATTCCAACGAGTACCTTTTAGGAGGGCATTTTTACGCATTTTTCTTCTCACGCTTTAGGGCCCCTAAAATGCCAGGGCAGTATAAATACCCCACATGTGACCCCATTTTGGAAAGAAGACACCGCAAGGTATTCACTGAGGGGCATAATGAGTCCATGAAAAATTAAACTTTTTGTCAAAAGTTAGCGGAAAGGGAGACTTTGTGAGAAAAAACAATAAAAAATCAATTTCCACTAACTTGTGCCAAAAAAAAAATCTTCTATGAACTCGCCATGCCCCTCATGGAATACCTTGGGCTGTCTTCTTTCCAAAATGGGGTCACATGTGGGGTATTTCTACTGCCCTGGCATATTAGGGGCCCTAAAGCGTGAGAAGAAAAATGCGTAAAAATGCCCTCCTAAAAGGTACTCATTGGAATTAGGGCCCCTTTGCGCATCTTGGCTGCAAAAAAGTGTCACACATGTGATATCGCCGTACTCAGGAGAAGTAGGGCAATGTGTTTTGGGGTGTATTTTTACATATACCCATACTGGGTGAGAAAAATATCTCTGTAAATTGACAACTTTGAATAAAAAAATGTAAAAAGTTGTCGTTTACAGCGATATTTCTCACACGCAGCATGGGTATATGTAAAAATACACCCAAAACACATTGCCCTACTCTCCTGAGTACGGTGATATCACATGTGTGACACTTTTTGCAGCCTGAGTGCAAAGGGCCCTAAAACCAATGAGTACCTTTAGGATTTCACAGGCCATTTTTATGCATTTGGATTCTCACACTTTAGGGGCCCCTAAAATGCCAGGTGAGTATAAATACCCCACATGTGACCCCATTCTGGAAAGAAGACACCCCAAGGTATTCCGTGAGGGCATGGTGAGTCCACAGATTTTTATTTTTTGGCACAAGTTAGCGAATTATTTTTTTTTTTTATTTTTTAAATTTTGTTTTTACAAAGTCTCATATTCCACTAACTTGTGACAAAAATAAAATTTTACATGAACTCACCATACCCCTCACAGAATACCTTGAGGTGTCTTCTTTCAAAATGGGGTCACATGTGGGTATTTATACTGTCCTGGCATTTTAGAGGCCCCTAAAGCGTGAGAAGAAGTCTGGAATCCAAATGCGTAAAAATGCCCTGTGAAATCCTAAAGGTACTCATTGGTTTTAGGGCCCTTACGCATCTTGGCTGCAAAAAGTGGCACACATGTGGTATTGCCGTACTCAGGAGAAGTAGGGCAATGTGTTTTGAGGGTGTATTTTATATATACCCATACTTTGTGTGAAAAATATCTCTGTAGACGACAACTTTTAAAAATTTTTATACAAAGTTGACAATTTACAGAGATATTTCTCTCACCCAACATGGGTATATGTAAAAATACACCCCAAAACACATTGCCCTACTTCTCCTGAGTACGGCGATACCACATGAGTGACACTTTTTGCAGCCTGGGTGCGCAAAGGGCCCAAATTCCAACGAGTACCTTTAGGTTTTACATGGCGGCTCACAATTTAGCCCCGCCCAAAATGCCAGAACAGTAAACACACCCCACAAATGACCCCATTTCGGAAAGTAGACACCCCAAGGTATTCACTGAGGGGCATAGTGAGTCCGTCTGAGATTTTTTTTTTTTTGCCAGAAGTTATCAGAAATTGAAACTTTTTTTTTCTCAGAAAGTGTCATTTTCCGCTAACTTGTGAAAAAATGAAATGATACATGAACTCACCAAGCCCCTCCGCGAATACTTTGGGGTGTCTTCTTTCTAAAATGGTGTGATTTGGGGGTATTTATACTATCCTGACATTCTAGCACCTGAAGAAACATGACAGGCGCTCAGAAAGTCAGAGCTGCTTCAAAATGCCGAAATTCACTTTTTGCACCATAGTTTGTAAACGCTATAACTTTTACCCAAACCAATAAATATACACTTATTGGACTTTTTTTATCAAAGACATGTAGAACAATAAATTTAGAGAAAAATTTATATAGAAATGTAGTTTTTAAAAAAATTTACAACAGAAAGTGAAAAAAATTCGGTAATTTTTGATTAATAGAAAAAAAAGTAAAAATGTCAGCAGCAATGAAATACCACCAAATGAAAGCTCTATTAGTGAGAAGAAAAGGAGGTAAAATTCATTTGGGTGGTAAGTTGCATGACGGAGCAATAAACGTTGAAAGTAGTGTAGTGCGGAATTGTAAAAAGTGGCCTGGTCATTAAGGGTGTTTAAGCTAGGGGGGCTGAAGCGGTTAACTGCCTCCTGAGCTGTGATAGGGAGAGCTGAGACACGCCTCCTGGGCTGTGATAGGGAGAGCTGGGACATGCCTCCTGGGCTGTGATGGGGAGAGCATGGACACGCCTCCTGGGCTATGATAGGTAGAGCTGAGACACGCCTCCTGAGCTGTGATAGGGAGAGCCGAGACACGCCAGCTGAGCTGTGATAGGGAGAGCCGAGACACGCCTCCTGAGCTGTGATAGGGAGAGCCGAGACACGCCTCCTGAGCTGTGATAGGGAGAGCCGAGACACGCCTCCTGAGCTGTGATAGGGAGAGCCAAGACACGCCTCCTGAGCTGTGATAGGGAGAGCTGAGATACGCCCCCTGAGCTGTGATAGGAAGAGCTGATACACGCCTCCTGAGCTGTGATAGCAAGAGCTGAGACATGCCTCCTGAGCTGTGATAGGAAGACCTGAGACACGCCTCCTGAGCTGTGATAGGGAGAGCTGAGACACGCCTCCTGAGTTGTGATAGGGAGAGCCGAGACATGCCTCCTGAGCTGTGATAGGGAGAGCTGAGACACGCCTCCTGAGCTGTGATAGGGAGAGCTGAGATACGCCCCCTGAGCTGTGATAGGGAGAGCTGAGACACGCCTCCTGAGCTGTGATAGGGAGAGCATGGACACGCCTCCTGAGCTGTGATAGGAAGAGCTGAGATACGCCCCCTGAGCTGTGATAGGGAGAGCTTTGACACGCCCCCTTAGCTGCAGCAGAAAAGACCCTCACCTTGAGCTGTCAGCTTTATATAAATCTAGCAGAGCAATGAATGGGGAGCACTCTGGATCCATGTGAGGTACCGGGCTGGTTCTAGCTTTGTTATAAAGAGATTGTCATGTACTATATGATGTCTATTTTTACATTATTCATGGGATGACCCCTTCAATAAATTAGGTGCATCTCATGCCAGTGCAGTAAGTAATGCTCAGGTTATATTTGTATCTTCCTAATCGGAATCATGGTCTTAGTGAATGCTAATTACATTAACATATTAAATCTTTTCTGGGACATCCAAAAGTTGGACACATCTCCAGCTTAAAGGGGTTGACCACTTTCTAGTTACTAATATGTTTGTAAGATGATTATATGGCACTTACTATTATGGCTTTTGTTAAAATTCTGCATATATATTTCATAAGGTATGCCCCCTTGTTTGCCAAATTGTCCACACAAAGGTCCTGTCCATTAGATGGCTGCTGATGGAGGGCCATGTGATCAATAAAATCACCTTCATGTGATGCCTCCGCCCTTTGAATACACTGCACCTGCCATCTGCATTTGTACTGTTGGGAGTTTGGTACAGAGGTAGTGTGCATGAGGTGATGTGCCTGGTCACATGACCCTCCATCAGTGGCCATCTTATCGACAGGACCTTCGTGTGGGCAGCACAAAAGACTTGGCAAACAAGGTGGCATGGCTTATTATATATAGAAAATAGTTCAGAATTTCAACTAAGGCTACATTAATTATTGCCATATAGTGAACTTACTAACAGATTGGTCAAAAGTGGCTAGAAAGTGGCCAACCCCTTTAACTTACACGTACTGACAAAAAATAACGCTCCAAGAAGGAGTTGTTGAAATCGATTTTAAACTTTCTATATGTGAATATAATGATGATATATGTAAGTGATTATAATATTAGAACAAAAGGATTTATTGAGTAAAACTGTACAATTGAAAGGAGGAGCTGCCCATAGCCCGGATACAAGATGAGATACAGTTGAGCATGGAGGTATACAGGTTCGGTATGGTGTCCTGCAGTACATTGGCCCACAGATGTTACAGCTGGGCCTGTAGATCCTGCACACTTTTAGGTTGCTGAAGTTGCCAGTTGTCCCAGCTGGTCCCATAAATGCTCTGTTGAAGATAAACCTGGTGACTGGACAGTCCAAGGCAGAGACATCCCTGGGAAACCCTTGCTGTGTATGGGTGAGAACTAACCTGCTGAAAAATGCTAGTTGGAAGCCCTGCCATGAGAGGCAACACATGTTGGCGCAGGATGTCCTAACACAAAATGTTCATAGTGAAGCAGCACTACGTTACCTAAATAGGTGTATCCACTCAATAGGAGAAAGGTCTCAAAGGGACCTACGGGTGCAGGCAGTGTCGGACCCTGGCTCTCAGTCCCAGAGATAAATCCAAGAATGATCTGCATCACCCCTTCACTGTCAGATGTGTTTATTTAAAACAGTGCATCATAACAGAGCAACGTTTCGACCCAACTGAGGCTTTCTCAAGCCTGAAAGACCTCAGTTAAGTCGAAACGTCGCTCTGTTTTGAATAAACACATCTGACACTTTGGAAAGGAAGGAGTGCTGCAGATCACTTTTGGATGCAGGATGTCCTGCACATATTGCTGAGCTGTTAGTGTCCCTCATCTCGCTACTAGGGATGACCAACTATCATATGAAATGGCTCCCCAGATCATCACACCAGCGGTTGGGGCAGTATGTTGCTCCACAGCAAAGGCAGGATTGAAACACACACCACAAGACCACTATGGGATCCCAAGCAGAGTCTGAAATCATCGCTAAAGACGATACAGTTCCAGGTTTCTCGTCCAGGACACCACTTCAAGCTAAGGTGACGGTGGTTCGCTGCAGGACAAGAAATGGGCACCATGACTCCAGATTTCCTTGTGCTACCCTCCTGGAAATTAAAGCGGATACGGGGGTTTGTAATGAAGGTGGCACCTTCGTCTGGATCACGGACAACTAAACTGTGGGAGCTTCTAGTGCTTGACAGTGGATCAAATGATCCTCTGTACTGATGATTTGTCTGGGCTGTAGGGAGCCTGTTCTCCATGTGTGCCCTCATGTAATCACTGCTCCCAACAACTTCTCACAGCTAGGTCACAACAGCCTAGATGACGGGCATTGTGTCAAAACGACCATCCTGCTTCTCTAAGTCCAAAATCTGTCATCCAGGCAAAATGTCTTCAAGTGTTTCATAGAGACATGTCTAGCAGTCAACGATCTCTCACTAAGGCTCCATTCACACGTCCGCAATTCTGTTCTGCATTTTTCTGAACGGAATTGCAGACCCATTCATTTCTATGGGGACACACTATGTCCCCCCGGATCCGGAATTGCGTATCCGCACTTCCGTTCCGCCAAAAAATAGAACATGTCCCATTCTTGTCCGCAATTGCAGACAAGAAAAAGCATTTTCTATGAGAGTGCCGGCGATGTGCGGTCCGCAAAATGCGGAATGCACATTGCCAGTGTCCGTGTTTTGCGGATCCGTGGATCTGCAAAACACACACGGATGTGTGAATGGACCCTTAGGGTTCATACACACAAACGTATTTTACGTACATTACAGTAATGATTACAAATTTTATGTTTCCATTTGCGATCTGCAAAAAACTGATTGCATACGGAAACCATACAGAGATTTTTTTTACGGAAATACGGACCAGAAACGGAAACAAAAAACTGAACCATGGATCCGTGAAAAACAGACCCCAAAATACATACGGTCTTGTGAAAGAAGCCTAAGGCCCCTTTCACACGAACGTATTTTCTTTCCGTGTCCGTTCCGTTTTTTTTTCTTGCAGACCATATGCGGAACCATTTATTTCAATGGGTCCCCCCAAAAAAACGTAATTACTCCGTGTGCATTCTGTTTCCGTATGTCCGTTCTGCAAAAAATAGAACATGTCCCATTATTGTCCGCATTATGGACAATGATAGGATTGTTCTATTAGGGGCCAACTGTTCTGCAAAATACAGAATGCACACTGCGGTCCGCAAAACACGGATGACGTCAAAGTACATCCGTTCATGTGCATGGAGCCCTAAGAAGTACATTACCCATAAGTAGCCTCTTAGAGCCTTTTTATAGGGCAAGGGAAGCACTTTTACGCCCTCTTGTGGCAAGACCCATTGTCTAATCGGACCACACCTCTAATCCGTTACACGCTTGCCTGGGACAGAACTGTCAGACGAGTTTTGCAGCAATCCAATATTTCTCTCTGGGTGTGTTATTATTATATTTTTATCACGCGTGTGTTTATTTAGTTCATTCTGCCTACAGGTTTGTGTTGCATTTTTGTATCTTCCTAGAAAAGAAACATTTTGCTGTGTCTGCCATTTATTATTGGAATTGCAAGGCTAAAAGCGCCATTTAGCAGAAACATGGTTTTCTTGTAGGAAATCCAGACAATTCAGCAGTATTTTAGACCCTAAAAACAGCAGTTTTATATAAACCATGGTAGAGGAGGAGGATTGTAAGATTCTCTGGGATTGTCCTAATGTTTGCTACAAACTGCACGGCACCAGGAGGGTTTCCCTTCTTCATTAGGAATATTCTGCAATCATTTATGGACATGAGGTCCGAATAGAGGTCCGTTTAGACGTTCCAGTAGGGTGATGAGTTTCCATGGATATGACCAACATGGTTTATCATTATCTGTATGTTTACAGACATGTTCTTCTAATACCAGGGAAGTTGAATTTAAAGGGGTTGTCCCACAAAAAAATATTCTACAGTTTTCTAACAATCACCTGGATCTGAATACTTTTGTAATTGCAAGTAATTATAAATGATTCAATGAAACCGCCTTCTGTTTGTTTTTTTTTGTTTGTTTTTTTAATTTCTCTGTAGGCCTCTCAGAGGTGAATGCACATGCTTAGTTCTAACCTTCAACTACAGCAGAAAGGACATGCCCCTTGAGAAAGGACACTCCCCCTGAACTGCCAGCAGCATATAAATCTAGCAGAGCCATTACCCTGGGTTCACACCTGAGCGTTTTACAGCGCGTTCAAACGCGCTGTAAAACGCTCAACACATGAAAACCAATGCTTTCCTATGGCCCTGATTCTCACTTGAGCGTTTTACAGCGCGTTTGAACGCGCTGTAAAACGCCCGACGCATAAACAAGTACTTGAGCTTTTTTTGGGGCGTTTGTCGCGCGTTTTGTGATTGACACCACAGTAGTCAATCACAAGAACGCGCGTACGAACGTGCGTTTCCTATTTGCAAAAACGCACTGAAATACGCGCGACAAAAACGCGCGTTTCAAGAACGCTCAGGTCTGAACCCAGGGTTAGAGCAGGCACCCTCAAACTGCGGCCCTCCAGCTGTTGCAAAACTACAACTCCCAGCGTGCCCGAACAGCCTACAGGTATCAGCCTACAGCAGGGCATTCTGAGAGTTATAGTTTTACAACATCTGGAGGGCCGCAGTTTGAGGATGTCTGGATTAGAGCAATAAATGGGGATATCTCTGGACCCATGTGAAGTACAGGCTGGTTCTAGCTTTGTTAGAAAAAGACCGTCCTATACTATATTATGTCTGATTTTCATTTTTTCCCATCATTTTTAATCATGTGATAACCCTTAAAACAGCTGCAGAGATATGTTTTTTTATTTATATGCAAATGAGCACCAAGGGGCCCACCAGCACCCTTGGAGCACCGCTGCTGAACACAAAGGGAGGGGGAAAGTGTGCAGAGCACAGGGACGTTAAGAAAGCAGTGCTCCAAGGACCCTGGCAGGCTCATTGGTGCTCCAATTTGCTCATTTGCACTGTGATATTTGGCTCTACTGCGGTGGTATTATGTGCTGTAGTACGGTATGCTGTCCACGGCTGGAGCTACTTTTTTATATTTTTTTCTGCCCTTGAGAATAGCTGTGCATGGAAAGCCAGTAATGGAATAAAAGGCCTTGAATTTGTCGAGTTGCCATGGTTTACTTGAAATGCTTTGGTTGCTAAGCCCAGCCATTGCGAGCAGTATAAATATAGTATAATATAGTATAAATATCCCAATCAGAGGCCGATCAGCACTGCTGGGTCCAGTTACAGGGATTCTTTATTCCAGACATCAGTGGTCTCCTAGCTAGTGCACCCCTGGACAATTGCCTTCTCAAGATTTGCACACTCCAAATAAGAGGTTAAGTATACAGATCTTGAGAATACATTTGTGCAGCGGTGTCCCAAAATTAACACATCCCATATACACAGTTCAGTGTTCCTCAGAGGTCAAGCATGTATACTGAACCTGCATTCGAATTCTATGAGACTGCTGAAGATGACGGCTCTTGGCTTTCGTCATTAGTCCCATAGACTTTGGAGTGGTGGCACATCTGTTTGATGGCTGCTCCATTCAAACGGGGAACATGGGACCTCTGTTATTGTCGTCCGTTGCGGGTCCTAGCAGTGAGACCTCCATTAATCAGACACTTAAAGGGGTTATGCGATGATTGATGTCAAAAATGGAAATCAAACATTTTCTAGTACATGACTATCTATTTCTAACAAACCAGCCCTGTAGCTCATTGATTCGGAGCTCCCCTGTTTATTGCTCCAGGTGCTCTGCTGGATTTATTTGAAGCTTGCAGCTCATGGGGAGTTTCCTTTCTGCTGCTGCAGCTCTCTATCACAGCTCAGGAGGTGTCCTTTCTTAGGGGCATGTCCTTTCTGATCCAGCTCTCTGCCTGTCACAGCTTTGAACAGTAAACATGCCTAGTTGCAGTTGAAGGATGGAGCTGATCGTGTGCAAGCACCTCAGTAGGTGAAGGTTTACATTAACGTACAGATTAAATACCATGGGGCGCCATTATAATAAAATAAAGAGAATATCTGACAAATAAAGCATTTTTGTAAGAAAAAATTACAAAAGTAACTCGTTTTTCATGCAGAATTGTATTACAATAACATTTAATGGCCTTTTAAGGGAATTCTGGGAAGGCCTATTTAAAAAATATTTACATATATATTTTAATTTGTTATATATAATTTATTTTTTTCTTTTTTTTTGCAGATACTGGTTTTATTTTGCATGGCTCAACAGCCCCAACAGATCCTGCTTCTTGGGACTGCAATCACTCTGATTCTGAAAAATGTGATTTCAGCATGAGTCAGAGGCCAACTCCCCATGAAGTAGAGCCCACGCTCCTTGGACTCTCCCCGCTTCTTTCTTCTCCACCGATTTTTATTACACTGCACGCTGACTGGAATACATCGGTGGCTGACTGGGGCATCGCTTGGGAAGCTCTGGTATATGGCTCTGTTGGGCTATATGGATCAGTGGCTCTACTTGCTTTACTTTCCATTTTCTGCCTAGTGTTCAGATGCCCCTCGGGTGGTTTTTATTTCTCACTTTTACACCTACTGCTGATAGCATTAGGTGGCAGCCGAGCCTTCTCCCTTTTTTATGATGCATATGGTCACCAGGATCGTCTCCCGACTTTCACTGCTTTGCTTCTGCACGACTTAGCCTTTCCCTGTATGACTTCAAGCTTCAGTATTGCATTCCTCCTGCTGTGTTCAAGATGCCGTCTTCAGCACTCATCTCCAAGCGTTCCGCGGCTCTGCCTCTTAGCTTCTGCAGCATTGCTTCACTTTATCACTGCAGGAGGAGCAGTTGTAGTTGTTGATCTTTTGCAGCAATTCCCCTTCCTTCTTCTGGTTTCTAGGGGATTTTATGTCCTATTAACTGTTGTTCTGTCTTTTTCCTTCTTCGTCTTTTGTTGCATTGCAAGAACCCAAGGCACCCAAATCTATGACCTTAAAAGTTCTGCTCCCCCTACAGAATATATCAGTGGATGTCCTATTGCAAACCTGAAAGACTGGTGCAGAGCAACACATATTGTTCTTTTGTCCGCCTGTTTCGGTATTTTAAATGCCGGCTTACAATTGTATGCTGTACTGTACGCCCTGGGCTATGGTGGTTCCATTGTTTTTAGCCCTTGGCCTTGGTGGGCTTTCCAGTTAAGCGCAAGCCTCTGTGAAGTTGGAATCTGTTTCCCTCTTGCACTCATAGGAGCCTACCCAATTTTTTGTGCCAATGAGATTGGAAGAACCAATTGCTGGACACAGGTATTTCGTCTTTCCTCTGGTCATGTTACAATGAAGGCACCGATATTACAAACCGGTCATCAGTGGGCTTCTTCTCAACATGAAAAGCTACTTGTCTGTGACACCATCGCTAGGAGTGACTCGGAATTCTTCCCACTCTACACTCTAGTGGAAAAACGTCTAAGTCATGGAGACGACCTCAGCTTAATTTACCACAGCAACAAAAGCCTTGAGGTTCAAGGTTTAACCCTTCCCCATGGTTCCAACACACCATCATATATTAGTGTGCAAATAGACAGTGACTCGACTGTTGATTTTCACCCCCCATCTCCAATCAACCTGAGGCGAAGCATTGATGAGGCACTTTTCAGTGAATCTTTGATACCGAAGAGTCTCTTTCATGGCACTGCCTTGTCCAGTAGCTTGTCTCTCACAGTAAAAAGTTCCACAAAAATGGAAGACTGTGTCTTTAAAGAAAAGGCCTCCGATAGGGGACTATATCGAACTTCTTCTTGCATGGAGATAGAAGCAGGACTACCATTAATACAGCCTACGCCAACCACTAGGCATGACACTCCAGCTTCCTCGTCTCCAGGGGTATGGAGAGGAGAGCAGAGCACTGCTAGCTCTTTGTGCAAAATGTCATTGGATGGATCATCCTTGGTGCTTTGTTCCAGTCCGGAACATGTAGCTCCCTCAACTTGCAACCTTGAAGGAAAACAAGAGCCAGGTTGCAAATCAAAAGAGGTATACCATACACTGACTGCACCATCAAAGGAGTCATTGGATGCTACAGCTCAGCCAGGAGATAGCCTGAGAGATGACTTGATAAATGTTTTTGGACCAATCGATGCTTTGAGCGTCTGCAGTGACACCATTGACTTGTAAATGAAATGCAGTATTAAGAGTCAAGCAGACATCTCACATATGATGCACATATACTGGGCAGATGTGGTTGTTAGAACTGACATCTATACATGAGAGTGGTTTCTATTCTAGAGAATCAAGATAAGATGTATTTAGATTTAACGTATTTTATATATTTAATCATTAAAGCGTACCATCTTTAAAAGCAAAGACTTTTATTGAGCCGTAAAATATCTAATTGTGCAGTGGTTAGACCCAATACATTACTTCTCATCTTGGATCTATAGAGACATGGACGATGCCATATTTGTATAGTATTTGGCTGCCATTTTTCTGTATTAATGCATTTTCTAGTTCCCGGAGTGTGGCCCAATATCTAAAAGTGTGAGCCAAGGACTTATATATGGTATACACCACTGGACACTGAACAACAAATGGACAGACCAGATCAAAACCGCAGAAGAAAAAAATGTCGCAGTTGTAATAACCGGTATATTTTACAATGACAAATATACCTGAACAAAACCAGACCTACCTCATGCACACCTGTCATACTTCTGGGACATTTAGGCCTAGTTCACACTTCAGCGATATGGTTAGTGATTTCCATCAGTGATTTAGGTTACATGCACACGACAGTTGTTTTTTGCTGTCCGCAAATCGCTGATCCGTCTTCCTTTTTTTTTCACATCCACATCCGTTCCCTGTGTCCGCAAATTTTGTATGTTGTGTTTCCGTTTGTCTTCCGTTTTTTTTGCGGATTCGCAAAAAAAATGGAAGGCTTGAATCAGTTACTTAAAGTACCTGTACAAGTGCCCTAGTTTCCAAGCAACCATCCGTAAAAAAAAAGGGTGCGGATGACAAACGGGTGGCCTCCGTTGGTCATCCGCATTTTTTGCGAACCCATTGACTTCTATGGGTCCGCAAACCGTTTTTTGCGGACAAGAATAGGACATGCCATAATTGCCGTGAAATGCGGACGTGGACAGGCAATGGAAGAGGCATCCGCATTTTTAACGGATCCATAGAAATGAATAGGAAACCATCGGATCCGCAAAAAAAACGGAACCGAGGCCGCAAAAAAACACTGCCGTGTGCATGTAGGCTTAGGCAGAACCAGCAGTGGAGCCTACACAGATATAAGGTATAAGGCCTTATTCACACAGTCAATGTTCGGTCAGTGATTTCCATCAGTAATTTTGAGCTAAAACCAGGTGCAGCTGTAAACCCAGAACAGGAGCAGATCTTTCCCTGACCCTGGGTTCACACCTGAGCGTTTCTGAGACGCGCGTTTTCCGCGCGTTCTACGCGCGTATTACAGTGCATTTTGGAAATAGGAAACGCGCGTCATACGCGCGTTCGTGACTCTGGAGACCAATTAAAAAAGGCATATCTACACTAAACGCGTGTTTTACGCGCGTTCCCATTGAAGTCAATGGGTGCAGACGCGCGACAAAACGCCCCAAAGAAGCTCAAGAACTTCTTTGAGCGTAGGGCGTTTTACAGCGCGTTCAAACGCGCTGTAAAACGCTCAGGTGAGAACCATGCCCATAGGGAAACATGAGTTTTCTCCTATTGAGCGTTTTACAGCGCGTAGGAACGCGCTGTAAAACGCGCAAGTGTGAACTGAGGGTTAGGCCTCTTTCACACAAGCGTGTCCGGATTAGGTCCGGATGCGTTGCGGATGCGTTCAGTGAAAACTGTGCGATTTCACAGGCAAAGCCATTCAGTTTTGCCTGCGATTGCGTTCAGTTGTTCAGTTTTTTCCGCGCGGTAGCAATGTGTTTTGATGCGTTTTGCACGCGCGTAATAAAAAACTGAAGGTTTACAAACAACATCTAGCAACCATCAGTGAAAAACGCAACGCACCCACACTTGCTTGCGGATGCAATGCGTTTTAGTCTCGCAGCCCCATTCACTTCTATGGGGCTAGGGCGTGAAAAACGCAGAATATAGAACATGCTGCGATTTTCAAGTGATGCGTTAAAAAAAAAGCTCATGTACACAGACCCATTGAAATGAATGAGCCAGGATTCAGTGCGGGTGCTATGCGTTCACGTCACGTATTACACCTGCGCGGAAAACTTGCTCGTATGAAAGGGGCCTTAGGCCCTTTGCAGACAAGGGTCACGGATTAGGTCCGAATGCGTTCAGTTAAAAATGCTCGATTTCTCAAGCAAGTTCATTCAGTTTTGTCTGCGATTGCGTTCAGTTGTTTTTTTGGTGGCTAAGAGATGTTGTTTGCAAACCTTCAGTTTTTTAGCACACACTTGAAAAAACGCATCAAAACGCATTGCAGCCATGCAGAAAAAACGCAATCGCAGACAAAACTGACTGAACTTGGATGCAAAAAATGTTGCGAGTTTCCCTGAACGCATCCGGACCTAATCTGTCACGCTCGTGTGAAAGAGGCCTTAATGTAAAGATTTGATTTACAGCTGTCCTTAGGGTGGTTTCACACTGTGGGGCACATTTACTGACTGTTTTCATAAGCAAAAAGACTGTTTACGTCTTTTTTACATTTTTAATTAGGTCTCATTTAACAACTGTTTTTGCGCCTGTTTTGGGGGCATTTGCATCTTATTTTCAGTTTTAAGACAATTTCAGAAGTTTTCTAACTTTTGCACCTAATTTCTGTCCTATCTATGTAGGTGCGCCCTATTTTGCGCCAGATTTTGTTACAAAAACAGTCTATTTTCCACACCACCCCAGGGCTGGCGTACTTTTCTGTTCTGACTTGCGCCACTATTTGTCTACTTTCATGGAGACGTGCGCCAAAATTCAGCTCACTTGCGCCACATTTTCATGTGCATACTGTTTAGACCAGTTTAGTGAATTGGAATCTGTCACAAGAAAACAAATACTAGATGCCAGACTTAGGCCCCTTTCACACGGGCGAGTATTCCGCACGGGTGCAATGCGTGACGTGAATCCTGACCCATTCATTTCAATGGGGCTGTGTACATGAGCGTTGTTTTTCATGCAGCACTTGTGCGTTGCGTGAAAATCACAGCAGGTTCTATATTCTGTGTTTTTCACGCAATGCAGGCCCCATAAAAATGAATGGGTCCGCAATGCAGCTACGGGGGGGCGCACGGTCATATGCAAAAAAAAGACAAACCAGATATATTAGGGGTAATAAATGAGGCAAATTGAAGACACTTTGCCAATACGTCTATTTTTTTTTTTTTTCTTTTCCCAAAAAAAAAGGAAAGTTTAGTAAATGTGCCCCTAATTGGAAAAATGCCTCTAGAAAAAAAAAAACGCTTTTAGGTCATGCATTTCCGATAGATTTGCAGCTAACACCTGGAACTGACATTTTTGCAGCAAAAAAGTACCAAAAACTACAGATGCAAAACTGATGACAAATGCCCAAATATCTGTGTGTGAATTCAACTTTATGCTTTATGCCTCGTTCATACATCAGTGTTTCCTGGACGTGTGCTGTACGTGTTCTCCGCGGACAGCACACGTCCCCATTCATTTGAATGTGTGTATTCACACATCAATGTTTTAGCACGGTCCGTGGGTCCGTGTTTTTAGCACGGATGCATGTCCTATTTTGTCCGTGTTCCCGGATCCCTCACGCCCATTATAGTCAATGAGTCCGTGAAAACCACGGATGCAACACGGATGCCATCCGTGTTGCATCCGTGTTTAACTGATCATTATTGTTTGAAAATTATTTTCCAGCTGCTCAGTGTCAGTGAAAAACGGATGGCACTCGGTCAGCAAAAAATGGACCCACGGACCCAACACGGATCTGTCACGGGAGGAAACACGGATTGAACACTGTCTGTGTTACCACTGATCCAAAATGGACACTGACGTGTGCATAAGGCATTATTCACACCTCTGTCTGTTTTACGTCCATAACAAACAGTGTTTCATCCTTGAAGATGTGCATGAAGGCACGAGCATGTCTGCTGCACTGAAATTGAAATACCTGACAAAGGCAAAATCCACCATGTGAACTAGCCCTTAGGGCGGGGTCACACACAGCTTTTTGCGGCTGTTTTGGATGTCGTTTTTGAGCCAAAGCCAGAAGTGGGTTGGAAGAGATTGTGAAATATAAAAGAAGGACTTATACTTCTTCCTGGTGGGATCCACTTCTGGCTTTGGCTCAAAAAACGTAATCAGAAACTGCCCCAAAAAGCTGTGTGACACTACCCTGCCGCTTTCACATGAACAATACGTGTCAGGATGCGTTAAGTGAAACTCGCACCATTTTGCAAGCAAGCTCAGTCAGTTTTGTCTGCAATTGCGTTTAGTGTCTCAGTTTTTTATGCGCGGGTGCACTGTGTTTTGATGCGTTTTTCACACATGTGAAAAAAACTCAAGGTTTACAAACAACATCTCCTGGCAACCATCAGTGAAAAACGCATTGCACCCGGACTGCATCCGGATTAGGCTACATTCACACAACCGTATGTTTTTTGCGGTCTGCAAAACACTGACCCGGAAAAAATGCGGATGACGTCCTTTTGGCATCCGTATTGGATCAGTTTTTTTTTTGCGGATCCATTGTAACAATGCCTATCCTTGTCCGCAAAACGGACAAGAATAGGACATGCTCTATATTTTTTGCGGGGTTACGGAACGGACATAGGGATGCGGACAGCACATTTTTTGCGGACCTATTGAAATGAATGGGTCCTCATCGAATCCACAAAAAAAAATGGAATGGACACGGAAACAAAATATGTTCATGTGAATGTAGCCTTAGGCTCCGCAAAAAATACGAAAGACGTCCGTGTGCATTCCGTATTTTGTGGAACAGAACAGCTGGCCCCTAATAGAACAGTACTATCCTTGTCCATTATGCGGACAATAATAGGACTAGTTCTATCCTTTAGCAGAACGGATATACGGAAACGAAATGCACACAAAGTACCTTCCGTATTTCTGCGGACCCATTGAAATGAATGGTTCCGCATACAGTCAGCAAAAAAAAACGGAACAGACACGGAAAGAAAATAGGTCTCTTTCACACGACCATATGTATTTTGCGGTCCGTTTTTCACGGATCCGTGGTTCTGTTTTTTGTTTCCGTTGTGTTTCCCTTTCTGTTCCGTATTTCCACAAAAAAATCTTCATATGGTTTCTGTATGCGATCCATTTTTTGCAAACGGAAACATAAAATTTGTAATCATTACTGTAATGTACAATGTTTGTTAACAGTAAACACATTGGCAAAGTGGGCATAGATCCGCAAAAAACGGATGACATACGGATGTGTTCCGTATGCATTCCATATTTTTTATGGACCCATTGACTTGAATGGAGCAATGGAACATTATTTGCGGACAATAAGGGCTTGTTCACACAAATGTGCCGTGTTTTGCGGTCCGAAAAACACGGATGCCGCCCGTGTGCCTTCTGCAATTTACGGAACGGACGGCCCTTTATAGAAATGCCTATTCTTGTCCGCAAAACGGACAAGAATAGGACATGACTTATAATTTTTGCGGGGATACGGAACAGAGCAACAGATGTGGACAGAGTGCTGTCCACATCTTTTGCGGCCCCATTGAAGGGAATGGGTCCGCATCCGAGCCGCAAAAAATGCGGCTTGGATGCGAAACCAAACCACAATCGTGTGAATGAGACCTAACAGGACAAGTTCTATCATTTAGTGGAACGGATATACAGAAACGGAAATTGAAATAAATGGTTCCGCATATGGACTGCAAATGGAAACCGCAAGAACGGAAAGAAAAAAACGTTCATGTGCAAGAGACCTTACAATGTGTTTTTCACTGAAGCCCCATTCACTTCTATGGGGCCAGAGCTGAGTGAAAAACACAGAATATAGAACATGCTGCGCAGAACTGATGTGTGATAAACAATGCTTATGTACACATACCCATTGAAATGAATGAGTCAGGATTCAGCGCGAGTGCTATGCGTTCACGTCACTCATGGCATCTGCGCGGAAAACTCGCACCTGTAATAGGAGCCTAAGGCCTCATGCACACGACCGTTGTTTGATTCCGTGTCCGTTGTGCCGTTTTTCGTGATTTTCTGCAGACCCATTTGTTTTCAATGGGTCCGTGGAAAACTCAGCAAATGCACCGTTTGTCCTCCGCGTCCGTGGTCCGTGATTCCAGTCCGTCAAAAAAATATAACCTGTCCTATTTTAAAAAAACTGAAGGCTTGAACCAGTTTCTTAAAGTACCTGTACAAGTGCCCTGGTTTCCAAGCAACCATCCGCAAAAAAAACGGATGCCGATGACAAACCGATGGCTTCCGTTGGTCATCTGCATTTTTTGTGGACTTAATGACTTCTATGGGTCCGCAAACCGTTTTTTGCGGACAAGAATAGGACATGCCATATTTTTTTTGCGGACATGAAATGCGGACAGGCAACGGAAGAGGAATCCGCATTTTTAAGGGATCCGTAGAAATGAATGGGAAACCATCTGATCCGCAAAAAAAACAGAACGGAGGCCGCAAAAAAACGCTGCTTTGTGCATGTAGGCTAATGCTCGTAAAAACACCAGAAATTTTGTACAAATTAAAAAAAAAAAAACACCAATGTATGTGGCAGCTACATAATGGCAGTGTTCTTTTTTATTTTTATTTTTTTTTATACGTCAATTTTCACCAGCAAAACCGTCTGAAAAATTGCAGCTTTTATAAATGTGTCCCAAAATGTTGCACAGTTTTTATATTTGATATACTACATATGTATATTATGGCCTCAGAACACTGGTGAATTTAGGTCAGTAGTTTGGAACCTAAACAAAAAAAGTAAAAAAGAAAGATCCGTACCTCTGCCATGTTTTAGATCCCCGCCGTTTTTGGCTTACAAATCCTGAAGTACTGACCAAAATATATATTTTATATATTTAGTATAAAGGCCTTTGAAAATGCCAAATGTGAGGTTTAAAGGGGTTTTCCGGGATTTATATGGTTTTTAACAGATATGCTCATGTAGTGTCTTACATCATGTACATTTTCCCCATGCTTTTTTCAACTTGGACTCTCCTGACCCGTTTTCCCCATGTAAACTAATCCTGTATGTAGAACTTCCTATTATTGTATCCAACCAAACCCATGATGCACTTCTCCTTTCTCTGCCATGACTCCAGCACCGCCCCTGACCATGCCCGGTTAATTTATAGCTCCTCCCACTAGTTATAGACACTCCCCTATCACTGCCCCTAACACCCAGCTAGTTTATAGCTCCTCCCACTGAGCAGGTTACATAGACACTCCCCTATCACTGCCCCTAACAACACCCAGCTAATTTATAGCTCCTCCCACTGAGCAGGTTACATAGACACTGCCCTAACAACACTCAGTTAGTTTATAGCTCCTCCCACCCAGCTAATTGCATAAACACTCCCGTATCACTGCCCCTAACCACGCACAGCTAGTTTATAGCTCCTCCCACCCAGCTAATTGCATAGACACTCCCCTATTACTGCCCTTGTATGCACATATCATCACAGGAAATAAGAAAGAACTGCATGGACATGGTCATGTGACCACAGCCTAGAACGGAGGACAGGAGCAATAAAGGTAAAATAAACCCATTACAAAGTTACAGCTTCCTTCATAAATGATTATTTTAAAGGCTGTTGATGCAAACCGGAAAACCCCTTTAAAGAGTAACTAAACTTTTATACTAACTTTTAATATGCTGTCCCGAACTCCTTATAAAATCTTTTTCTACTATACTTTATTAATTTTCTATTTTTACCATACTTTTTCAGCGCTAAAGCGCACCATTCACTGGTGCGCTAAAACTCAGTTCTCCGTACACCGCTGAGCTGTCAATGGTGTACGGAGTACTCAATTTATGAATGGGCAGCAGCAGCGCTTGAGTACCCCTCTGCTTATCCTGGCATAGTATATGGGTACAGGGTACCCATGTGCTATACCAGGAGTTAGTAACAGTCCAGGGAGCACTGCTCTACTCACAGCGCTGCTGCTGCCCATTCATAAAATGAGTACTCCGTACACCATTGACAGCTCAGCGGTGTACGGAGAAATTAGTTTTAGCGCACCAGTGAATGGTGTGCTTTAGGGATGAAAAAGTATGGTAAAAAAAGAAAACTAATAAAGTATAGTAGAAAAAGATTTTTTTAGGGGGTTAGGGACAACATATTAAAAGTTGGTGTAAAAGTTTAGTTACTCTTTAAGGTTCTATTCTCAAATGATTGATAGAAAAAAAGTATTTACACCACTGTTAGACCTGCAGTTTTTGTGATGTAAAGCCTGAAATCAACATACCCGACATCATGTAAATTCTTTTCCATTTTTAATGTGATCTTGCAATATCAAAAAGTCAAAGATAGATATTTTTACCAAAAATCCTTAAAAAATGAAAATAAAACTATCCTTGCTGCATAAAAGTAGATACCCTTTTCTCATTGGCTAATAGATGTGTTCAGAGCTCACCTATCATGTTCTTAGATGAATGGAGGGCGAGTAAGTAGAGATGAGCGAACTTTAAAAATTAGTTCAGCGTTCGGGTTGTGGTAATCGCCGCATCCCGTTATGGATTCCACTACCGCGGACTATCCCGGCATATGGAATCCATAAGGGGCGGCTTCCACGAACCCGAACTGTTGAAAAGACGAAGGACCTGGGGTGACGTCACCGTCATGTGATCAGTGCAGGGGGCGTGGCTCAGCACGGGATCAAATCCAGTGCTGAGCCACGCCCCCTGCACTGATCACATGACGGTGACGTCACCCCAGGTCCTTCGGCTTTTTCAAAGTTCGGGTTCGTGGAAGCCGCCCCTTATGGATTCCATATGCCGGGATAGTCCGCGGTAGTGGAATCCATAACGGGATGCGGCGATTACCACAACCCGAACGCCAAACTAATTTTTAAAGTTCGCTTATCTCTACGAGTAAGCAAGGCTGGCTGTTCACAGGAAGGACTAAAAGGATATATTCACATGTAGCAGATTTGTAGGAGAAATATCTGCGTGGGAAAATCTTTCAGTTCGTGTGAATGCGGCAAGCGGATGAATGGGACGTAGAAAGTACTGCCAGGAGCCGTCTCTCTGACTATACCCTGAGGCCCCTTGCAGACGAACGTGAGCGGATTAGGTCCGGATGCGTTCAGTGAAAACTGCGCGATTTTGCAAGCAAGTCCGTTCAGTTTTGCCTGTGACTGCGTTCAGTTGTTTAGTTTTTTATCACACGCATGCAAAACGCATTAAATAAGGCCCTTTTCACACGACCCAGTTTTCCGCGCGAGTGCAATGAGTGACATGAACGCATAGCACCCGCACTAAATCCGGACCTATTCATTTCAATGGGTCTGTGTAAATGAGCGTTGTTTTTCACTTTTCACGTATCACTTCTGAGTTGCATGAAAATCGCAGCATGTTCTATATTCTGCGTTTTTCACACAGCTTTGGCCCCATAGAAGTGAATGGGGCTGCGTGAAAAACGCATTGCATCCGCAAGCAAGGCCTCTTTCAGACGAGCGTGACGGACGAGCGTGAAACTCGCACCATTTTGTAAGCAAGTTCAATCAGTTTTGTCTGCGATTGCGTTGCGTTGTTGCAATGCATTTGCGGATGCAATGCATTTTTCACTGAATCCCCATTCACTTCTATGGGGCCAGGGCTGCGTGAAAAACGCTGAATATAGAACATGCTGCGTTTTTTACGCAACGCGGAACTGATGCGTGAAAAACGCTCATGTACACAGACACATTAAAATGAAAGGGTCCGGATTCCGTGGTTCAGGTCACGCATTGCACCCGCGTGGAAAACTCGCTCTTGTGAAAGGGGCCTAAGAGTAACACTATACAAATGGTAAACACGAATCGCAATTTTTCCTAAAATGGTGGCTACATGTGTGAGGACATGGGGCAAGGAACTCTGGGAAGGCGGGATGACCCATAATGCCATACATGCAGCCAGCCAGCCCTGTGATGTCACAGCCCTATAAATACGGCGGCCATCTTGGATTCAGGTGGTAGCATGGCTGGGAGTCAGCAGGGTGGCAGCAGCGGGAGATCAGGAACAAAATGTGCCTGGGATAGACCACCTGCTTCGCAGCAGCCTACCTGCCCGGGAAGTAGTGGTTCGCGGAGGCAGCGGCGGTAGCAGTCAGTCAGTGCGGACTGTTGAGGGGAAAATCACCTAAGCCGCCGGAGGAGGTGAATGTGGCCATATGTAGAATCTGTAGGCAGAAGGTGATGATTGGCCAGGGTGCCAATTTTGGCACCACAGCCCTGACTCAACATATGCAGTGTCACCATAAAGTGGCCTGGGAGAACCGTGGTTCCGATGAGGTGGTCCAGGCTGCCGCAGCAACCGCTACATCACCCAGTGGCATGCACCCAGTTTCCGGCAGTCAAGGCTTCACCACCTCAGCCAAAGGGAGCTATCTGTCATTCCCATCATCTGCTGGTCCCAATGCTCCTGCTCCTCCTGTGCACTCATCCAACGCCCAGAAGCTGAATGTGCTCCTGGCCATGGTGCTGCAGTCCCTCTCTTTCCAAGTGGTGGACTCTGCACTTTTCAGAGAACTGATGGCTTGTGCCAAGCCGAGGTGGAGAGTCCCAAGCAGTCATTTCTTTGCGAAAAAGGCAGCCCTGCACAAATATGTAGAACAGAAGGTAGGCCAGTCCTTGAGCCTGTCGGTGTCTGCAAAAGTGCACGGCAGCGCCCACGTGTGGAGCTGTAACTACGGTCAGGGACAATACATGTCCTTTACGGCCCACTGTGTGAATGTGGTACCTTCACAGCCACGCCAGCAACTTGGCCAGGTCATGCCGCTTCTGCCTCCACGTTGTGACGCCGTTGGTCCTGTGAAAATGTCCACCTCTGCCTCCTCATGGCCCACCATGTCCTCACCCTCCACTGCAGGGACAAGTCACAGTGCCCCTCCAGCATACCACATGTGCAGGGCATGGCTGTGTCACTCTGTTCTGCACTTGGTTTGCCTTGGCGAACGGAGTCACATAGAGGAGGAACTGCTCCGCATGATTCATCAAGAAATTGAATCCTGGCTTTCTCAGCGGCAACTGAAAATCGGAACCATGGGGACAGACAATGGGAAAAACATGGTGTCTGCGCTACGTCAAAGAAGGCGTAGCCATGCGCCCTGCATGGGACATGTGTTCAATCTGGTTGTCAAGAGGTTCCTGAAGTCTTCCACCCATCTGCAAGACATCCTATCAATGGCCAGGAAACTTTGCATTTACTTCAGCCACTCGTACACCGCAAAGCAAACCCTCCTTGAGTTGCAGCAGCAGAACGGCATCCCCCCAACAGAGAAAGGCCATCAACGATTTCTTGATGATGCAAGCGGACAGGAGTACTCCCCTGTGTTAATTCAATGTCAGCCTGTGGCAGCTCATGCGTGACACTTGCTGTTTGCTCAGGCCTTTTGAGGATGCCACGTTATTTGTCAGTCACCAGGAGTATGGGATGAACAACGTCATTCCACTGCTTCATGTCCTGGAACAGATGGTGGTAACATTGGCTGCTCAGGGGACTGGAGACGTGGCGCCTAGATCTCACGGCCACGTGAGCTCTGTAGGGGCTGAACTGGAAGAAGGGGAGGAGGACATTGTAGCACAGGCAATATGTAGCAAAATGGGTAGATTTTCTACTCAGCTGACAGGAGAGGAGGAGCAGGACCATCCAGAGGAGCTACAGGGCGATGAGGAAGACTAAACAGAGGCTGTGGCAGTATGCAGTGGAGATGGAGGCAGGGAGTCCCTCCGAGTCACTTGCACAAATGGCCCGATGCATTCTCACTTGGTTGCGTAGTAACAGCCGAATTGTTACCATTCGACAGAGGGATAACGTCAGGCTCTCCACATTGTTGGACCATCGCTACCGGTCCATAATCGGGGCCTTTTTACGCCCACTGAGAGGGAGGAAAAACGTAACTACTACAGAGACATCATATGTAGTCAGTTGTCCGCTGCCTATCTGCGCCATCGTCTATCCTCTCACAGGTCTGACCGGGGGGCCCTCTGCGCTCATATTACACTGCCATGGCTGCTGGGGAGGGGTGGAAGTAGCAGTACCAGCGCCATCAGCAGCAGTCTGAGTCTACAGTCGCTGATAAGCAGCTTTCTTCACCCGCATAGTGAAGAAACTATTCACCAGCAGCAGGTAGACCTGGAGCAGGACCCGAAGAAGCAGGTGGTGGCATACTTGGACAGCAGCCTGCCACCCCACATTGAAGATCCACTGGACTACTGGGTAGCCAAACTGGATTTGTGGCCACAACTGGCAGAGTTTGCCCTGAAAAAGCTGTCCGGCCCCCCAGTCTGTCGGGGGGCTATATTTGTATAAGCGTTTAATAGAACAGATTCTGTAGACATCTATGTGGAATCAGCTGATGACAGTGTAAAAGGAGTGTGCTTCTTCTTGGCACTAACATTGACCTGTAAGGCTGAGTTCATACTTGAGTTATTTGGTCAGTTTTGGCCCCGTAACTGCCCAAATAAGTGACGTGTGCAGTGATTCTAAGAGCGACGCCTGTCATCGGCATGTCATACTGACTCACAGTATTATTTCACTACCTATAAAGGCTCTCTGCAGCCATGAAATAGCTGTTTTTTAACGTAATTCGATGCGAATATATTCAGATCGAACCAAATTTTTCCAAACAAAATTCGAATGCGAATCGCATTTTTGAAAAATTAGCTCAACTTTACTAGCAATATGTCTGAGATGGAAATACGTGTAGAAAAAGAATGGTTCCTGGACACCACTTTACTTTGTTCAATATAGGTTTATTTCATATGTAAATAGCGGGATGCCAGTAAAAGGTCGACGTTTCGGCATAAGTGCCTTCATCAGAACACTGGGAGTGCCGCAATATGAGGATAAATAGATGGCTCTATGGCCTCGATGGCTAGTTTGATGGGGCAGTGTCTCTGCCGCTTTGGCTGCCATGAGATGGAAATACCCCTTTATTAAATTTCCCTCTTTCTCTCTCTGTCTTTTTATGGTCCACTCCTGATTTTGGCTTTCAAAACTGCATCAAGAAACCTGAACACGTGGCTGCGACGGATCCACCGCCAGCTATCGGGCTTATTAAGACTAACGTCTAAAACGCCGGTCTTAATAAATGTGCCCCCATATCCCCATTTCTATATTCAGTTCTCACATGGAGATCCTGCTGTGTCACCATAAACCAATGAAGGATTGGTGGAGTTTAGTGTACGTGCCAACAGCACATCCAGATACCGGGGGCTGTGTGTGGAATGTAGATACCTAGGTAGGTAATTCATTTGGCTAAGTGGATCCATGAATATAATTTGAAAAGGGGGGGGGGGTTGAAAAAAAGTATTGTGCAAGGCAAGTTTATTTTTTAAGGTGATGCACCACACCACTCTAACCCCTTCCGGCCCCCTGATGCATACCTCCCAAGTGTCCCTCTTTGACCCTTAATGCCTCATGCACACGACAGTATGTATTTTGCGGTCCGCAAAAACGGATCTGCAAAAAATACAGATGACTTCTGTGTGCATTCCGTATTTTGCAGACCGGAACAGCTGGCCCCTAATAGAACAGTACTATCCTTGTCCGTAATGCGGACAATATTAGGACATGTTCTAGTTTTTTGCGCAACGGAAATATGGACATATGGAAATGGAATGTACACTGAGTAACTTCAGTTTTTTTTGCGGACCCATTGAAATGGTTCTGTATACGGTCCGCAAAAATAACCCGGAATAGACACGGAAAGAAAATACGTTTGTGTGCATGAGGCCTAAATGTCCCTCCTTTTTGACCTGGGGAATTAGTGCATAAATGTGCATTAATATATTTACTAAATTGCTCCTTACTAAAGTTTCTGTATGGTTTCTACCTGTATATTAGACCAGAACTTTATTATTTGGTGCAATTTGGACCTTAAAATATCTATAAGGCCTCTTTCACACTAGCGTTGTTAGGATCCAGCGTGCACTTCCGTCGCCGGAAATGCCAGCCGGATCCATAACAACGCAAGTGAACTGAAAGCATTTGAAGACTGATCAGTCTTCAAAATGCTTTCAGTGTTACTATGGCAGCCAGGACGCTATTAAAGTCCTGGTTGCCATAGTAGTAGTGGGGAGCGGGGGAGCAGTATACTTACAGTCCGTGCGGCTCACGGGGCACGCCACAATGACATCAGAGCGCCCCATGCGCATGGATCACGTGATCCATGCGATCACGTGATCCATGCGCGTGGGGCGCCCTGACGTCACTCTGAAGCGCCCCGGGAGCCGCACGGGCGGTAAGTATACTGCTCCCCCGCTCCCCACTACACTTTACCATGGCAACCAGGACTTTAGCGTCCTGGCTGCCATGGTAACCATTCAGAAAAAGCTAAACGTCGGATTCGGCAATGCGCCGAAATGATGTTTAGTTTAAGGCCGGATCCGGATTAATGCCTTTCAATGGGCATTAATTACGGATCCGGCCTTGCGGCAAGTGTTCAGGATTTTTGGCCGGAGCAAAAAGCGCAGCATGCTGCGGTATTTTCTCCAACCAATAAACGTTCCGGTCCTGAGCTGAAGACATCCTGATGCATCCTGAATGGATTTCTCTGCATCAGGATGTCTTCAGTTCAGTCACTCTACGGCATTTTGGACGGAGAAAATACCGCAGCATGCTGCAGTTTTATCCCCGTATCCCCCGTAAAATGCCGGAACACTTGCCGTAATGCCGGATCCGGCATTAATTTCCATAGGAATGTATTAGTCCCAGATCCGGCATTAAAAATACCGCATTGACGGATCCGGTTTTCCGGTCTGCGCATGAGCAGACCCTTAAAAATGCAAAAATCAAAAATACATAACGGATCCCTCTTTCCGGATGATAACCGGAGAGACGGATCCGTTATTGCAATGCATTTGTGAGATGGATCCGCATCTGTCTACAAATGCTGTCTGTTTCAAGACAAATTGCCAGATACGGTGAGCTCCAGCAGGGTAATACATTTTTCTTGGCACATCTACTGCAAGGGAAATGTTTAACTGACTACAGATTCCATTGACTGACATACAGGGGCATAATTATTAAGCTCACCCTTTTTTAGGAGTAATAAAAGGACTGGCATATTTGAAACGCCTGTTTTTAAATTGCCTCAAATTTATGATCCCTTAAAGGGGTTATCGGATAACCCCTTTAAAAAATCAGCTTAAGGCGGGTTCGCACTTGCATTAGGGTATACCGTTTTAGGTTCCATTTATAACTGAAGACAATGGAATTCGTAAGACAGAATGCCAAACAGAAGCCTTTAAGATGCAATCCGTTTTGATTCGTCCTAATAGAAGTCTATGGGCAAGCATAATAGATCCGTCTGGTTTCTGCTATGCAGGACAGAAAACAAAATTTGTTTTCCGTCCTGCATAATGGAAACCAGACGGATCCGTTATGCTTGCCCATAGACTTCTATTAGGACGGATCAAAACGGAATACCTCTTAAAGGCTTCCGCTTTGCATTCCATCTTACGAATTCCGTTGTCTTCCTTTATAAACGGAACCTATAACGGAATACCCTAATGCAAGTGCGAACCCGCCCTTAGTGGTATTATGGTTTAAGTCTGACCTCTAGTGGTTGTTTTCGTGTAAGACAGGTTCATATTTACTAAGACTTGTCTCCTTGATTTGCGTATGAAAAAATTGTGCAAATGTCTGTAAAAAAAAGTTACAACTCTGTCTCTTTCAATACAAAAAAAATTGACAGGATAAACAAGCCTGGTAAGGGTGGAGTAGAAATAAGGCTTCTTTCACACTGGGGTTGGGCTTGTCCAGCAGGGGAACAGCCTGCCGGATCCGTACTAACGTTTGCACGTGTGTGCTGCCGGAAGTCCCCCCTGGCCCTATTCACTATAACGGGGACGAGCCGCAGGACGGCAAACATGCCGAGAGGCGGTCAGACAAAAACTGCAGCATGCGGAAATTAGGCGCGAAACAATGACAACTCCAAAATTAGTCTCAAATTCCTCCTAAACAGACGCAAAATCAGTTGGTAAATGAGACTTCAAAAATAAGACAGTCGGAAACAGGTTTTTACTCCTGAAAACAGGCGCAGATATTTGAGTAAGGCCCCTTTCACACGGGCGAGTTTTCCGCGCGGGTGCAATGCGTGAGGAGGACGCATTGCACCCGTACTGAATCCGGACCCATTCATTTCTATGGGGCTGTGCACATGAGCGGTGATTTTTACGCATCACTTCTGCGTTGCGTGAAAATCGCAGCATGCTCTATATTGTGCGTTTTTCACGCAACGCAGGCCCCATAGAAGTAAATGGGGCTGCGGGAAAATCGCAAGCATCCGCAAGCAAGTGCGGATGTGTTGCGATTTTCCCGCATGCTTGCTTAGCAACGGGACCCGATCTTTATTATTTTCCCTTATAACATGGTTATAAGGGGAAATAATAGCATTCTTAATACAGAATGCTTAGTAAAATGAAGAGGAAGGGGTTAAAAATAAAAATTAACTTACCTTAGCCACTTGATCGCGTAGTTGCGATCTGTCTTCTCTTTTCCAGCATCAGCTAAGATCTAAAGGACCTATGATGACGTCACATCACATGGTCCAATCACATGGTCCATCTTACCATGGTGATGGACCATGTGATTGGACCGTGAAAAACGGTTCACGGACCCATTCAAGTCAATGGGACCGTGAAAAAATGCGGACGGCCATCCGTGTGTCATCCGCATTCCGCGTCCGTTTTTTTTGCGGATCCCTTGGCAGGCATTTGGCAAAAATTGTCAGCCTGTCTTTTGGTAAAATCTTTTGGGTCATGTCCGCTAAAAAAAACGGAAGACACACGGAAACACAACGGAAGGCAAAAACAGACACGGATCACTGAACAACGGAACCCCTTTTTGTGGACAGCATAAAAAAACAGTCGTGTGCATGAGGCCTTATTCACATGTCAGTGATTTCCATCAGTTATTGTGAGCCAAAACCAGGATTGGAGCCTTCACAGACATAATGTAAAAGGCCTCATGCACACAACCGTATGTATTTTGCGATCCACAAACAATATGGATGACATCCGTGTGCATTCAGTATTTTGCAGAACGGAACAGCTGGCCCCTAATAGAACACTACTATCCATGTCTGTTTACATGTTCTATTTTTTTGCGGAACAGAAATACGGACACACGGAAACAGAATGCACACGGAGTAACTTCCATTTTTTTGCGGACCTATTGAATGGTTCTGTATACAGTCCGCAAAAAAAACGGTATGGACACGGAAAGAAAATACGTTTGTGTGCATGAGGCCCAAGGGAAAGATCTGCTCCTGTGTTAAGAGTCACACCTGGTTTTGGCTCACAATCACTGATGGAAATCACTGACCAAAAGACTGACGTGTAAATGAGGCTTTAGGCACCTTTCACACGAGCGAGTTTTCCGCACGGGTGCAATGCGTGATGTGAACGCATAGCACCCGCACTGAATCCTGACCCATTCATTTCAATGGGGCTGTGTACATGAGCGTTTTTTTTTTTCCACGCATTAGTGTTGCGTGAAAAACGCAGCATGTTCTATAATTTGCGTTTTTCACGCAGTCCTGGCACCATAGAAGCGAATGGGACTTCTGGATGCAATGCGTTTTTCACTGAAGCAAGTGTGGATGCAATGCGTTTTTAACTGATGGTTGCTAAGAGATGTTGTTTGTAAACCTTCAGTTTTTTATCATGCGCCTGAAAAACACATCAAAACGCGTTGCACTTGCACAGAAAAAAGTGAAAGCAATTGCAGACAAAACTGACTGAACTTGCTTGCAAAATGGTGCGAGTTTCCCTGAACGAACACTGAACTCATCCGGACCTAATCCGCCACGCTCGTTATGAAAGAGGCCTTACTGTGGTTTACTCCAGAAACTGGTGCGTTATAGCTGGTCTCCCCCAGCCAGTGGTGTAGATTTCAGTTTCTGGTGCATGGAGAGCAAAAGCTGCATCTAATTTATGAGGGGAAATCTTAATCTTAATAAATAAAGGAGCCTCTCACTCCACTTCACAGGATATCAAGACTGGCATAGGAAACACCTGTCTTGATTAGGTCTCATGCACACAACCGTGTGCTGCCCGTGTTGTGGACCTATTCACTTGAATGGGGTCTGTGATCCACATCCGATGGTCCGCACCACAAAAAAGTTGTGATTTGTACTTCTTTTTTGCAGTGCAGAGGCACGGACAGAAAACCCACGGAAGCACTCCGTAGTTCCACACTGCACCGTATATGTTCCAGATTGTAATCCCATTCAAGTAATACATCATAAGGTGCGCCAGTGCTGGTATATTGCAGACCCGCTACTTGCGGGCCACAATACGGTCGCGGACCTGCTATGGTTGTGTGCATGAGGGAATCTGGGAGTCTCACAGGTTCCCTTAAAGGGATTTTCCAGGATTCCTATGGGTTTTCACATCCATGCTCATGTAGTTTCTTACTTCCTGTACCCCTTCACTTTGTCCTGTGTCTTTTTCAGTTTGGACTCTCCTGACCCATTTTCACCATGTAAACGAATCCCTCTGGTCTGTTTCCATCCTGTAAGTAGCGCTTCCTGTTGCTGTGTCCAACCAAACCCATGATGCACGTCTTCTTTCTCTGACCTAGCTTGAGCACCGCCCCTAACACCACCCAACTAGTTTATAGCTCCTCCCACCCAGCTAGTTACATAGACACTCCCCTATCCATACCTTGTTGTTGCTTTGGAAATAAGAGCTGCATGGTCATGGTCATGGGACCACAGAACGGAAAGAAAAAGCAATAAAAGTAGAAGAAATACATTACACAATTACAGCTTCCTTCATAAATGATCATTTTAAGGGATGTTGATGCAAACTGAAAAACCCCTCTAACCCTCAGTTCACACCTTAGCGTTTTTACGCGCGTTCGAACGCGCATAAAAACGCACAACTGTACAGTACCCATGCATTCCTATGGGACTGGTTCACACTTGCGCGTTTTTATGCGCGTTCGGACGCGCGTAAAAACGGCCGATGCAAAAGCAAGTATGTTTGCGTTTTTTGGCCCGTTTAACGCGCGTCCCCATAAACAGAGTTTAATAGGGACGCGCGTTAAACGCGCGTTTCCTATTTGCAAAAACGCGCTGAAGTACGCACGACTAAAACGCGCGTTTCTAGAACGCTCAGGTCTGAACCCAGTGTAAGGGTACTTTCACATTAGCGTTTTGGATTCCGTTTGTGAGATCCGTTTCAGGGATCTCACAAACGGTCCAAAACGGATCAGTTCAGCCCCAATGCATTCTGAAAGGATAAGGATCCGTTCAGAATGCATCAGTTCGGCTCCGTTCCACCTCTATTCCATTTTGGAGACGGACACAAAAACGCAGCATGCAGCATTTTGGTGTCCGTCTGAAGAGGCGGAGCCTAACGGATCGTTTTTTTTTACAATGTAAGTCAATGGGGACGGATCCGTTTTCAATGACACAATATGGTGCATTTGAAAACGGATCCGTTCCCCATTGACTCTAATGTAATTGAAAACGGATCCGTTTTGGACGGATACAAACGTTTGCATTATAGGTGCGGATCCGTCTGTGCAAATAAACAGACGGATCAGCACCAACGCAAGTGTGAAAGTACCCTAAAGCATCCTGAAAAGTATCCCAAAACATACAGATTAGGCCTTGTGGACGCCGGCACTAAAAGCGAAACTTGAAAAAATGCTACTTCTGTTTGTATCTGTTCACATTAGTGCCATGGCTTCCGTTCATTTGCCAGCTTAGAATGGAGTCTGCAGGATTACAGTAGTTTTGTCGGCAGTCTGTGGTATTGCTGCCATGGAGAATACCAGAACCCTCGATGGAAAGAATAAAAGATCTAACGTCTACAAAGCATTTTCCAGGTGTTTTTTTAATGCAGCTTGGCGAGAGGACAGCGAATGGCTTAAGAACATTAGGTGACAGCTTTCCATACCAGCGTACTATCGGTCGATGGGCTACATGAGCTGACGTCTGAAGCAGTGATACAGTTAAATCAGAAGTATATGTACAAGGCCTGGCCAAATCCTGGTCCCCAGGTTACCCTGGCAACTGAGAAACGTGTGCTGGCAACCACAGCGTTCAGTCCCTCTAGTGCTGCGCTCACTCTGGATACCAGCTGTGTATAAAAGGCCAGCTTCCAGCGCATCTGCATCGACGTATGGAGGGCTCCTCAAGCTGAATGTGATAACTTCTTGCTGCAGCCAGGGTGGAACGCCTTTATTTCTTAGAGACAGTAATTGGATGACACATAGGGTAGTACAACAGTGGCTTACAAATCTGCTACACGTGGCTGCAAGATGCTCTGCACAAGGTCAACGAGCCACAAAGGGATTCAGACTGTTCCATTTTTAATGGGCAAGTTCACTTTTCAACACCTTTTCAGTTTATATACAGCAGCAATGGTGTGATCTGTACGTAAATGCTTAACCCCTTAAGTACCGGGCTCACTTTTGGCTTTGCAGTTTTCATTTTTTTTTCTCCTCACGTTCCAATAGCCATAATGAAAAATGGGGGAAAAAAGTCTTTGTGGGGTTAAATTGAAAAATAAAAAAATACACAATTCCAAGATTTTTGGGGTTTTGACATCACCGATTTCACTGTGAGCTAAAAATGACATGACATCCTTTTACTGCAGCTCAATACGAAAATGGCAATACCAAACTTGTTCTTTGAATCATCATTTTCTCACAGCCAGAACTTTTTTATGTTTCCATCCACAGAGCTGTATGAGGGCTTTATTTTTTGCGACCCAAACTGTAGTTTTTATTGGTACCGTTTTTTTGTTGTACGATTCAATTTTTTAGGGGGAAAAGGTGACTAAAAAACAGCGAATCGTGTGTTTTTCATTTTTATTCCGTTACAGCATTCACTGTGCCAGAATAACAATTTAATAGTTCAGGCTTTTTCAGATCTGGTGATACGTTATGATATGTTTTTTTTATTATTGTTTATTTAACCCCTTTGGGACACATGACGTACCGGTACGGCATGTTTCCCGAGTCCTTAAGGACACATGACGTACCGGTACGTCATGAGTTGTTCCGATCACTGCTGCTCAGCTGGCAGTGATCGGAACAAGGTACCTGCTGAAATCATTCAGCAGGTACCTTGTTACAATGCCCAGGGGGGTTCTGTGACCCCCATATGAGCGATCGCTGCAAACCGCAGGTCAATTCAGACCTGCGGTTTGCAGCGCTCTTGCGATCTCTGATCCCGCGGTCTATGACCGCGGGATCAGAGAGTTAATGCCCCCAAACAGTTTTTAACCCCCTGCAGCCCCCAATCATACTGTGGCTGCGGGGGTGCAGAGGGTGGTTGCGGGCGGCGCGAGGCGGGCGGGAGGCGGGCGGTGCGGCGGGCGGGATCGCGATTGCGATCCCCGCCCGCCTCCCTGTAATCTATCCCTGGTGTCTAGTGGTTCTATCAGAGTGTCAGCACATTGCTGACACTCTGATAAGCGACTGGCATCTGTGCTGCAGATGCCAGCCGTTTAACCTTCCGTACCGCGGTCCGTACGGACCGCGGTATGGAAGGGTTGACAGGAGGAGCGCTCCCTCCCTCTCCCATCGGGGGCTGCTGTGCTTTGCAGCCCCCAACAGGATGGGATCGAAGAGGGAGGGTGCTCCACTCCTCCTATCCATCACCCCTGCCCAGTTATGGCAGGGGTGATGGTACCATGGAGACAGGGCGCTTTCAGAAGCGTCCTGCTCTCCATGGTGCTGAAAGTCTGAATAGACCTGCTAAAGGTCTATTCAGACTTTCTAAAGTACAAAATACAGTACAGTGCACTATATAGTGTACTGTACTGTATGCTCTGAACACCAGATCCACTGGATCTTTCAGAACCAAGTGGGTCTGGGTCAAAAAAAAATGTAAAAAAGTGAAAAAAAAGTAAAAATGAAAAAAACACATAACACTGAATAAAAATCTAAAAAAATAAAATACACTACACATATTAGGTATCGCCGCGTCCGTAAAAACCTGCTCTATAAAAATATCACATGACTGAACTCCTCAGGTGAACGCCATAAAAAAAACCCAAAAAATGGTGTAAATAAACCATTTTTGGCACATTATCACTAAAAGTGTAATACAAAGCGATCAAAAAGGTGTTTGCCTCCCAAAATAGTACCAATCAAACCGCCATCTCATCCCATAAAAAACGAGCCCCTACCTAAAACAATTGGCCAAAAAATAAAAAAACTATGCCTCTCAGACTAAAACATGATTTTTTTGTTTCAAAAATGCTTTTTAGTGTTAAATGTAAAAAAAAATTAAAAAGTAGACATATTTGGTATCTACACGTCCGTAAGAATCTGCTCTATAAAAATATCACATGACCTAACCCCTCAAGTAAACACTGTAAAAAAAATAATAAAAACTTTGTCAAAAAGCCATTTTTGCCACCTTACATCACAAAAAGTGTAATAGCAAGCGATCAAAAAGTCATATGACCCCCAAATAGTGCCAATCTAACCGTCACCTCCTCCCGCAAAAATGATACCCAACCTGAGACAATTGCCTAAAAACTGAAAAATATATGGCTCTCAGACTATGGAGATACTAAAACATGTTTTTTTCATTCAAAAAGGATATTATTGTGTAAAACCAAAATAAATAAAAAAAGGTATACATATTATGTATCGCCGCGTCCGTAAGGACCTGCTCTATAAAAATATAACATGACCTAACCCCTCAGATGAGCGCCGTAAACATAAAAAATAAAAACGTTGTCAAACAAGCCATTTTTGTCACCTTACATCACAAAAAGTGTAATAGTAAGCGATCAAAAAGTCATATGCACCCCAAGATGGTGCCAATCAAACCGCCATCTCATCCCGCAAAAAAATGAGCCCCTACATAGGACAATCGCCCAAAAAAAAAAATATATATGGCTCTCAAACTATGGAGACACTAAAACATGATTTTTGGTTTTAAAAATTATATTATTGTGTAAAACTTATATAAATAAATAAAAAGTATACATATTATGTATCGCGCGTCCGTCACAACCTGATCTATATAAATAACACATGACCTAACCCCTCAGCTGAACACAGCAAAAAAAAAAAAAAAAATACGGTGTCAAGAGCCATTTTTGTCACCTTACATCACAAAAAGTGTCATAGCAAGCGACCAAAATGTCATATGCACCCCAAGATGGTGCCAATCAAACCGCCATCTCATCCCGCAAAAAATGAGCCCCTACATAACACAGTCGCCCAAAAAAATAAAAATAAAACTATGGCTTTCAGAATGTGGAGACACTAAAAAAATTATTTTCAAAAGGCTTTATTATGTAAAACTGAAACAAAAAACCCCAAAAAGTAGTCATATTTGGTATTGTCGCGTCCGTAACAACCTGCTCTATAGAAATAGCACACAATCTAACCTGTCAGTTCAACTATGTAAATAACAAAAAATAAAAACAGTCCCAAAACAGCTATTTTTTGCAAATTTTCCATTTTAATCCATTTTGCAGTAACAAAGCAAGGGTTAACAGCCAAGCAAAACTCAATATTTATTGCCCTGATTCTCTTGTTTGCAAAAACACCCCATATGTGGTCGTAAACTACTGTATGGCCAAACGGCAGGGCACAGAAGGAAGGAACGCCATATGGTTTTGGAAGGCAGATTTTGCTGGACTGGTTTTTAGACACTATGTCCCATTTGAAGCCCCCTGATGCACCCTACAGTAGAAACTCCAAAAAGTGACCCCATTTTGGAAACTACGGGATAAGGTGTCAGTTTTGTTGGTACTATTCTAGGGTAAACATGATTTTTGGTTGCTCTATATTACACTTTTTTGAGACAAGGTAACAAAAATAGAAATTCGGAAATTTCATCTCCATTTGCCAATAACTCTTGTGGAACACCTAAAGGGTTAACAAAGTTTGTAAAACTGGTTTTGAATACCTTGAGGGGCGTAGTTTCTTAGATGGAGTCACTTTTATGGAGTTTCTACTCTAGGGGTGCATCGGGGGCTTCAAATGGGACATGGTGTCAAAAATCCAGTCCAGCAAAATCTGCCTTCCAAAAACCATATGGCGCTCCTTTCCTTCTGCGCCCTGCAGTTTGGCCATACAGCAGTTTACGACCACATATAGGGTGTTTCTGAAAACTACAGAATCGGGGCAATAAAAATTGAGTTTTGTTTGGCTGTTAACCCTTGCTTTGTTACTGGAAAAAATGGATTCAAACGGAACATTTTCAAAAAATCGAAATTCTGAAATTTTATCTTTATTTGCCATTAACTCTTGTGGAAAACCTAAAGGGTTAATGACGTTTGTAAAATCAGTTTTGAATACCTTGAGGGGTGTAGTTTCTAGAATGGGGTAATTTTTGGGTGGTTTCTATTATGTAAGCCTCACAAAGTGACTTCAGACCTGAACTGGTCCCTAAAAAGTGGGTTTTTGAAAATTTCTGAAAAATTTCAAGATTTGCTTCTAAACTTCTAAGCCTTGTAACGTCCCCAAAAAATGAAATAGCTTTCCCAAAATGATCGATACATGAAGTAGACATATGGGGAATGTAAATCAATAACTTTTTTGGCAGTATTACTATGTATTATAGAAGTAGAGTAATTGAAACTTGGAAAATTGCAAATTTTTCTAAATTTTTAGTAAATTTGGTATTTTTATAAATAAAAATGAAATTTTTCGACTTCATTTTACCACTGTCATGAAGTACAATATGTGACGAAAAAACAATCTCAGAATGGACTGGATAAGAAAAAGCGTTTTAAAGTTATCACCACATAAAGTGACAATGGTCAGATTTTGAAAAAATGGCCTGGTCCTTAAGGTGAAATAGGGCCGTGTCCTTAAGGGGTTAAAAAAAAAAATTAAACTTTTATAAGTATAGCTTTTAACCCCCTTAGGGCTCATTCACACGACCGTGGTTTGGTTCCACACGGATGCGGAACCATTCACTTCAGTGGGACCGCAAAAGATGCTGACAGCACTCCATGTGCTGTCCGCATCCGTTGCTCGTTCCGTGGCCCCGCAAAAATGCAAGTCATGTCCTACTCTTGTCCGTTTTGCAGATAAAAATAGGCATTTCTATAAAGGGCCGTTAATTGCGGAAGGCACACGGGCGGCATCCGTGGTTTGCAGATCTGCAATTTGCGGACCGCAAAACACGGCACGTTCGTGTGAACAAGCCCTTGTTCTATTCACCCTAATAGAGCTGTATTAGGGTGAATAGGATTTTTACACTGTCCCTGCTGAGCTGTGCTTAGTCCACAGCGCAGCAGCGAGCTTACCATAGGAGCCTGGGTTTAAGTAGCCATGGTAACTGATCGGAGTCCTGCGATTTCACTGTGGGGGGCTCTGATCAGAGGGCAAAGGGAGCCGCATCCCTGTGCCTTAACTCACAGATGCCGCGAGGTACACGTACTAAGGCCTCATGCACACGACCATATGTATTTTGGATGATGTCCGTGTGAATTCCGTATTTTGCGGAACGGAACAGCTGGCCCCTAATAGAACACTACTATTCTTGTCCGTAAAGCGGATAATAATAGGACATGTTCTATTTTTTTGTGGAACGGAAATACGGACATACGGAAACAGAATGGGGAGGAATGGACACGGAAAGAAAATACATTCGTGTGCATGAGGCCTAAGAATACCCCCTTAGTGCCCCCATCATTGTAAGGCTGGTTTCATACTTGTGCTTGAGATTCCGCCGGCTGCATTCTGCACAGTTTTTTTCTTCCAGCCGATTCTTGCAGAATTGTGGCCCGATTTCCAGTAGTCCTCATTATAGTTAATGGGGCTAGGCGGAGACTTACAAACATCCGACAATGCCGAAATGCAGAGGGATCTCAAGCGCTAGTGTGGGACTAGCCAAAGGATGCTTTCATATTCCCCTAACACCGTAACAATGTTGCCTTAGTGCCCCTCAGACAGTAATGATAACCTCTAAAAGGGGATGTTCACACAATGGATTTTGAAAATCTGACTCCAAAATTCAGTGTTTCTCATGTGGTTTTCTGGTGCGTTTATTTTTTATTTTTTTAATCAGAGTGTTCACAAAACTGCATTTTCAGCTTGTATTTTCTTGCTGCGGATCCACACGAACCGCCCTCAAAAAAACACTGACACACACCCATTAAATTCAAACTCTTTGGTTTGGTCCTTGAAGATATACTTGATAAAGCTTCCGACAGGAAGAAAGGGTTTCCTGCTGAAAAATGGTATTACCAACAGCGCCGGTCCTTTCGGTTTCAAAAGAGAAACAGACCAAAAGAAAAAAGAGTTTACAGGCAGATGGCAAAATTCCAGAGGCAAAGGAAAGGGGTTCCTGTTCAACCCGGAATCCTCCTCAAAGACGCCAACCTTCTAGTCGGAGGCAGAATAAAGAGATTCGCCACCGCCTGGGAAAGAATATCTTCCTCTCCATGGGTAATAAATACGGTTACCATGGGTTACAAATTAGAGTTCGACGACATTCCTCCAGATCACTTCTGTCTCAACAAGCCACAAAAAAGGTCACAAAAACAAGATTCTCTAGAATCCAATTCTCTCTCTTCTCCAAAAGAATGTGATAGTACCAGTTCCAAAGACCCAGGAAGGCAAGGAGTTTTATTCTCCTATCTTCCTCATACAGAAACCAAATGGATCCTTCAGACTGATCATCAACTTGAAGAAACTAAACAAACATATGAATTACAAGAAATTCAAGATGGAGTCCATCAAATCCACAATAAACCTGCTGACTCAAGACTGCTACATGCTGACAATCGATCTCTCGGATGCGTACTATTACATTCCCATTCACAGTGCATACCAGAAGTATCTTCGATTAGCGGTACAGATAAACGACAAGATTCTTCATTTTCAGTTTCAGGCGCTTCCATTCGGCCTTTCATCCGCCCCCAGGGTATTCTCAAAGATTATGGCAGAAGTAACAGGTCATCTACATCTGCTGGGGATCATCGTGGTACCCTACTTGGACGACCTCCTAGTAGCAGGATCATCCCTTTCAGCCATCCAGGAACACCTACAGACCATCCGGAAAACTCTGCTGGAGTTGGGATGGTTAATAAACGAACAGAAATTAGATGTTTTTCCCAGTCAAAGGAAAAAGTTTTTAGGCGTGATTCTAGATTCTCACAGTCTCACGTCCTTTTTACCTCCAGACAAACAGACAGCCCTGCGCCAAAAAATATCCCTCTTTTGCGAAGCCAGAAGAAGCTCTATCAGGGAGATAATGAAGCTCCTGGGTCACTTGACAGCCACCATACCAGCAGTCAGATGGGCACAGCATCACACCAGGGTCCTTCAGCAATTCCTGTTACAAGTCTGGGATGGGGAACAAAGTTCTCTAGATCTAAGAGTAAAGATTCCCTTAAAAGTAAAATGTTCCCTATAGTGGTGGAAGTTAGAAAAATATCTACAAAGAGGGGTCTTCTGGCGTCCAACAGATCAAATAATAATTACTACAGACGCCAGCGGGCGAGGCTGGGGAGGCTTTACATCAGAAGAAGTGGTGCAAGGAACATGGGGTCCAGATGCAATTTCAGTCTTCCTCAAACGTGAGAGAATTATCGTCAATCTTCAAAGTCCTGCAGGGTCTTCATCAATCTCTGAAAGGTCGACACGTCAAGATCCTGACCGACAATGCCATCGCCGTGGCCCACATAAATCGTCAGGGGGGCACCAGAAGCATTGACTTAATGAAAATGGCAAACAGCATCTTCTCTTGGGGGGGAAAGAAACCTCAGATCCATAACAGCCGTGCATCTAAAGGGCAAAGACAATGGAATAGCGGACTATCTCAGCAGGAAGGATCTGAAAAGCGGAGAATGGTCCCTAGATCCCCAGATGTTCAGGGAAATAACATCTGATATCAAGAGTTTTGATGAAGGCAATAGAGGAGAAAGCTCACATTATTCTCATAGTGCCCTTCTGGCCCAAAAGGGCCTGGTTCCCTCTGTTATTCAACCTGGCGGCAGGTCAGTTGTGGACTCTTCCAATGTACCCGGGCCTCCTGCGTCAGGGTCCGGTTCTTCACCCAGGGATAGAGAGACTACGGCTGACAGCTTAGAAACTGAACATGAGCAATTGAGAGCCGAAGGTCTCTCAGACGCTGTGATCAATACCCTTTTGTTCAGCAAGAAACAAGTAACTTCTCAGATCTACATGAGAACATGGAAAGCCTTCTTAAAGTTTTCAGGTACTAGTAGCTTTCAAGATCAGAATCCCAACATACCTCTTATACTGGATTTTCTGCAGGCTGGTATGGAAAAAGGGTTAAGACCAAGTATGTTAAAAGTACAGATTTCCGCTTTGAGTAATTTTTTTGAAGTGAAGTTGGCAGACCTTCCCCTAATTAAGCGCTTTGTGAAAGGAGCATCCAGGAAATGTCCGGTAGTCCATTCCGTCATCCCACCTTGCGATTTAAACCTTGTCCTGCAGGTGCTAATGGATGAGCCCTTTAAACCTGTACAGGAAATATCCCTTAAGCTCCTCACCTGGAAAACTACCTTTCTTCTGGCAATAACATCTGCCAGACGGGTAGGAGAAATCCAGGCCTTTTCCTGCAGAGCTCCATATTTGACGGTCCTGGAAGATAGCATCATCCTGAGGCACTCTCCTTACTTCTTACCAAAAGTGGCATCGAAATTTAATTGCCAACAAGAGATCTGTCTGCCTTCCTTTTGCAACACTTCATCTACAGATGCAGAAAGAAAGTTTCACAACTTAGATGTAAGGAGGTGTGTGTTAGTTTATCTAGACGTCTCAAAAGAAACCAGGAAGTCGGACCATCTTCTCCTTCAGTACCAAGGCCAGAATAAAGGAGCAGCGGCAAGTAAAAGCACCATATCCAGGTGGATAAGGAACACCATTGAATTCTGCTATCAACAAAAAAATCTGACACCTCCTACCGGCATCAAAGCTCATTTAACTAGAGCTGTGTCAACTTCCTTGGCTGAGAATGCCTCGGCCTCTATAGAACAAATCTGCAGGGCAGCCACCTGGGCTAGCCCAAATACGTTCTTTAGACATTATAAGTTGAATGTCCTAGATTCGGACTTGTCCTTTGGCAGAAAATTTTTGTCTGCAGTAGTCCCACCCTAAATCAAATTTTCTTTCTCTATTAATCCTCCTGGAGTGCCGTTGTGGAGGCGCCCGGAAAAGAGTCAATTTCTCTTACCGGTAATTGGTTTTTCCAATAGCCTCCACAACGGCACTGGATTCCCTACCCATGTATTAAATTGTTGTGTTGGGACGTAGTATGTTTTCATCATCATTATTGTTATTAACTGTTGTGTATTATCAATACAGTTTCCTTTGGTTCAATCTCAACCGAGTCCTATATCATTAACTGAAGCAGGTAAGGGGAGGGAGCCTTTTAAACCTGGACTTCTACGTTGTTTCCTGTCCTGGGGAGGCAGGGACACCCTCCTGGAGTGCCGTTGTGGAGGCTATTGGAAAAACCAATTACCGGTAAGAGAAATTGACTCTTTCTGGTATTGAGATCCGTCATAGAGGCTCAATACTGGAAAAAAAACGCTTCAGTTTTGTCCCCAAACTGAACAGAATGGAATGCTCCAAAATGCATTCCGTTCCGTTTAGTTGCATTCCCATACCAGAGAGCAAACCGCAACATGTTGTATTTTGCTTTCCGTCCTGGGATGTGGAGCCACAATAGAAAACGGATCCGTCTCCATTGACTTTCAATAGAGTTCATGACGGATCAGTCTTAGGTATATTAAAGATAATACAACCGGATCAGTTCATAACGGAGGCAGGCGGTTGAATTATCAGTAACGGAAGCGGTTTTTGCTGAGCCCTGATGGATCCAGTAAAAACTCAAGTGTGCAAGTAGCCTTAGCTGTATTGTTAGAGGATACACATTGCTCTGGGGTAGTGTGGGAGGTTATCTGCATTGGTCTTGTCCAGGGATGGGCAAACTGCGGCTCTCCAGCTGTTTTAAAACTACAATTCCCACCATGCTCTGCTGTAGGCTGATAGATGTAAGCAGTCTTTGTATGCTGGGAGTTGTAGTTTTGCAACAGCTGGAGAGCCGCAGTTTGCCCATCCCTAGTCTTGTCCGTCTGGATGTGAGAGGATACACAGTGCTCTGGGGTAGTGGGGGAAGTTATCTGCATTCTGATTGGTCCTGCTAGTTCATGTAAGGAGAGCAAGGGCTTATGGGAAGTGAGGGAAGTACAGGATGGCCTCAAGGAAGGCCAAAGATCACCACAGGAAGTGCAGCAGAGGCCATCTTAGGAAGATGCTGAAACAGAGGCACAGAGAAATAGGGTTGCTAAGGGCTGAATACAGACATCAGAAAGGTAAAATTAACTGAAAAACCGAAATTAGACTTACCGGTAGTTCAGTTTCCATGTAATCACCATGACGGCCACACAAGAGATTGACCCCTGACCTCTGTGGGGGCAGGAACAGAGAAGAGGTTAAATTGCCCCCTCCCACCACCACACCTTAGTGCTTCCAAATATATAGAATATGGCAGAAATTTTTTTTTTTTAAATCGAATCCATTCACCGGTATTACCTCATACCGGAAAAAAATATTATTATCGTCAATAGGGTAGGGAAATATGGGCCGTCATGGTGATTACATGGAAACTGAATTACTGGTAAGTCTAATTCCGGTTTTCCCATGTCATCACCATGACGGCCACACAAGAGAGTTATAAAATTACTCATGATGGGGGGGGGGACTGCCTGGAGAACCTTCCGACCGAAGGAAAGGCCCCTAGAACCAGACAAGTCCAGGCGATAATGCTTCACAAAGGTATGTATATTGGACCAAGAAGCAGCTCTACATATATCCTCTATGGAAGCTCCCGCTCTCTCAGCAAAGGTAGTGGATACAGCCCGGGTGGAATGAGCATGAATATTAGCTGGAGGCTCTAGATCCTGGTTTTTATAACAAAGGGAAATAGTGTCCTTTATCCAACGAGCAACAGTGGACCTGGAGACTCTGGATCCCTTATTTCTGCCTGCAAACTGTATAAGAAGGCTGTCCGATTTTCTAAACTCCTTTGTGACCTCCAGGTATCTTAAGACAGTTCGTCTGACATCTAACGTGTGAAAGGTTTCCTCTTCCTTATTACTGGGATTACTGTAGAAGGAAGGTAAAATGATCTCTTGACTCCTGTTGCGGTTAGAAACCACTTTTGGCAGAAAACCGGGATCCAATCTTAGAGAAATTCTGTCATCTGAAATAGAGAGATATAGTTCCTGAACCGAAAGGGCCTGAATCTCCCCTAGTCTCTTAGCAGATGTGATCGCTATCAAGAAGGCAGCCTTAAATGAAAGGAGCTTCACAGAACAGTCCTCCAAAGGTTCAAACGGAGGACGAATAAGATTATTGAGAACAATGTTCAGGTCCCAAGAAGGTGTACGAGATCTTAGGGTAGGTCTGATTCTGGTAGCAGCTTTTATGAACCTTTTAACCCATCGATGGTCTGCCAGACTGGTATCAAAAAAGGCACTCAATGCAGATATCTGTACTTTCAAGGTGGAGCGTGTAAGCCCCATCTCAAGACCATTCTGCAGAAACTCCAGAATTGATTGTATATTGGGTTTCATAAGGTTGGGCTTCTTTTCCCCAGACCAAGAAGAAAACCTTCTCCACATCTTCAAATATTTCGCGGATGTTACCTTTTTCCTGGAGCACTTCAACGTAGCTATAACCCTATCTGAAAGGCCCTGGACCTTCAGGATGGAGACTTCAGGATCCAGGCTGTCAGTTTCAAAAATTCGAGATGAGGATGTAGTATAGGCCCCTGATGCAAGATATCTCTCCTGGGAGGAAGTCTGAATGGATCGTCCACTGCTAGTCTCAGGAGTGGAGCAAACCAGCTCCTCTTGGGCCAGAAAGGAGTGATTAATATCACCGTCGTCCTCCCCTCTAAAATCTTAAAATCTTCTGGATTACTCTTGGTACTAGAGGGAGAGGTGGAAACGCATATGCCAGATCCCAATCCCACCTCAGGGAGAGGGCGTCTACTCTCCATGGTCGATCCTCTATACTTAGTGAGCAAAATGTTCTTAGTTTTGCATTCTTTCTTGATGCAAAAAGGTCTATCATGGGTAGGCCCCATCTGTCTACCAACATATTGAAGAGTTTTTGATTCAGAGCCCACTCCGTCTGGTCTATCTTCTGCCTGCTTAAAAAATCCGCTTCCAGATTCAGTGACCCTTTCAGGTGCATTGCTGAGACTGACCTTAGCTGTTTTTCTGCGAAGGAGAAAATTTTCTTTGCGATATTCTGTAGTTTCCTTGATCTGGTTCCCCCTTGGTGATTCAGATATGCAACTACTGTCGTATTGTCCGAGAGTATTTTCACATGCTGTCCTCTTATCACGTGAATGGCGGCTAACAGAACCTTCATCACCGCATACAGTTCCCTGAAATTTAAGGGCTGAACCGATACCTCCTGATTCCAAGATCCCTGGAAATACTCGTTGTCTATCTTCGCTCCCCAGCCTTCTTTGCTGGCATCCGTAATTATTGTTATGGTAGGAGACTTGATCCATCCGACTCCCTGGGAGAGATTTTCCTCCTTTGTCCACCATACTAGTGATCTCTTCACCGACCCTGGAATCTGGAGTTTTGATTCTAGGGATCCCAACCTCTTGTTCCAATGGGATAAAATCCAGTTCTGAAGAACACGGCAATGAGCTTGGGTCCATTCTACAGAAGCGATACAAGAGGTTAGAAGCCCCAGTAGACTCATTACCTCCCTTACTGAACAATTCTTCTGGTGTTGAAAGGTTTCTACTCTGCTTCTCAGAGACTGAATTTTGGTCTGTGGGAGGAAGGTTGACTGGTTCACTGAATCTAGGATTACTCCTAGAAATTCTAACCTTGTGGAAGGTATCAGTACTGACTTCTGACTGTTTACCAGCCAGCCCAATTCCCGTAGATGGGATAAGAATATTCTTAAATCGAGCTCCAGTAGTCTGCTATCAATAGAAAGTAGTCTAAATATGGGACAATATTCAGACCCTTTTGCCTTAGTGGAGCAATCATCTCTATCACCAGCTTGGTGAATAATCTTGGAGCGGCTGAAACTACAAATTGAAAATTAAGAATCTGATCGCAGGGGTCTAATATTGCGAATCTCAGATATTTGTGATGATCGGGGTGAATAGGGACATGAAGGTAAGCGTCTTTTAAGTCGATTGAACACATCACTGCTCTCTTCTTTATTAGAGGTATTATAGATTTCAGGGATTCCATCTTGAATTTTCTGTAAAAGATGAATTTGTTCAGTTTTTTTAGGTTTACTATAGTATGGAATTCTCCCTCCTTTTTCTTCACCAGGAATAAGGTTGAATAGAACCCTCGACCCTGTTGAGGTGCAGGAACTGGAACTATTGCCCCTTTCATCAATAAGTCTTGGACTCCCTTGAATATGTTCAGGTTGGAACGTCTGGAGGATGTCTTTGTGAGGACAAACTTTGAAGGGGGGTGAGAGAGAAACTCTATTTTGCAGCCAAATTTGATGATCTCCAAGGCCCAGGGATTCGCAGATGTTAACCGCCTGCTGACCGCCTAACGCAGGGCTGCGTCCAGGCGGCGGCAGGCTTGTTCCTCCTTGACGCGGCGGCGCGTCATCTCGCGAGAGTTGCCGTGAACGCATGCGCGTTCACAGCAGATCGCGCTTCGGCAGTTGTACTGCAGCCTGCCAGCGATGATCAATCGCTGGCAGGCTGTAGATGCAAAATACAAAGCATCAAAGAGGTATATCAGACGCTGTTTTGTTAACAGCGTCTGATATACCTGCTACCTGGTCCTCTGGTGGTCCCATTTGCTGGGATCGACCACCAGAGGACAAGGTAGCTATGTAAAGTAGCACCAAGCACCACACTCCCCCTGTCACTTATTAACCCCCTGAGCACCCCATATAGACTCCCTGATCACCCCCCTGTCACTGATCACCCCCCTGTAAGACTCCATTCACATGTCCATATGTGTTTTGCGGATCCGCAAAACACGGACGACAGCAATGTGCTTTCCGCATTTTGCAGATCCGCACATTGCCAGAACTATATAGAAAATGCCTTTTCTATATATCAATTTCCGCTAACTTGTGCCAAAAAAATGTTTTTTCTGTGACCTCGCCATGCCCCTCATGGAATACCTTGGGGTGTCTTCTTTCCAAAATAGGGTCACATGTGGGGTATTTATACTGTCCTAAAGCGTGAGAATCCAAATGCGTAAAAATGGGCCCCTTTGCGCATCTTGGTTGCAAAAAAGTGTCACTCATGTGGTATCATTGTACTCAGGAGAAGTAGGGCAATGAGTTTTTGGGTTCGATTTTTATATATACCCATACTTGGGTGAGAAATATCTCTGTAAATGACAACTTTTTAAAATTTTTTATACAAAGTTATCAGTTTACAGAGATATTTCTCTCACCCAACATGGGTATATGTAAAAATACACCCCAAAACACATTGCCCTACTTGTCCTGAGTACGGCGATACCACATGAGTGACACTTTTTTGCAGCCTGGGTGCGCAAAGGGGCCCAAATTCCAACGAGTACCTTTAGGTTTTACAGGGATGCTCACAATTTAGCCCCGCCCAAAATGCCAGAACAGTACAAACACCCCACAAATGATCCCATTTCGGAAAGTAGACCCCCAAGGTATTCACTGAGGGGCATAGTGAGTCCGTTGGAGATTTTATTTTTTTTTGCCAGAAGTTAGCAGAAATGGAAACTTTATTTATTTATTTTTTTCCTCAGAAAGTGTCATTTTCCGCTAACTTGTGAAAAAAAATGAAATCATACATGAACTCACCATGCCCCTCCGCGAATACTTTGGGGTGTCTTCTTTCTAAAATGGTGTCATTTGGGGGGTATTTATACTATCCTGGGATTCTAGCGCCTGAAGAAACATGACAGGTCCTCAGAAAGTCAGAGCTGCTTTAAAATGCGGAAATTCACTTTTTTGCACCATAGTTTGTAAACACTATAACTTTTACCCAAACCAATAAATATACACTTATTGGATTTTTTTTTTATCAAAGACATGTAGAACAATAAATTTATAGAAAAATTTATATAGAAATGTCGTTTTTTTAAAAAAAATTCACAACAGAAAGTGAAAAATGTCATTTTTTTGCAAAAATGTCGGTCATTTTTGATTAATAGCAAAAAAAATAAAAATGTCAGCAGCAATGAAATACCACCAAATGAAAGCTCTATTAGTAAGAAGAGAAGGAGGTAAAATTAATTTGGGTGGTAAGTTGCATGGCGAGACAATAAACGGTGAAAGTAGCGTAGTGCAGAATTGTAAAAAGTGGCCTGGTCATTAAGGGTGTTTAAGCTAGGGGGGCTGAAGTGGTTAAAGTCCAAGGACTCAGGAAATCTCTCAATCTCCCTCCAACAATGGCGTCATTGTCTATCCTCTGATTTTGACTGGGGCTTGAGGAGAAATCCTCTACCTCTGCCCCCTTTGGGATAAGACCAACACCCAGATTTTCCCTTTCCTCTGCTAGATTTGCTCTGTCCAGTGAAGGACCGAAAGGACTGATCCCTCCTGTAAGATCTTTCCTCAGGGAAACCCTTCTTTCTATCCGCTGCTTTTTCCAGGATCTTATCTAGTACAGGGCCGAATACATATTCTCCTAAAAAGGGAATGGATATTAACTTTGGCTTAGATGTCTTATCACCAGACCAAGACTTCATCCATAAGGCTCTACGAGCTGCGTTAGAGAAGCCTGCATCCTTAGCACTAAACCTAACAGATTCGGCTGAAGCGTCTGCCAGGAAACCAGTAGCGGATTTTAATAAGGGAATGGATTGCAAAATCTCCTCCCTAGATGTATTTTTCCTAATATTATTTTTGAGCTCATTGAGCCACAAATACAAGGACCTAGCTACGGACATAGCCACTATATTAGTCTTGATATTATACATAGACGCCTCCCAAGATTTACGCAGAAGGGCATCGGCTTTACACTCCATGGCGTCCCTGAGCTGGGCCGCATCCTCAAAGGGTAATGCCGTCTTTTTATTTACTTTGGCTACCTGCACATCAATCTTGGGGGTATTGTCAAATAGTTTGGACTGGGAGGGATCAAATAATAAACGATTTCTGAACTCTTTGGAAATTCCTAGTCGTTTCTCTGGTTCGGACCATTCCTCAATAATCATCTCTTTAATGTTGTCATTAATAGGGAAGACTCTGGATTTTTACAACCTCAGACCACCAAACATTTCATCCTGAATGGAATGAGTCCTAGGTGTTTCCTCTATTCCCATGGTAGCCCTGGTTGTTCTTGCCTAATCACATCGGATATACAGTCCTTGTATAGCTTTTTCCCATAGTCCTCAGGTAGGCGCCTTGCACAGGAAATACAGCGGGCAGGCTTTTTAACTTTTTTCTGGGCTTCTTTAGCCTGAAACAAACATGGGATAAGAGCTATGAGGAACTGGACAAAAACCATGACACTTATAGGCAGGCAGACCCCCAAGGGGATACTCACAGGAGGCAGGGAGGGAGCCTCAAGCTCCAAAGAAGTTTGAACATCAGGACCTGACATGGTCAAACAGCAGGTAACTACTTACAGACCTCAGATCAGCATATCCATGGCCTTCCCTGCTTTTACATTCAAACTTCCCGCCTTCTGCGCCTCCACTTCCGGGTTAGGTCACATGACCGGCACCCAGGAACGCGTCACAGACGTCCGTGTGCTCACGCCAGCCGCACACTGCCCGTCCCACAGGGGAGGAGGAGGATACCACGGCTCGGGAGCAGGCTTCGGACCAGCCAGAGCGAGTCCTCCCGCTGCCCCCAGCCCAGCATTAGCCCGAAGCCGCCGGCGGACTGGGGGAGGCTCACGATGAGCAACAGGTAACTGGGAGACCGTCCTCGGAACCTCCCGGCGACGAGAAAAAACAAAAAAGTTGTAGGGAAATGTCTCTTTTCCCCATCTTCATCTCCCTGACCCACAGGGAGACCCTTCTCTGACCCTGGCCATAGTGGGGACAGGAACACTGAGGTGTGGTGGTGGGAGGGGGCAATTTAACCTCTTCTCTGTTCCTGCCCCTACAGAGGTCATGGGTCAATCTCTTGTGTGGCCGTCATGGTGATGACATGGGAAAAGCCGGAATTAGACTTACCGGTAATTCTATTTCCACGAGCTCACCACGACGGCACCATGAGATTGACCCCTGACCTCTGTAGGGGCAGGAACAGAGAGAGGGTTAAATTCCCCCCGCCCATCACCATCACCAGTGTGTCCAAAATTACAGAGACAAACAAATGGACAATTTACCAAACAAAAAACAATCCAGAGTATATTGCTTCATAACTCTAGACTAAAGGGGACGGGAAAATATATATGCCGTCGTGGTGAGCTCGTGGAAATAGAATTACCGGTAAGTCTAATTCTGGCTTTCCACTTCGTCACCACGACGGCACCATGAGATTTAGAAAATTACTCAAATGGGGGGGGGGGGTATTGTCTGAAGGACCTTACGTCCAAAAGACAAGGTAGAGTCACGAGAAAGATCAAGTCTGTAGTGTCTAATAAAGGTATGGAGACTAGACCAAGTTGCAGCCCTGCATATCTCCTCCAAGGAAACCCCTGCTCTTTCTGCCTTAGAAGAAGATATTGCTCTAGTGGAATGTGCCCTAAGATTCTGGGGGCTAGTATGGCCCTGATTTTGGTAGCAAAGGGAAATAGTGTCCCTGATCCATCTTGCTACAGAAGCCTTGGAAGTTTTAAGCCCCCTATTTTTCCCTGAAAATAGGACAAGCAAATTGTCGGTTTTCCGGAATTCTTTCGTGACCTCCAGGTATTTTAGTAGCGACCTCCGAACATCTAATGGATGAGAGCTGGTCCCACCATCAGAATCTGGAAGGGAAGGAAGGACTATTTCCTGATTTCGATGAAAATCAGAGACGACTTTTGGTAGAAAACCTGGATCCAGCTTTAGAATAATACAGTCGTCCTGAATCTTGAGATAGGGTTCTCTTATGGATAACGCTTGTATTTCACCCAACCTTCTAGCTGATGTAATGGCAATAAGGAAGGCTGTTTTAAGTGATAAGTGCTTAATGGAACAGTCCACTAGTGGTTCAAATGGAGGGAGTGTGAGGCCCGTGAGGACTACGTTTAAGTCCCAATTCGGAATTCCAGATTTCAAGGATGGTCTAAGCCGACAGGCTGCTTTGATGAATCTTCGAATCCATCGATGTTTTGCCAGATCTTGGTCAAAGAAACATGAGAGCGCAGAAATTTGCACTTTAAGTGTTGATGGTCGGAGACCCAATTCTAGACCTTTTTGAAGAAAATCAAGAACGGTTTGTACATTCAGGGATCCTGGGTTCATGATGGGTTGACCACTCCAGGAACAATATCTCTTCCAAATCTTTAAGTATATTGAATAGGTAACCTTCTTCCTGCTGGCCTTAAGGCTGGGAACACACTTCGCGTGTTCCCAGGGCGCGCCTATGACGCGCATATGACGCGTGCTTCAGCCGCCAAGTGGCTGTTTTATGGGAGCGCGCGTCATATGCGCGCTCCCATAATAGCCTATGGGTTGGATCGCGCGTGCTGCCGCGCGATAGTCACGGCAGCCGACACGACCGGGCAGGGCGTTTTACAGCGCGTTCGTCCGCGCTGTAAAACGCCGACATGTGAACCATGCACATAGGGATGCATGGCTTTTCACATGTTGAGCGTTTTTCAGCGCGTATGAACGCGCTGAAAAACGCTCAGGTGTGTTCCCAGGGTAAGCGTAGAGATCACACTATCTGACAGTCCCTGAGATCTCAGTATCTGCGACTCAGGATCCATGCCGTCAATTTTAGGAGAGCTGGATTCGGGTGATAGATTGGACCCTGATGGAGAAGACCCCGGGATATCGGCAGCTGCCATGGATCCGATACTGAGAGGTTCTTTAGTGCTGCAAACCAGCTTCTCTTTGGCCAATAGGGGGCAATTAGTATCAGGGTAGTGTCTTCCTGATAAATCTTTTGAATTACCCTGGGAAGCAGAGGTAACGGTGGAAAGGCATAGCAGAGGTTCCAGGTCCAAGGAATAGAGAGTGCGTCCAGGGCCCACGGGTTGTCCTTGGGATTCAGGGAGCAGAATATTGAAAGTTTTGTGTTTTTTCTTGAGGCAAACAAGTCTATTTGTGGAGTGCCCCATTTCTCTATTACCATCTGGAAGGTCTCCTGGTCTAGAGACCACTCTGTTTGATCTATTTGTTGGCGGCTGAGGTAGTCTGCCTCTATGTTTAGGGACCCCTTTAGATATATGGCTGAAAAGGATGGGACGTTGAGTTCTGCCCAATTGAAGATCTTTTGTGCTACTGACAATTTCTCTGACCTTGTCCCCCCTTGACGGGACAGGTAAGCCACTGTGGTCGTGTTGTCGGATAATATCTTTATGTGCTGACCTCAGAGGAGGTGTTCTGCTGCTTGAAGGGACCTCCAAACTGCCATTATTCCCTGAAATTGGAGGACTGAGCGCTGACATGTGGATCCCATATTCCTTGAAAGTATTGGTCCTCCACCTTTGCGCCCCAGCCTTTGCCGCTTGCATCTGTTATTACTTGAATAAAGGGTGTCTTTTGCCATTGGACTCCCCTCGTTACATTGCTTGAAATCTTCCACCAATCCAGAGACGATTTCACCCTGGCAGTGATAGTTATCCTGCGATCTAGAGACGACACCTGACGATTCCAGTGACTCAGAATCCAGCTCTGCAGTACCCTGTAGTGAAACTGGCTCCACCGTACCGAGGGGATGCACGATGAGAGGAGTCCCAGAAGACTCATTGCCAACCTCACCGAACAGCATCTTTGTGACTGGAAGTGCACCACTTTCGACCGCAACTCTTTTATTTTCCCTGGTGGTAAGTAGGTGCTTTCTGTTTCTGAGTCCAGAATGACCCCTAGGAACTGAATGGATCTGGAAGGAGTCAGATTCGACTTTCTCTGGTTGACTATCCAGCCAAGATCGTTGCATGAAGCTAGAAAGGTTTCCAGGTCCAGCAGAAGCTGTTGTCTTGTGTTTCCTACTAGGATGAAGTCGTCTAGGTATGGTGTTATTATAAGTCCCTTTTGTCTTAAGGGAGCCATCATCTCTATTATCACCTTCATAAACACCCGTGGTGCGGACGATATCCCGAATGGGAGGGCTGTGAATTGAAAATGTGACACTTTCCCTGTGTCGTCTCTGATAGCGAATCTGAGGAATCTTTGAGAGTTGTGATGTATGGGGACGTGATAATAAGCATCCCTTAGATCCACTGTACACATCCAAGAGTCTTTCCTGATCAGGGGAATTAAGGATTTTAGAGATTCCATTCTGAACCTCCGGTAGACTATGAATTTGTTCAATTTTTTTAAATTTATGATGGTGCGAAAGCGAAAGCAAATTCTATCCTGTAACCTGATTTTATGATTTCTAGAACCCAAGGATTCTGGGTTACAGATATCCAATTTTAAAGAAAATGCTTCAGTCTCCCCCCAACCCTGGCGTCATTGTTTGTCTGAGGGTCTGGAGTTTGAAGAAGGGGCGATATTTCTGCCCCTCCACCTTTCGGGTAGCTCCACCGTCCGGATTTACCCTTATCTCTAAAAGGTCTGCCCTGAGAGGATGAAGAACGAAAGGGATACTTTCTTTTATAAGTGCGTTCCTCGGGGAAGCCTTTTTTCTTATCTGCTGCCTTTTCCAAGATGCGATCTAGTACTGGCCCAAAAACATATTCCCCTGAAAACGGAATAGAACAAAGTTTCATTTTTGATGCTTTATCCCCTGACCAGCTTTTCATCCAGAGGGCTCTACGGGCTGCATTAGAAAGGCCTGCGTCCTTGGCTGCGGACCGGACAGATTCTGCTGAAGCATCAGACAAAAAAGCTATAGCTGATTTCAACAGGGGAAAGGAGTTTAACAGGTCTTCCCTCGGAGTCTTATTTTTAATGCGGTCTTCCAACTCATTAATCCATAGGGCCATGGATCTGGCGACCGAGGTGGCTGCTATGTTGGACTTAAGGTTAAACATGGCCGCTTCCCAGGATTTTCTTAGAAGGCTATCCGCTTTCCTGTCCATCGGATCACGCAACTGTGATGCGTCTTCAAATGGCAGAGCCGTTTTTTTGTTAACTTTGGCTACCTGCACATCTATCTTTGGAGTTTCGTTAAAGATTTTACATTCATTAGGATCGAAAATAAGCCTGTTTTTATAAGATTTGGCAACACCTAATCGTTTTTCCGGATTTGACCATTCTTCAAGTATCATATCCTTTATATTTTCATTAATGGGGAATACACGAGATCTTTTAACACGTAGTCCCCCAAACATTTCCTCCTGTACGGAGTGCGACTTTTGCGTCTCCTCGATGCCCATAGTGGCCCGAACGGCCTTGAGTAATTCTGGCATCATATCAGAAGAAAAACAAAATTTTCTATCTGATTCGCAAAAATCCGAAACAGAGGAGGCGTCATCCTCCTCCAAATGGCGAGAAGAAGAAGCCTCGTCCCCCAATTCCTCTGAATCAGAGGAGCAATGAGAAACAACTTTCTGCTTTTTTGCTGGCGGGGCTCCCTGAGGGTTAACGGCAAGCAGAGATAGGGAAGATTTAACCTCCTCATGGATGACAGATTTCAGTTCCTCAATAAGAGATGGTTGCTCCTCTAAGAACGTTAGCAATGCAGTCCTGGCACAGGCGTTTTGAATAATTATCAGGGAGTCTCTTGTAGCAGGAGACACATTTGCTGGGCCTTTTTGTCTTCTTTTGAGACTCTTTTCCAGGAATCTGAGAAAGGAGGATAACCCCCATTAGGTGAATGTCTCAAAGTTAGAGAAAAAAGTGCCCAGGAACAGAGTGCAACAGGAGAGAAGAACAAGGAGTTCTCTGACCAGCAGAGCATCACCCCCACAGGGGGACTTACAGTTTGAGGTGCGGCGGTAGATTCACCCGGGGATCGCGGCTCGGCCGACATGATGCGCACACAGACGGCTGTGTCGGCACTTCCAGCGCAGGTGCCGATGTCTGGAGAGCGCGCCATTTCAAGCTCCCCCCCCCCCCGGAAGTGACGCCGCCGGCGCAAGTCACGTGCGCCATGACGCGCATCCCGGCAGATCCCGCGAGAGGTCCGGCGGGCGATCGCGTCAAGGGAGCTGGCTGCCGTACTAGACAGAGCGAGTCCTCCCTAACATCATCTCCCTGCCCAGCGTTAGCACGGGGCCGCGGGAGGGCAGGGAGGACACCCCGTCCTGGGTGTCTCAGGTCAGTTTTCATCTCCCACGATGGGAGACCTCTCTCCGTCCCTGTCCTCTGTAGGGACAGGAAACACTAGTGATGGTGATGGGCGGGGGGAATTTAACCCTCTCTCTGTTCCTGCCCCTACAGAGGTCAGGGGTCAATCTCATGGTGCCGTCGTGGTGACGAAGTGGAAATAGAGGTTCATGAATATCTGACCTTCAGCATCCCATATGTTAGAAATGTCATTTTTGGTAGCGAAATGGCAGTTACACTTTAAGGTACACCAGAACAATTACCAACAAAAGCCTCAAAAACAAATGTCATGAAAATTCATATATACGGTATTGCTAAAGCTTGAAGTGCACAGCCAGTAATAATGGAAACAGTTTGATCAAAATATAATGCTTTATTATAATAATAATAAAAAACACATGAATGGAACTTTGTAATTTAATGAATCTAGAAATTGCTGCATCAAGAATCTTCTTTCTCCTGGAAACTGCAAAAAAAAAAATAATTTAATGTGATGAGACAGAGAACATACACGTACAAGTAGTGTTCTGTTTCAGGTCTTGCCCTGGGGATCCATAGAGCTGTATTCAATTTTTATATATGGATCAGTCGGTTAAAGAAATAATAAGAAATAAGTTATACTCACCCTCACCAATCCCCCACTGAGGCAATTCTGACACCGCTGCTCTCCACTTTCTGGCTTTTGTTTGACACATAGGAAAGGCCTGGAGATGCCTGCGCAGACACACAATCACTGCCTACAGTGGGCCTTTTCTGGCATTTCCTGTGTGCCAAGCCATCACCAGGAAGTGGAGATCGGTGGGGACAGATGCAGCATCAGAACAGGAGCAGTAGGGGGATCAGTAAGGGGGAGTATGGTTTCTTTACTTCTAACCAACTGTGAGCTATATATATATATATATATATATATATATATATATAATGTAAGGGCTTCTTTACTAATAGCAGCTGAAGGCTGTGTCCAATGTTCATTTTTCTCTGCAATGCTGGCACATATTTAGTTTTAATATAGGCAAATGAGCCTCTAGGAGCAATGGGGGCGTTACCGTTACACCTAGAGGCTCTGTTCTCTCTGCAACTGTCGCACCCTCTGCACTTTGATTGACAGGACCAGGTGTGATGATGTTTTTACTGCTTGGCCCTGTCAATCAAAGTGCAGAGGGTGCGACAGTTGCAGAGAGAACAGAGCCTCTAGGTGTAACGGTAACGCCCCCATTGCTCCTAGAGGCTCATTTGCCTATATTAAAACTTCATATGTGCTAGCATTGCAGAGAACAATGAACATGGGACACAGCCTTCAGCTGCCAAGAGCACATGTAAGGGGTCAGCCAGTTTCATAGGCACAAATCTGCTGACAGATGTCCTTTAACAATTCTTAAAACTGTATGGAATATTAAAAATAGACTAATAGACTTTGGATGTTTTCTACTGAACATTTCCAAATACAGAATATATACTTGTTAATATGTGCATACATCATAGAATGACATATAGCAAACACTGTACAAAGAACAGCATGGTACGCACCGGCATTGCACACATGTGTAAAACACTGTCTGTCCCTCATCTGCTGAGCGCATCTGCCTCGTGTGATAGACCATCTTCTCACATCCACAGCGGCTGCAGCGCCTATCGATCTGAAAGAGACTCGCAAAATGGTGACAAAAATAAATGATGCACCAAGAAGTTATTAAAATCGAATGAAACTTTCTATGTGTGAACGTAGTGATGACATATGTGATTACAATATTACAGTGAAAGGATAAGTTTATTGGAGAAAACTGTACAATAGAGAGGAGGCTCTAGGACTTTGTTGGACTATCTCTAGCCTGGATACAAGATGGGATACGACTGGGCATGGAGGCAGACGGGTCCTGTATAGCCTGTAGATCCTGCACATTCGTAGGTTGCTGAAGCGGACATCCCTGCTGGTTTCATAAACTCTCAATTGGCGACAAATCTGATGACCAGGCAGGACAAGAAAGTGTTGCAATCTGAAGGAGACAATCCTGGGAAACCATTTTAGACAGAAAAAAAAAAGTTCTGCATGCAGGACTTTTTTCCCCCATCTAAAATAACAGTTCTCAGACGGAAATGGATAAAACGGATGCAAAATGTGCATAACTGACGCTTAGGATCTGTTTTTTTCTGTTCTTCTGACGGATCAAAAAAACAAACTAGCTGTGCACAGGATACTTCTCACAGATCTGCACCTCTATAGGTCACGTCTTACCAGGGGTCCCTTTAAAGCTCCCGTTTCATCAGACTCATCTGACAAAGCTATGGTATCAAGCTTATTAAACATGATCGACCTCTGAACGTATTTCCCCAGGAACTCTAGAATAGATGGAAAGTATGGTTGTCACACATCACAAGGGGTTTCTGAGAGTTGGATATAGATGGCTTAGGTCGAGGTGACTCCTGCAATGAGCTTTCCATTTTTCTGATTCATCAGAAAAATAACTGATCCTTCTGTTTTTGAGCATAAGTTTGTGTCAGTTCCATCAGAAATTAAAAATATAAAGTCATTTGCGAAATCACAAAAACAGAGATAGTGCAGCGGTACTCAAGCCGATACCGCCCTCCGACTAAATACTACTGTGTCTCAAAACCACCTAGGATCACCAACAGTTCTCCGTCACATACACAGGACAGTTCCCAAACTTTGAAGCCGTAGAGGGCCCTATCAGAGCAGATGATGCCGGAATGGATAGAACAGTGCTGTATAGGGTGTGTCCTCCCATATAGGCCGATGTCCTCGGCTTTGGCAGTGTCAGATACAGTTCCGGATAGTGCTTGGAGCATGCCTGGCTGGTAGTAAACTTCCCTTACTCAAAGCTTACGCTCTGTACAGAGCGCACAGTGATGTCACCTGAGCTATGGAAGCTGCAAAGGATTAAAAACACGTTTTGAAAAAAGCTGCCAAGGATCACAAACAGTACAATGCTTTTCGGAAAATGCTCTAGTTTTCCCTACGCTTCCTGAGGAAGGAAATAGGGTTGTTGCGTGTATCGAACTTTCGATATCCATTCGATACTTTTCTCCGGTATGGAGCTCAATACCAGGATTGGTGTTTTATCAATACTATCAGAGAATGTGGCTGCGCTGCTCTCGGGCCATGTTCCCTCAGTAGCACAGGGAGAAGGAGGCAGTCTCTCCCTCCCCCTGTGCTGCTGCTGCCACCAATAGAGCGAGAGGGGCAAAGGAGGGGTGGGCGCACTGGCCACCAATGACAAGTAACAATTCATATACAAAAGCAGGCAGCGGGAATACATTGCCGGCACCTGTCTGTGACCGACCCCCCAGTATTAAAACATTGGTGGCCAGTGCGCCCCCCCTGTCCCCAGTATTAAAGATAAGAGTGGCCAATGCCCCATTCCCCCCCCCCCCCCCCAGTATTGAAGTCATTGGTGGCAGTGGCCAAAGGGTCCCCTCACCTCCGCCTCGTTGGTGGCAGTGATCAGAGCCCCAGCAGTGTAATCCTGGGGCTCCGATCAGTTACCATGGCAGCCAGGACACTACTGAAGTCCTGGCTGCCATGGTAAGCTCCCTGCTGCTGTGTGCACAAAGCACAGGGCAGCAGGGAGAGTGTGAGGTCCTATTCACCCTGATAGAGATCTATTAGGGTAAATAGGATGAAAAAGATCCCAGGTTCTAGCCCCTAAGGGGGGAAAAGTTAATAAATAAACTGTCAAAAAAAAAAAAAAAGGTTTAAAACAAAAGTACACCAAAATATTAAGTATAAATCACCCCCTTTCCCAATTTTACATATAAAATATATAAACAATAAATAAATATTACATATCGCCGCGTCTGAAAAGTCAAAACTATCAAAAAAATCCTCTTTTATGTGGTGAACGCCCGCACCGTTAAAGAAAAAAAAAAAGAAAAAGAAAAACTACACGATTTGCCATTTACTTTTAGTCGCCTTGTTCCCCCCAAAAATAGGATAGGACTGTTGTATTATGGCCCGGTCGTTCCATAAAATGTGGAATGCACATGTCTTTTTTTGGCGTTTTATTTTTTTCGCGTGGTATCGAGTATAGCAATACTTTTTTATGGTATCGATACCGAATCAAAATTTATGTATCGAAATGACTCTAGAAGGAAAATAGGAGCATTTTCCGAAACGTGTTGAATTATTTTTGATCCTTTGCAGGTTCCATAGCTCAGGTGACGACACTGTGCGTTCCATATGGAGTGCAAGCTTTTAGTAAGGAAAGCTTATTACCGGCTGGGGAACGTTCCTAGTACTATCCGGAACTGTATCTGACGCAGCCAATGCTGAGGACACACCCTATACAGCACTATTCTATCCACTCCAGCATCATCTGCTCTGATAGGTGCCTCTACGGCTTGATCGTTTGTAAGCGGTCCGGTGTACGTGACGGAGAACTGTTGATGCGCCTGTGTGGTTTTTACACACAGCAGTATAAGCCTCTGCAATCTCGCGTCTTTGTTGGATTTCATATTTGTGCGGTCACAATATTTTATCATTTGGTAGTCTGTCAGACATCAGCTTTTTCTTTACAGGAGAAAATGTACTGCATGCCGGACTTTTTCTGCCATCAGAAGTAACTGATCTCTGATGGAACAGACACAAACTGATGCTCTAAAAAGACAGATCCGTTATTTTTATTTTTCTGACGGATCAGACGAAGCTCAACGCAGATGTGAACTCCGTCTTATCCACCAGATAGCTGATCATCGAGGGTGCAGGACACGACCTGTTTCACAAGGATGTGGCACATCAGTGCTTGGTATCGCAGCCCAGGCCCATTCACTTGAGCGGGACTGAGCTGCACTTAGGCCATGTGACCGATGACCGCGACGTTACTGGCCTAGGAAGAGGCTGCAGTGCTCACTGAGTAGGGTTGCTGGGAGTTAGACCCCTGCCGATCAGATATTGAAGGGCATCGGTCAGCAGATTTGTACCTATGACACTGGCTGTAAGGCTACTTTCACACTAGCGTTTTGGATTACGTTTTGGAGATCCGTTTCAGGGCTCTCACAAACGGTCCAAAACGGATCAGTTCAGCCCCAATACATTCTGAATGGATGAGGATCTGTTCAGAATGCATCAGTTCGGCTCCGTTCCGCCTCTATTCCGTTCTGGATGGCGGACACCAAAACGCAGCATGCAGCATTTTGGTGTCCGTTTGAAGAGAGGGAGCCGAACGGATCCGTTTTGACTTACAATGTAAGTCAATGGGGACGGATCAGTTTTCAATGACACAATATGGTGCATTTGAAAACGGATCCGTCCCCCATTGACTTTCAATGTAATTCAAAACGGATCCGGACAATGTTTCTGTATCTGAACGGATACAAACGTTTGCATTATAGGTGCGGATCCGTCTGTGCAAATACCAGACGGATCAGCATCTAACGCCAGTGTGAAAGTAGCTTTACATGTGCACTTGGCAGCTGAAGACATCTGTGTTGGTCCCATGTACATATGTGTCCGCATTGCTGAGAAAAATTGTCATTACACCTAGAGGCTCCTCTTACACACTGATTGATGGAGGCAGGCATGTGATGATGTTTACACTGCCTGTTCCTGCCAAAGTGGAGAAAGAGAAAGTCAGAGCCTGTAGGTGTAATGGTAACGCCCCTGTTGCTCCTAGAGGCTCATTTGCATATATTAAAACACATTTTCTCAGTGTGGACACATATGAACATGGGACCAACACAGATACCTTCAGCTGCCAAGCGCACATGTAACAGGTCAGCCAGTGTCATTGGTAAAATCTGCTGACAGGTGCCTTTAATGAGCTATCCTGAGGATAGGCAATTAATATCAAGATGCTAAACAACCCCTTTAACAAAACTAGGCAGGAGTCGCCTACTGCACCCAATAAAATGTCATTACTTAAAGGCTGAGCCAAATGAGATCTGGGATGTGACTGGCATCAGAGGGTAAGGCTATAGGGAAACGATCACTTACCTGTCACTTGTGTACGATGGCCGCAGTTGAGGCAGGTGACAGTATCCTGAACGCCAGGAGGGGGCAGCACTGAGCCACAATCTGAGCAAAAGTCAGACTCTGAGCAGAAACACGTGGATGCAGCGTCCATCCTGTGGGGTGACATGCATAGACATCCGTTCACCGCACGTACTGCCTGTACGATAATTACAGCCCCGTAAGGCGGGGATCTCTGTATGATCTATAGCAGCCACCGGGACCGCGCACGGGAATACACAGCACAGCTATAGCTATAGGTGTCATGTAGTACTCACCCGCGGAACGCGCCGTCCGGCAGGATCTCCGGCAGTCACGTGTCACTAATCATAGAGATGTGGGGACGTACAGTAACAGCTCCCCCTGCTGGCTGCACACAAGCACGTCACCCATAGCTGAGCCTGCCCCACTGCTATGGCGCTTCTGATTACATGGACCCCTAGATTTGTGGGGAAGGGGCTGTACTGAATCATATGGCTCTCCCCTTAGACCCCCTCCTCTTTAGAATGTATAAAGGTTCAGTAGATGTGCTGTAATAAAACACCCTTCAGACTGTACAATCACCATATACACTGATTTTATTATACAAGCTTCATGACATGCTGTATATTTGACTAAGCTCTCCTCAAAAAGCACTACCAGAAACTGCACCCCACAACGGGGCCTGCGACGGCATCCTGTAGAGGAGAACTATGCGGTAGTCTCAGGCTGAGCATGCCCCCTCTAGTGGTCAGCCCCTGTGTCTGCAGATGTGGACTTAAAGGGAATCTGTCACCTGCATACTAGCAAAAAATTCTTTTTCATGAATCCATGTTTAATAAATTACCTTATTTCCATATGTGTTCGTGTTTTTCTTTTGTGCCTTGTCATTTCTTCTAAAAAACGCTTTTTCTGATATGCAAATGAAGCTGTAAGGAGCCCAGAGGGGCGTTCCTCCTTTACCAAGGTGCCCAGGAACGCCCCCCCTGATGTCCCGTGCCCGCCAAAATTTTAAAAAGAAGAACGCCTCTAATCTCTAAAATCGCATCCCAGAGGCGAGGCTAAATACTCCACCCCCCGCCAGCTCCTCTCTGTGCGGCAAATATCCCCGCTCCGCCTCCTGCCTGCATCACGCGCAGGTAATTTATTAAACATGGATTCATGAAATTTTTTTTTTGCTAGTATGCAGGTGACAGATTCCCTTTAAACAATTCCACCTAAAAACCACATAATGATAAAGGGTTCGCCAGTGACGGTCCTTCACACTTAGGCCTCTTTCACACGAGCGTGTCCGGATTAGGTCCGGGTGCGTTGCGGATGCGTTCAGTGAAAACTGTGCGATTTCGCAGGCAAAGCCATTCAGTTTTGCCTGCGATTGCGTTCAGTTCTTCAGTTTTTTCCGCGCGGGTGCAATGCGTTTTGATGCGTTTTTCACGCGCATGATAAAAAACTAAAGGTTTACAAACAACAACTCTTAGCAACCATCAGTGAAAAACGCATCGCTCCCGCACTTGCTTGCAGATGCAATGCGTTTTTCACGCAGCTCCATTCACTTCTATGTGGCCAGGGCTGCGTGAAAAACGCTGAATATATAGAACATGCTGCGATTTTCACGCAACGCAGAACTGATGCGTGAAAAACAAAGCTCATGTACACAGCCCCATTGAAATGAATGGGTCCGGATTCAGTGCGGGTGCAATGCGTTCACATCACGCATTGCACCCCCGCGGAAAACTCGCTCGTGTGAAAGGGGCCTTAGGCTCATGCACACAAACTTATTTTCTTTCCGTGTCCGTTCCGTTTTTTTTGCGGGCCATATGCAGAACCATTCATTTCAATGGGTCCACAGAAAAACATGGAAGGTACTCCGTGTGCATTCCGTTTCCGTATGTCCTATTTTTTTCTAGTTTGCAGACAAGGCTAGGCATTATTACAATGGATCTGCAAAAGTAACGGATCCGCAAAAAAACGGATGCCATACGGAACGTCATCCTTTTTTTGCGGATCCGCAATTTGCGGACCGGAAAACACATACGGTCGTGTGCATGAGGCCTTAGGCTAGTTTCACACTTGTGGCAGGACGGATCTGACAGGCTGTTCACCCTGTCGGATCCGTTCTGCCGCTATTTCGCCCTGCTGCTTTGTCCCCATTGACTATGATGGGGCGGGGGCGGAGTTCCGGTGCAGCACGGCAGTTCACGGAGAGAGGACGCCGGAGGACGACATGTCCGACTTTTTAGTCCAGCGGCCTCTGCTGTGCACTGCCGTGCTGCGCTGGAACTCCGCCCCCATTATAGTCAATGGGGACGGAGCGGCAGAACGGATCCGACAGGGTGAACAGCCTGTCGGATCCGTCCTGCCGCAAGAGTGAAAGTACCCTTATAGGGTTTTCCTGGTGCCCCTCAGGACAGGTCAACAAAATCAGATCCGTGGGGGTCTGACACCCCGCATCCCCTGATCAACTGTTTCCAGCATCTGAAACCATACTGAGCTGGAAACAGAACGCTGTGTGCCTTGGGCAAGATCGACCAATATCTCTGCACCAAAAAGATCGCCGAAAAAAGTGATGCCATTTTTCACATTTGGAGTTTCTATACATTTTTCCTCATATGCGAAAAAGAAGGAGGGGGTGGGGGGCGCTAAGCAGAAAGTTGGTTGGGCTTCATGGAGAAGAGGTAGGGCTTAGGCTACATGCACACGACAGTGAAAAACGGACGTGTGATGTACATTTTTTTAACAGCCATCATATGCCCGTTTTAAGACCAATGGTAGTTGATGGGGTTATTCTCATGGCAGTTTTTTTGACTGTCAGTGAAAAACGGATGTAAAAAATAGAACATGTTCTATCTTGTCCGTTTTTCACTGACAGACTGCCCCCATACAATTGAATGGGTCCATTTTTAACAGAGGTTTGTTTTTTTTCACTGTTGTGTGCATGTAGCCTGAGATGTGCCATTTTACACCAACATTGCACCATAACTGGCGTAAAATTCTTTCACAAAGTAATCCAACCAATAGTTGTAGAGTCAGAGAAAAGTGTCCATCCCTGCTCCAGATTTGTCCTCCAGCCCGAGCCCCTGTGATAAATCCGGTCCAGACAGCCGCCCTAAGGTTATACCATCTTTAGGATTAGTAAATCTGTGGCACCAATCGCACCAAAACCTGTGGCACACATTTACTAGTATAGATTTTAGTGTAAATTGCACCAAAGTGTGGCGCATCTAAGCAGGGCCGGCGCGTCCTATACGCGGAATAGGCCGCCGCGTAGAGCACCCCTTGGGAAGGGGCGCTGCTAGGAGCGCCGGCCCCGCCTCATGCTGCAGCCGCCCGAGCACTCTGAATTGAGCCTCTGGCGGCTGCAGCACTGCCCGGGCTGGCGCGTCCATGATGGCGCACCGCCTGGGCGCAGCAAGAGGAGAGGAGCTGACAGGAGGGAAGCGCTGAGCGCTCCCTCCCGTCACTCCATTGTAGCGTGGCCGAGCCCTGTATGGTCCACGGGTACAGGGAGCATCTGTCTCCTGTACCCGGCCGGACTGACATGAAGTGCGCACACAGTGTGCGCTTCCTGTCAGTCCGCCCGGGTACAGGAAACGAAAGCTCCTGTACCCGTGGAGCATAAAGAGCTCGGCCGCGCTACACTAGAGGGAGCGGGGGTGTTGGGGGGGAGAAAGAGAATGAAAAGGGGGGAAAGAGAATGACAAGGGGAGGGGGAGAATGAAAAGAGGGGAAAGAGAATGACAAAGGAGGGGGGGGAGAGAGAATGACAAGGGGGGAAAATTAATGACAAGGGGAGTGTCACGACCCGCGGTGGGGTCGTGACTCGTGATTGCGGCATGCGGTTGCCGTTGGCAACCAGTGCGCCACGACCGAGGTTGCGGTCGTGTTTGTTGTGCCGCATGCACTTGCCGGCGGCGAGGTGTTCTTGCCGCATGTGAGGGCTGTCTGTTTGTTGCCTCACTTGTGGTTGCCGCTGGTACTTGTGGTGCATACGTGTCATTCCCACTTTCCTGTGCACGATTCCCTTGTTTAGTGTTTTCTGTGTATGTTTGGCGTGCACGGGGTTAAGGTGTGGCTGCATTGTGGGTGTGACCTCAGGCCTCCTTATTACCTTGTGTGTGGAACCTGAGGTCAGTTTTGTTTGTCCAGCCATGGTGTGTGCATGGCTGGAGTGTGTTTGGATTCCACCTTTATGTCTGCGTGAGCCACCCTTATTTGTTATATTGTTTTCTCTGTTTGTTTGTACTCCCCTCCTGTGTGCTTCTGCTTACCCTTTCCCTCACTTGGTTATGTCTTTGTTGTGGGTTTGTATGTTTCAGTTTGTTGGTATGTTGCTCCGAAAGGGGCTTGCTTACCCGGAGGGGTATAGCATAAACCGGATGGTGTGTTGCCCGGCCAGGTCTCCCCCCAGGCATCTGGTTTCCGCTTGGGGGTCCGGGAGGTCCTGACGCTGCTTCTCAGTCTTCAGCACGGCAGGTAAGTGTGGGTTCCTTGTATATGTTTCCTATGTAACTTGCCTGCCGTGCGGGCACACACTGTTCGGGTCCCGGCTGCAGAGGGGCCTCGGGAGACTTCTGCTCCTCCGTGTCCCTGGGGGAGCAGGTGGTCTCTGCCCTGTTAGTTCCAGGGTCGAGCAGGGTTGTCCAGGGCTTTAGGTTCCTGTCGTATGGGCCCTCCCACCCTTGGGGTCGGCCCATACTCGTAGGAGACCAGGGCCAGCTTTAGGGACATGCTAGACTAGCGGTTCCCTTTTCCCTGCTTTTAGCTCGTTTGGCCCAGCGGCCGCGGACATTGCACGGCGGGGGGTTTTCCCCACCTCCCGTCGTGACATTATAACAAATATGGGTGGCTCACGCAGACATAAAGGTGGGATCCAAACACACTCCAGCCATGCACACACCATGGCTGGACAAACAAAACTGACCTCAGGTTCCACACACAAGGTAATAAGGAGGCCTGAGGTCACACCCACAATGCAGCCACACCTTAGCCACACCTTAACCCCGTGCACGCCAAACATACACAGAAAACACTAAACAAGGGAATCGTGCACAGGAAAGTGGGAATGACACATATGCACCACAAGTACCAGCGGCAACCACAAGTGAGGCAACAAACAGACAGCCCTCACATGCGGCAAGAACACCTCGCCGCCGGCAAGTGCATGCGGCACAACAAACACGACCGCAACCTCGGTCGTGGAGCACTGGTTGCCAACGGCAACCGCATGCCGCAATCACGAGTCACGACCCCACCGCGGGTCGTGACAGGGAGAAAGAGAATGACAAGAGGGGGAAAGGGAATGACAAGAGGGGGAAAGAGAATGACAAGAGGGGGAAAGAGAATGACAAGGGGGTGAAGAATGACAAGAGGGGGAGAGAATGACAAGAGGGGGAGAGAATGACAAGTGGGGAGTGTAAAGAATGACAAGAGGGGGAGATAATGATAAGTGGGGGAAGAATGACAAGAGGGGGAAAGAGAATGACAAGGGGGAGTGTGAAGAATGACAAGAGGGGGAGAGAATGACAAGGGGGGAGAGAACTGGCGTTAGTTAAAGGGGTTCTGCAGTTTGTTACAACTGATGATCTATCCTCTGGATAGATCATCAGCATCTGATCGGCCGGGGTCTGACACCCGGGACCCCCGCCGATCAGCTGTTTGAGAAGGCAGCGACGCTGGCAGGAGCACCTCGGCCTTCTTGCTGTTTACCGCAGGCGCAGTGACGTCACGACTAGTATCACTGGCCTTGGTGGGGTTAAGCTCTGTTCACTTGAATGAAGCTTAACCGCGCCCCGGGCCAATGATACTAATCGTGACATCACTGCGAGAAGGCTGAGGCGCTACTGCCAGCGCCGCTGCCTTCTTAAACAGCTGATTGGCGGTGGTCCCGGGTGTCGGACCCCTGCCGATCAGTTTAAATAAACTGCACAACCCCTTTAATATGGCAGATCATATGGGTGGGGCATTGTGATGTCACATGGGGGGGGGGGGGGCGGCAAACTTTTCTTTTGCCTAGGGCGGCAAAAATCCTTGCACCGGCCCTGCATCTAAGAAACGATCTGTGTCTAGTCTGCGGTCTTGGCCTATCGGGACCAGGTGTTGCCTCACAAGTAAGGATGTCACCCAATATGCAACAGTTTACTTTAGAAACGTGCCACAGTTCTGGTGTAACATGCCGTAGTAAAGTAAACCACTGAGTGGTTGGTATAGACTAGAGATGAGCAAATTTCATATTTTGAAATTCATTCATACTTTGTTGGTAAAAGGTAAATTGTGTTATGGATTCCGTTACCACGGACCATAACGCAATTCTATAATGGAATGCCTTTAGAGGCATTCCGTTATTTATTCCATCATAATAGTAGTCTATGGCCTGCAAAATGGATCCATCCCTTTTCTGTTATGCAGGGGAGGACTCAGGATCAGGAGAGGACTCTCCTGCATAACGGAAAGGGGACGGATTCGTTATGCAGCCCATAGACTTCTATTATGACGGAATGAATAACGGAATGCTTCTAAAGACATTCATTCCGTTATAGAATTGCGTTATGGTCTGTGGTAACAGAATCCATAACGCAATTCTGCTTTTACCACCAAACGAAGTGTGAACGAATTTCATAAGCGGAAATTCGCTCATCTCTAGTATAGAGTGCCCCTGCACCACATTCATCATCCAGCCTGAGCCCCTGTGACATACCTTACTACTTCTTAACCACTTCCAGACCGGGCCATTTACCCCTTCCTGACCAGGCCTAATTTTGCAATTCTGACATGTGTCACTTTATGGGGTAATAACTTTGGAACACTTTTACTAATCCAAGCCTTTCAGAGATTGCTTTCTCGTGACACATTCTACTTCATGTTAATGGTAAATTTGAGTCAATATGTTTTACCTTTATTTATAAAAAAAAATCAAAAAGTTATGGAAAAGTTTTCAAAATGTACTGTTTTCTAAATTTGAATTTCTCTGCTTTTTTAAGACTGATAGTGATGCCTCATAAAATATTCGTTAATTAACATTCCCTATATATCTACTTTATGTTGGCTTCATTTTATTCTTTTAGGACGTTAGAAGGTTTCGAATTTTAGAAGCAATTTTTGAAATTTTTAGGAAACTTTTTCAAGGACCAGTTCAGTTCTGAAGTCACTTTGTGAGGCTTACATAATAGAACCAACCTATAAATGACCCCATTTTAGAAACGACATCCCTCAAACTATTCAAAACTGGTTTTAGAAATGTTTTTAACCCTTTAGGTATTCCATAGAAAATAAAGCAATAGAGGTGAAAGTTCAAAATTTCACTTTTTTGGCAGATTTTCCAATGTAATCAATTTTTTACAACAAAACAAACCTCAATATTTATTACCCCGATTCTGCAGTTTGCAGAAACACCCCATAGTTGGTCGTATACTGCTGTTTGGGCACACGACAGGGCACAGAAAGCAAGGAGCACCATATGGTTTTTGAAGGGCAGATTTTGCTGGAATGGTCTTTGGGCACCATGTTGCATTTGAGGAGACCCTTAGGTTCCGCCACAGTCAAAACCCCCCAAAAGTAACCAAATTTTGTAAACTACCCCACCCAAGGAATTTTCAGGAGGTGTAGCGAGCACTTCACTCAACAGGTGTTTCATAGAATTTTTAATACTTGGGTGTGAAAATGAAAAATAATATTTTTTTTTTTAATTTACAAGAAAATGGTGCTTTAGGCCCAAACTTTCTTTTTCACAAAAGATAATGATAACAATTTGCTACCTACTTTCTCCTGAATACAGTAAGACCCCAACTGTGGTTGTAAACTATCATTTGGGGATACACCAGGGCTCAGAAGGGAGGGAGCGGCATCTGGATTTTCTAACATGGAATTTTCTGTCAGGGTTTTTAGAGCGATAACTTTTTTTATTTTTTGTTGAATTAGCTGCGTGAGGGCTTTTTTTGTGCGAGACAAGCTGTAGTTTTTATCGGCACCATTTTGGGGTACAGATGGCTTTCTGGTTGCTTTTAATCTCATTTTTTGGGAGGTAAAGTCACAAAAAAACAGTTTGGTGTCATTTTTCTATTTTTTTTATACAGTTTACTAGATGGGGTAGATCATGTTATATTTTTATAGATCCAGTCATTACGGATGTAACGATACAAAATATGTCTTTTTTTTTTTATATTTTTACGTTTAACACAATAAAAACATTTTTAGAAAAAAAATAATGCTTTTGTGTTGGCATTTTCTTAGAGCCACATTTTTTCATTTTTCTGGCTATAGTCTAATGTGAGGGCTCCTTTTTGGGGGATGAGGTGACATTATTATTGCTACCATATTGGGGTACACACGACTTTTAAATTGACTGATATTATGTTTTTTTGTGAGGTGACAAAAAAAAGATGTTTTGGCATAATTTTTTTTTTTTTTTTTTACACCGTTCATTTGATGAGGTAGATCATGTGATATTTTTGTAGATCCAATTGTTATGGACGCGGCGATACCAAATATGTCTTTTTTTTTTTTTTTTTACGTTTTACACAATTAGAGCATTTTTAGAAAAAAAATCATGTTTTTGTGTTGCAATTTTCTTAAAGCCATATTTTTTTTACATTTTTCTGGCTGTGGTCTTGTGTAGGGGCTCATTTTTTTTGCGGGATGAGGTGACGTTTTTAGTGCTACCATTTTGGGGTACATACGACTTTTTGTTTGATTAATATTATGTTTTTTGGGAGGTGAGCTAACTAAAAAATCTGTTTTGGCGTAATGTTAACTTTTTTTTTTACGGTGTTCACCTGATGGGGTAGATCGTATATTATTGAGATGGTCGCTGCGGATGCGGTGATACCAAATATGTCTTTATTTTTGTTGTTTTTTATTTTACACTTTGGTCCTCCATAAGGTCATACAAGACCTTGGGGAGACATTTAACGTCATTTTTTATTTTTTTCGAACTATTGATTTCTCCTGTAACTGGGGTTGACATAGTAGCCCCAGTTAGGCTACATTCACACGACTGTATGGGTTTTGCGGTCCGCAAAACACAGATACCGGCCATGTGAATGTAGCCAGCCCTATGATAGAAATGCCTATACTTGTCCGCGATTGCAGACAAGTAAAGGACATGCTCTATCTTTTTTGCGGGGCCGTGGATCGGATCTACGGATGCGGACAGCACACTGTGTGCTGTCAGCATCTTTTGCGGCCCCATTGAAATGAATAGGTCCGCACCCGTTCCGCAAAATTGCGGAACGGATGCGGAGCCATTCATACGGTCGTGTGAATGTAGCCTTACAGTGGAAATACATCCCCCAGAGAGGCTGTACAGCATAATACTGCGCTGTACAGCCTCATTGCAGGGCTTATCGAGGTCTGTGAGAGACCCGACAGCTCCTGCACTCCCCTGACCCCAGCATTCACATGACCACCATGTCAGGACAGGAAGCGACATAGTGCTTAGCGCTGTGTATACAGCGATCTAGAAGGCAGGGACACCCAGGAACGGTCCCTGCCTTCTCTCTGGGGTGCCCTGATGTTACTGACAGCAGGCAGCCTGCTCAGCAACTGCAAGATTAGCGTGCAGCTGCCATCTCTGAAAGGACGTTCCAGAACGTCCATTCAGAGATAAACCCGACCGCCCAGGACGTTTATAGTCAATGGGCGGTCGGGAAGTGGTTAAAAACCTATGGATGGACAATGTCAGTGGGAATTTTTTTTACACCAAGCTGCACCTCTAACTATGCCTAATGCTTAGATATACACACACTGCCTAGTCCCCTTAGTGCCCCACATATAGTAAAAATACCCCTGTAGTGCTTCCATCACAGTAAATGTACCCCCATAATGTTCGCTTAGTGCCCCTTAGACAGTATGATGCACTATTAGTGCCCTGACATAGTACGATGCCCCTTTACTGCCTTGATGATCCCCTCTTATTGCCTCCCTGCACAGTATGATGCCTCTAGTGCTCCTACACAATAGATGCCCTCACAGTAGAATGTTCCCACACAGTGTGATGTCATCTAAAGTTCCTCAACACAGAGTGATGCCTCTAAGTGCCCCTGACACAAATGAATACTCCCCATAAGCCCCCTCACAGTGGACTGTTCTCATAGATGCCTCAGACACAGTGTAATGTCTCCTTAAGTTCCCCGACACAGAGTGATGCCCCCTTAAGTGCTCCCCACAGAGTATGATTCCCCTACAAGTGCCCCTACACTGTATGAGTGTCCCATTACAGAGTAATGCTTCCTTAAGTGCCCCCACACAGAGTGATGCCCGCTTAAGTGCTCCCCACAGAGTATGATTCCCCTACAAGTGCCCCTACACCGTATGAGTGTCCCAATACAGAGTGATGCTTCCTTGTGCCCACACAAAGAGTGATGCCCCTTAAGTGCTCCCCACAGAGTATGATTCCCTACAAGTGCCCCTACACTGTATGAGTGTCCCATTACAGAGTAATGCTTCCTTAAGTGCCCCCACACAGAGTGATGCCCGCTTAAGTGCTCCCCACAGAGTATGATTCCCCTACAAGTGCCCCTACACCGTATGAGTGTCCCAATACAGAGTGATGCTTCCTTGTGCCCACACAAAGAGTGATGCCCCCTTAAGTGCTCCCCACAGAGTATGATTCCCCTACAAGTGCCCCTACACCGTATGAGTGTCCCAATACAGAGTGATGCTTCCTTGTGCCCACACACAGTGATGCCCCCTTAAGTTCTCCCGAAAGAGCATGATTTCCCCATAAGTCTCCCTATACAATATGAAGCCCTCTTAAGTGTCCCCATACAGCGTAATCCACCTTAATTGCCCCCCAAACAGAGTGATGCCCCCTTCTGCCCACCACTCAGCATGATGTCCCTTAAGGTGCCCCATATAGCCTGGTAGGGTTGATCATGCTGAGTATACCTGTCTTTTGTCTCTTGAGTGCAGATATCTTTTTTTAATGCAAATTACCAATTTCGTGACTCTTACTCCACAGGAAAATCACAGTTGTAAAATAGTCGCCATGAAAACTAAACCCTTAGGCCCCTTTCACGCAGGCGAGTTTTCCCGCGCGGGTGCAATGCATGAGGTGAACGCATTGCACCTGCACTAAATCTTGACCCATTCACTTCAATAGGGCAGTGCAGATGAGCGGTGATTTTCACTCATCACTTGTGCGTTGCGTGAAAATTGCAGCATGTTCTATATTCTGCGTTTTTCGCGCAACGTAGGCCCCATAGAATTGAATGGGGCTGTGTGAAAATCGTATAGCATCAGCATGCAAGTGCGGATCCAATGCGATTTTCACGCATGGTTGCTAGGAGATGATGTTAGTAAATTTATTAAAGTTAATTTACTGTATTATTTTCCCTTATAACATGGTTATAAAGGAAAATAATAGCATTCCTAATACAGAATGCTTACTTAAATGTGGCTCAACGGGTTAAAAAAAAAAAAAAATTAACTCACCTCATCCACTTGATCACGCATCATCTTCTTTCTTCTTCTTCCTTCAGGACCTGCAAAAGGACCTTTGATGATGTAATCACGCTCACCACTTGGGGAGCGTGGTGACGTCAGCGCAGGTCCTGCTGAATGAAGATAGAAGATCCTTCTATCCTTTTAAGAATGCTATTATTTTCCCTTATAACCAACGCAACGCAATCGCAGTCAAAACTGACTGAAATTGCGCGCGCACTCGCATGGGTTTTCCGCAATGCACCCGGGACGCATCTGGAGCAAATCCGGGATGCCCGTGTGAAAGAGGCATTAGGGTTTGTATTAAGGGAGTTTGAGGTCTGCATTTTTAGGGGATATGCTCTGCGGTCTGTATTATAGGGGATCTGGTTGGAGGTTTGTGTTTTTTATGGGGTTTAGGGGCTCTGGGGGTCTGTTTAGTTGTCCTGTTCATTTAGGGGTATGTATTTCTTTTGCAGTGTGGTAGGACAGGTTAGCCCAGGCAACTTTTTGTGATTTTGTGCACGTGGTAGTTTAGTAACCCTAGCTTTTTTATTTGTTTGACTACCAAAATAATTTTAGCGATTTTTATTTTTTATTTGACACTTACTTTTTATTACAATGTTTTTTTTTTTTTTAAAGGTTTGATTTGGAGCAAAACCGCTAAATATTATTAAAAAGTAATTTTTTTAAATTATAGCTTTTTATTTCCTAAATATTAAAACTGACACAAAAATGAATTATTGCAATGGGTTCCCTATATAACATGTATAGGTCTGAGTGAACGGGACGACTATGGTGCTATGGTGACGGTTTCTGTTAGCGACTGCATTTTTTTATTTTTTTTTACATTTCTATTCATTTATATTTTTATTTATTTTTGGCACAAATATGTTCCCCAGGAGGTCATTAAAAGACCTCTCATGGACACTGACTTTTTTTTTTTTTCACTGTTTCCACTGTAACTGGGGCATCCACAGGAGTCCCAGTTATAGGGAAAAACAGCCCCCTTGTGGGGGCATTACACACAGGCAGAGCTGATCAGGGTCTCCTTAGACCCTGCAGCTTTGCTCCTGCCCCGAGACACCCCCGGTGGTCACGTGACTAACAGAGGAAGCGGCTCAGCCTCTGCCTGATCTCCCTCCCTGTGCTCCTCCACGATTTTGTACCGACACCGGAGAAGGTAGAAGTGGTAATAAACCGCTCCTGTCTTCTCCTCAGGGTCCCCACTGTGTCTCACAGCCGGGACCCGACCCACTCCTGCTAGATTTCAGGAGTAGGAGCTTTAATCCCAGTGCTGATCAGCGCTGGGATTAAAGCGCTGCCTGACCATTTATATACGTGTTATCTGCACGGAGTATGTGCAGATAGGACCTATATATCCAGTGGGCAGTTGCTAAGGGTTTAATCTGTATAGTAAGATGCATGTCCACCTACAAAGGTGGTAGCACATGCTCAGTTCCATCTTTTAACTGCCAACAGCCAGATCTACTTTTACAATCTGTGACAAAACAGGCTGAGTTCACACTTCAGTTATTTGGTCAGTTATTTCCATCAGTTAGGCCTCTTGCACAGGAACGTTTTTTTCTTTTCTGTTTCCATTCCATTTTTGCGGATTCCGTTTGCAGTCTGTATGCGGAACCATTCACTTCAATGGGTCCGCAAAAACAACGTTTCCGTACTTCCGTTCCATTCAAAAATAGAACATGTCCTATTATTGCCCGCAAATCACATTTCGTGGCTTCATTCAAGTCAATGGTTCCGCAAAAAAACGGAATGTATCCGTATGTCTTCCGTATACGTTCTGTTTTTGCGGTACCATCTATTGAAAATTTTATGCCCACCCCAATTTTTTATGTACTTACTGTTTACACATTATTGTATGCTTCCGTTTCCGATCCGCAAAAAATGGATCACAGATGGAAACGCATTGCACCCGCACTGAATCCTGACCTATTCATTTCAATGGGCCTGTGTACATGAGCGATGTTTTTCACGCATCACTTGTGCGTTGCGTGAAAATCGCAGCATGTTCTATATTCTGCGTTTTTCAAGCAACGCAGGCCCCATAGAAGTTAATGGGGCTGCGTGAAAAATGCATTGCATCCGATTTACTGCGTTGCGTTGTAAACGCAAGTAACTTAGCAACAGGGAATGGATTTCAAAGACAGGAAGTGAAATTATCAGTGTCTGTCTGCAGGCACTGCAGGGGAAAGCTATTGTTTTATATACTTCTCTTGCCCTTGCGGAGCCAAAGAAAACATACCAAAGGCCCCAAAAGAAATAGATGTCCCCAAAATGATCAGCATGGTCAAGCAGCGGCCATGTATTTGGAACATCAGGTCTGCCGAATACCTGGACCGTTCCAAGAAGGATCAAGCATGGGCAGAAATTTGCTACAGTTTGGGAGACTAGTCAAGCCCACAGGCGGGGTTTGGTAAGTAAAAACTGGACAATCTATACACGTTTGATAATAGCATAGCACATGGCATACGTTATTCCCCTTATAGCATAGCACATGGCATACGTTATCCTCCCTTATAGCATAGCACATGGCATACGTTATTCCCCTTATAGCATAGCACATGGCATACGTTATTCCCCTTATAGCATAGCACATGGCATACGTTATCCCCCTTATAGCATAGCACATGGCATACGTTATCCTCCCTTATAGCACATGGTATATGTTATCCTCCCTTATAGTACATGGCATACGTTATCCTCCCTTATAGCATAGCACATGACATACATTATCCTCCCTTATAGCATAGCACATCGCATACGTTATCCTCCCTTATAGCATAGCACATAGCATACGTTATCCTACCTTATAGCATAGCACATGGCATACATTATCCTCCCTTATAGCATAGCACATGGCATATGTTATCCTCCCTTATAGCATAGCACATAGCATATAAACAAAAAATTTTAACAGCACTCTGCAACCAGAACTCTGCCCTGCCTCTATGACAGAAGCTGTAAGAGGTAGTTAGTTTAAATTTTGATCAAAAGGTAATAAGCCACTCGCCACGCCAAGGCCCCCTTGTGAGAGGTCCTTAAGCTAAATCACAGTCGTGCACACCTGACTAGTTTGTCTGCCTTAGAGGCTGGTTTTAATCAGAGTGAGTACAAAACTGAACTTGCTTTCATAGTGCCTGCTAGTAACCATCCGGTTCCAGGAGGAGTACACAGTGGGCTCAGCATGCATGTTGGTACCTGTGTCCCTGGATCTAATGGAAGCTGTTATAGCACCAGAAAGGGTTAATAAGTATGGTTGATCCCGGCATGCATGCTGGGCCCGCACTCCCTGAATTTTATGTGGCTGTCATGGCCCATAACAGGTAGGATTTAGCGTTAGGACCACTCACGAGGAGGCCTTGGCGTGGCGAGTGGCTTATTACCTTTTGATCAAAATGTACACTAACTAACTCTTACAGCTTCTGTCATAGAGGCAGGGCAGAGTTCTGGTTGCAGAGTGCTGTTAAAAATTTTTGTTTGTATATATATGTGCCACAGTAACGTGCACCTGCAGATAGGGACGTGCTGACTGACCCCCCATTTGTGTTTCTGTATAGCACATAGCATACGTTATCCTCCCTTATAGCATAGCACATGGCATACGTTATCCCCCTTATAGCATACCACATGGCATTCGTTATTCTCCCTTACAGCACATGGCATACATTATCATCCCTTATAGCATAGCACATGGCCTATGTTATCCTTCCTTATAGCATAGCACATGGCATACGTTATACTCCCTTATAGCATAGCACATGGCATACGTTATCCTCCCTTATAGCATAGCACATGGCATACGTTATCCTCCCTTATAGTATAGCACATGGCATACGTTATCCTCCCTTATAGCACAGCACATAACATACGTTATCCTCCCTTATAGCACATGGCATATGTTATCCTCCATTATAGCATAGCACATGGCATACGTTATCCTCCCTTATAGCATAGCACATGGCATATGTTATCCTCCCTTATAGCATAGCACATGGCTTATGTTATCCTCCCTTATAGCATAGCACATGGCATATGTTATCCTCCCTTATAGCATAGCACATGGCATATGTTATCCTCCCTTATAGCATAGCACATGGCATACGTTATCCTCTGCAAGTGTTTTTTTTTTTTTTGTAAAAGTTAGTTTTTTTTTATTTTTATTACAAGTTTCTGAAGTAAGGATTCACATAACTTCTATTTTTCACATAATAAAGGAATGGCATAACATTGAGCAATTAACAATAGAAGTTCCAGATATGTTATTAAATGGGTAATACAAGAAGGAACACATGTTCTGAGTGGTGATCAGTCTTATTTAAATTAGAATTATTTTCTAAAAGTATTTTGCTGATGATAGTAATATTATAATTATTTATTTGGGTACATATTGGTATGTTCATATATTAATTGACATGTTATGTTTTTTGTTTTGTTTTTTAGAACGGAGGACAACCTTGAGAAGAGGCTGAAGACTCCATGACATGCAATGAGGAGCCTCTGCATGTGAAGGTCCTGAACACAGTGGTGAAGGTCCCACCACCTCCACTGCTTCTCAGCCCCCAGCCTCCGCTGTGGGGCCCCCCACCCCCTAAGTTTGGCATTACGCGGCCTCAGTCGCCGCAGAACAATGCTTCCTGCTGAGGAAGTTTAACATCCCCAGGAAGATCAATTTGATCTTTATGCTAGAAGCCTAGCCCCTTTCTTGCGGAGTCTGCCTCCAGAACGTATACTGAGAACCCAAGCGGCTCTCGGGATTGTTCTGGAGGCAGCCACGCCACCTAATGATCCATCTGAAATTTTTGCAGCTAGAAAGTTGGCGCACCCATGGCCACATGTCTGGCCCCCACCACATTCGGGGTCCACAGTTGCCCCAACAATTAGAACAAAGTAGACACATTCATGGGCCCCTACCTCGTTCATATGGGCAGCCTGGCCCATCATCCTCACAAGCTGGCCCCTCTCAGCTATCTGTACTACCTGCCCCAACGACCTACCTTAGGCACCAGTTTCTGCCTCCCCCTTAGTCACCTAGCCGTTTACTCAATTTGTAATTGTTCATTGTTTTTATGTTTTTATGTAATTTATGTGGTAAAAAATCAAAAACAAAAAAACCTCAATGATAAAATAAGTCGAGTTTTATTTTCACCAAATTTATTGTTTGCTCTCTTTATTGAACACATGAAATATTAAAATTTAGGGATCACACACACATATAACACTTTTATAATTGTACACGTTTACTATTAATATAAACTACATACATGTAACTAAAAATGATTTATAAATCATTTACACACATAAATATTAATTTATGCAAACCAAAAATATATATAATTTATTGTACATTTCGGTTTTGATAATACATATCTTCATAGATAAATTCAACACAATTTTAGGTCCATATGCACACAATAGTATAGACCAGTAATGGCGAACCTATGGCACGGCGGCATTCAGAGCCCTCTCTGTGGGCAGCCGCACCCAGGATAAAGTTTATGGTGTACCAGTATGTCTCAGACTTTTCCTGCCATTCATCAGCGCAGGGCGCACTATGAACAGCACAGGCAGCGCACTGAATGTAGGTAGAATATTATAGCTAAATGATAAAGTACATGGAAGATATAGTATATTGAACTATAGTGTTCAGGGTAAATTGCCGGGTTGGCAGGTGGCGATAAATAATTAGGTTTATGTTGCAGTTTGGGCTGTAAAAGGTTCGCCATCACTGGTATAGACAATAGAGATGGAGTCTAGTCACATGACACATGGCATGATAGTTTTCGTTATTTCAAATGAGGCCAAATACTACTTTATTAATTATGATATTAATACTGACCTACTTTTAATATTGCTTACATTTGAGATTTATAGTAATGAAGTATTTTAGTATATTTCACATACCGTGTATAAAAACATTAAATTTAAACAATTTAAACAAATTTAAAAACTAAAAATTTAAACACAATCCAGCCACACATGCAATAAAAAAAAAGGATATCTCATAAAAATAATGTATGCTGGGGGTTTAGATATCTCTTGGCAGTAAAAAGGTGAATCAAGAAAATGGTTCAATTTTTTTTCACGCGCGTTAAAAACGCATGCAATCCATAAAAAAAAACGCAACACGCAACGCAATTACATACAAAACTCACTGCACTCGCAAGCAAAACTGCACAATTTTCCTTGAACGCACTCGCATCGCATCCGGCCCTCACCTGCGACGCTCGTGTGAAAGAGGCCATACGGTCGTGTGCAAGAGGCCTCATTGTGAGCCAAAATCAGTAGTGACGTCTACTCAGACATAAGGTATAAGGGAAAGATCTGCACCTGTTCTGTGTTTTTGACCCGCACAATAACTGATGGAAATAACTGATCAAATAACTAAAGTGTGAACTAGGCCTTACAGGGAGGGAGGTGCAGTAGAAAGGGCACGCCCCACCGAACTCCTAGAGATTTGAGCAAAACAACTGGTGCAATGAATGGGGAGATCTCTGGACCCACCAACTGCATCTTACAGGTGAACCCGTCTGCTCTTTCATGCTGCCCTCAGAGAAGGCAACATGCTGATTTTAGTGATCCATGTGCTATTCGTATATTTTATAGATAGTCATCCATTAATTTTTGTGGCCATGCACACATTTGTGTCTTTTGCAAATCTCCTTTTCCTTTCCGCAAATTATAGAGTAGGTCCTATTTCTGGTGCTTAAACGGGTTATCCGAGACTATAAAAATGTCCCCCACATGCCAGGCCCCTCACATTGAAAATACTTATCCTGCTCCCCGCGCTGCTTTTGGTCCCCGCACCACCGCTGCTGCTTCTCCCCGTGCGCGGATGATGCGGGGGGCGTCGACAGGGACGAGCCTCCCTAGCATCACCCGCGATGCTAGTAAGAAATTGGATAACCCCTTTAATGTAGATAAGAATAGCCCTTTCTATTGATGGGAGTGGGAAAATACAGAATGCTCAGTGAACATATCCGTGTTTTGTGCAACTGTTTTTTGCAGATCCAAACACAAACGCGGCCATGTGCATGATGCCTTGGTGTGCACATTACATGTTTTACTTTGTAGTATGTGGCCAGTGCTGCCAGCAAGAAGTCCGTTGATATTCAAGATATGTGGGCTTCCCCGACCTCCAGTTGCTTATTGACAGATTTCTCCCTATTATTATTTATAAGGAAAAACATGTCAATCAGTTTAGCATGTAGATTTTTAGGAATGGGGGCTCATCGGTGACAGACTCCTGAAACCAGTGTGTCTGTCTGTACTTTATCCCGCCCTAAAAGAGGCCAGCATAAAGGACCTGGCAGGTTCCCTCTGACACTGTCTTTTCCCGTATGAAATACATTAACCCTGGGAACACACCTGAGCGTTTTTCAGCGCGTTCATACGCGCTGAAAAACGCTCAACATGTGAAAAGCCATGCATCCCTATGTGCATGGTTCACATGTCGGCGTTTTACAGCGCGGACGACCGCGCTGTAAAACGCCCTACGCGATTGCATCGGCTGCCACGACTATCGCGCGGCAGCACGCGTGATCCAACCCATATTCTATTATGGGAGCGCGCATATGACGCGCGCTTCCATAAAACAGCCACATATATATGCCACGTCATATGCGCGCCCTGGGAACACGCAAAGTGTTTTCCCAGGGTAAAGGGGTTTTCCCATCTCAGACAATGGGGGCATATCACTAGGATAAGCCCCCACTGTCTGATAGGTGCGGGTCTCACCTCTGGGACCCACACCTACAACAAGAAAGGAACCCCGAAAGTTGTGGAGGGGGCACTGCGCATGCGCATCGTTTTTGGCATAATTGTTGGCATAATTTAAAGGGTATACTATAAAACTATAAAACATGCCCCCCAATGCCTGGGCCCCTCATATAGATTATACTCACCCTGCTCCCCGTTTTTCAGCGCGTTCATACGCGTGATTATTCGTCATGTATATGCACCCCAGTCGCTCAAGATCCCTGCATGGCCGTCGCTGCATCTCTGCGTCACCCACGATACTAGGGAGGCTTCTCTCTGTCGTGGCCTGCTATTAGCTGCTCCCCTCATCGCCGTGAAAATCCACGTATGTGTGAATGTGGCCTAACATTGAGGGATCTGATTGGGGGTCTGAACTGAGGTCTGATTAACATTGAGGGATCTGATTGGGGGTCTGATCTGGGGATGAAAAATATTTTCTTATTTTCCTCCTCTAAAACCTAGGTGCACCTCATCAACATCTTATTGGCGTCTTACAGGGCGAAAAACGGTACATTTCATGGAATTATTAAATATGTAAAAATATCTCCAGATATTACCACAATGGTTTCCAGTATATTTTAATTCGCTCTAGTGAAATCTGATTCTCAATAGCATCACCATGGTAATAGCATTAGCCATCCACCAATCGAATTGCTCGGCTTTAACATATTACTATCAATAGCCATCCAATAGAATTGCTCATTTTGAATTCGAAAAACAAAAAAGGTCGGTTGCCTCCAGTCGGTTGTACCTCGGTGAGCAGTGAAGATGGACGTCTCCCGGGTCATTGTGCAGATCATCGCGTCATATCGTAGATAAGTTCCCTTTATCTCAGTGAAGTGATTTTTCGTCATGTATGTAGTAGATATAGAGTATTTATATAATATTAATAGACGGAGACGTGGCCCCCACAGGATGATTTCATATGTTCCTTCTACCCTGATAAATGAGGCGGAGGGTTGTGGGCTATCTGACCAGTGATGTAACACACATATTACCCACTTCCTCCACTCTATATATATTACATGTGAGCATGTCAGGCTGTATTCACACTTGCAGAACAGAAACTGCAATTCAAAGTGATATCGCCAGCATCTATCAGTCCTCACTGACTTATGACAAGGGACGTCAGGATGCGCTGAAGTGTCCGTCCTTGTGAAAGGAACAATGGTGCTGTATGCAGCAATAGTTTTTCTATCAAGTATCTTATGGAGTCTCCTCTGCAGGTGTGAACACAGCCTTACACAGGATCACACTGGAGGCACAAGGCTCGTGTATGTGTGTCCGTAAAGAAGTAAGACTGGTGTACATATATAGCGCTGATGCTGTATGTGCGGCTCCCTGCTGGCCGATCATACAGACAATATTATCACAGATGTATACACCATGATGCAACTACAGCCTCTGAAGAACTGGGGGCATATTACTAGGGTGTGCCTAATGGGCCCCATTGATCCAACATTCAAGTAACCTGTCACAGCACGCATAAGAGTAGAGAATAATAGCACACGATGTAATGGTATAAAAGTACATAAAATACTACTGGGGTCATTTATCAGACTGGTGTAAAGTAGAACTGGCTTTGTTACCCATAGCAACCAATCAGATTCCACCTTTCATTTTCCAAAGGAGCTGTGAAAAATGAAAGGTGGAATCTGATTGGTTGCTATGGGCAACTAAGGCAGGTCTACTTTACACCAGTCTGATAAATGACCCCTATATGTACAATATGAGGAGAACTCCATTAATACGCCTACACGGCTGGAGGGATTTTTTCCTTAAAGATACATTTATTGCCTGCATTTAAAGAAGTTTGACTAGCCTTCTATGGCGGCTTGTCAGCAGCTCACCACTCTGGCTCATGGAGGGGGATCCCAAATGGGAGACACCCCCGTATGACATCCATATGCTCTAATACGGCATATGGACAGAACATGGCTATACTGGAGGGACAAACAATGCAGGTAAACAAATTTAGGCATTAGTCAGGTAGAAGGAGGGTTAGGCCCCTTGCAGACGAGCGTTTCCGGATTATGTCCAAATGCGTTGCGGATGCGTTCAGTGAAAACTGAGTGATTTCATAAACAAAGTGCACGGGTGCAATGCGATTTACTGTGTTTTGCATAAAAAACTGAATGTGTACAAACAACATCTCTTAGCAAACATCCGTGAAACCATCGCGCAACCCCATTCACTTCTCTGGGACCGTGTTGCGTGAAAATTGCAGAATATAGAACATGCTGCGATTTTCACGCAAGGCAAAAGTTATGCGTGAAAACCACCGCTCATGTACAGAGACCCATTTAAATGAATGGGTCCGGATTCCGTGCAGGCGCAATGCGTTCGCATCACACATCACACCCACGCGGAATTCTTGCTCGTGTGAAAGGGGCCTTAATGTTTGTTGGCATTATAGGGCCACCTTTCAGTGAAATTCTACCTGGAGGAACGAGGAGGGAGGCAGTTACCTCATCTCACCACTCATAGTCTGTGCCTGCAGAATGTATGTTCCTACTGGAATGCCTATGGCATCCTTAACAGCCTGGGTGAGTTTTCTGGTAAATTTCACCTTGCCATCCTTCTGTATATAACTGAATCCCACTGGATCACCTAAAAGACCAGGAACCACATTGGGAGTAGACTATAAGGCATGAAAGCCTTTCAGGGATCGACTAGAGGACATGCTTGCCCAAAAGAGTTTACTACAGGGCAGGGAACTTGCTGAGGGTTACCTATAGGACACCGAGGCCTGCCAGAGTGGACCACAGAGCTGAGAAGTCTTATCAATTACAAAAAGGACCAGCAGAGGTTGGCTGCAAGCCTACTGAATGTGAACTACTGGACAGAGAGGATGACATGAAAACCAGTCAAGGGTTGACTATATGACACAGCAGCTCACTGGTTTTTCACTACAAAGCAGACACACACTACGGAGGTCAGCGGCAGCAGGGAGTCCCACCAATGTTGAATATAGGACATTGAACTTGGGAATGGGGTACATGTTCTTCATTCAGGGGTAGCATGAGTAAGATACGTACTGTATATCATCATTCTAAACCCACTGAAAGGCAACTATAGGTGGTAGAAACCAGCCAGAGATCCAGAATAAAGGAAAGGGTTACAAGGGTTACCTACATGACCTTTCTGGTACTCAAAGATGAAAAGCCTACCAGTGGACAAATACTGGACAAAAAAGCCCACTTGGCATTGACAAAACCCATTAGGGTTCAACTATGGATATGGAAGCTTGCTGGGTTTGGTATTGGACACATAAGCCTGCCAGGAACTGACTTCAGGACATCTTATCTATGCATCTAAATAGTGAGGGAGGCAGTCAACACCAGAAATTGGATCAAGTATAGTGTTAGACAACAGGACCTGAACCAGAGGCAATGGATCTATTAACGAGTGGACCTGACTGCAAAGATTAGAAACGGAACCAAAATGCAGGTCCGAAGTAGAATTGGGAGAAAGCCACCTTAGGAGATACATGGAACAGAGGAGGTAGGACTAGAACCAGGAACACTGCCCAGAACACCAGAATGCAGACCAGACAGACCTCCACAGGTAAGTGGTGAACGAGAAGTATTGGCCTTTTACACTGGGTTCAGACCTGAGCGTTTTGAAGCCTAGCGTTTTCTGAGCGTTCAAGACGGGCGTTAACGCGCGTTTTTTTCAAGCGTTTTGGTAAATAGTGTAGGCGCGTTTGACGCGCGTTTATGTGATTGACTGCATAGTTGGCCAATGACCAAACAGCCCTCGCTATATATAGTTTGGCCAATCTGAGTTCTTTAGAGGTGTGAAATTCCATGGTGGCTGATCCAGCATGTTGGAAACTTTGAAAGCAGCGCAGTCCATAGGCGCGTTTACGCTGCACAAACGCCTGAACAACACACGTATCGCGATTCCCATTGAAGTATAATGGCACCAAACGCTCGAAAAAGCCCGGACTGACGCGAACATACTTGCTTATGCGTCGGACGTTTTAGGCGCGTTCGAACAGCGCATAAAAACGCGCAAGTGTGAACCACCCCCATTGGAATGCATGGTTCCTGTACTGTTGTGCGTTTTTTTGCGCGTTCGAACGCGGCGTTTTACGCGAAAGTGTGAAGATCCAGATGTGCATCTAAATGGAAACATACAGACAGGGACATGAGGCACCCAAACACTAAGCAAGAGTGGTGAGAGATGACACACTAAGCAAGAGTGGTGAGAGATGACACACTAAGCAAGAGGGGTAAGATAGATGACACACTAAGCAAGAGTGGTAAGAGAGATGACACACTAAGCAAGAGTGGTAAGAGAGATGACACACTAAGCAAGAGTGGTAAGAGAGATGACACACTAAGCAAGAGTGGTAAGAGAGATGACAGACTAAGCAAGAGTGGTAAGAGATGACACACTAAGCAAGAGTGGTAAGAGAGATGACACACTAAGCAAGAGTGGTAAGAGAGATGACACACTAAGCAAGAGTGGTAAGAGAGATGACACACTAAGCAAGAGTGGTAAGAGATGACACACTAAGCAAGAGGGGTAAGAGAGATGACACACTAAGCAAGAGTGGTAAGAGAGATGACACACTAAGCAAGAGTGGTAAGGGAGATGACACACTAAGAAAGAGTGGTGAGAGATGACACACTAAGCAAGTGGGGTAAGAGAGATGACACACTAAGCAAGAGTGGTAAGAGAGATGACACACTAAGCAAGAGTGGTAAGAGAGATGACACACTAAGCAAGAGTGGTAAGAGAGATGACACACTAAGCAAGAGTGGTAAGAGAGATGACAGACTAAGCAAGAGTGGTAAGAGAGATGACACACTAAGCAAGAGTGGTAAGAGAGATGACACACTAAGCAAGAGTGGTAAGAGAGATGACAGACTAAGCAAGAGTGGTAGGAGAGATGACACACTATGCAAGAGGGGTAGGAGAGGTGACACACTAAGCGAGAGTGGTAAGAGAGATGACACACTAAGCAAGAGTGGTAAGAGAAATTACACACTAAGCAAGAGGGTTAGGAAAGATGACACACTAAGCAAGAGTGGTAAGAGAGATGACACACTAAGCTAGAGTGGTAAGAGAGATGACACACTAAGCAAGAGTGGTGAGAGATGACACACTAAGCAAGAGGGGTAAGAGAGATGACACACTAAGCAAGAGTGGTGAGAGATGACACACTAAGCAAGAGTGGTGAGAGATGACACACTAAGCAAGAGGGGTAAGAGAGATGACACACTAAGCAAGAGTGGTAAGAGAGATGACACACTAAGCAAGAGTGGTGAGAGATGACACACTAAGCAAGTGGGGTAAGAGAGATGACACACTAAGCAAGAGTGGTAAGAGAGATGACACACTAAGCAAGAGTGGTAAGAGAGATGACAGACTAAGCAAGAGTGGTAAGAGAGATGACAGACTAAGCAAGAGTGGTAAGAGAGATGACACACTAAGCAAGAGTGGTAAGAGAGATGACACACTAAGCAAGAGTGGTAAGAGAGATGACAGACTAAGCAAGAGTGGTAGAAGAGATGACACACTAAGCAAGAGGGGTAGGAGAGGTGACACACTAAGCGAGAGTGGTAAGAGAGATGACACACTAAGCAAGAGTGGTAAGAGAAATTATACACTAAGCAAGAGGGGTAGGAGAGATGACACACTAAGCAAGAGGGGTAGGAAAAATGACACACTAAGCAAGAGTGGTAAGAGAGATGACACATTAAGCAAGAGTGGTAAGAGAGATGACACACTAAGCAAGAGTGGTAAGAGAGATGACACACTAAGCAAGAGTGGTAAGAGAGATGACACACTAAGCAAGAGTGGTAAGAGATGACACACTAAGCAAGAGGGGTAAGAGAGATGACACACTAAGCAAGAGTGGTAAGAGAGATGACACACTAAGCAAGAGTGGTAAGAGAGATGACACACTAAGCAAGAGTGGTAGGAGAGGTGACACACTAAGCAAGAGTGGTAAGAGAGATGACACACTAAGCAAGAGTGGTAAGAGAGATAACACACTAAGCAAGAGTGGTAAGAGAGATGACACACTAAGCAAGAGGGGTAGGAGAGATGACACACTAAGCAAGAGTGGTAAGAGAGATGACACACTAAGCGAGAGTGGTAAGAGAAATTATACACTAAGCAAGAGGGGTAAGAGAGATGACACACTAAGCAAGAGTGGTAAGAGAGATGACACACTAAGCAAGAGTGGTAGGAGAGATGACACACTAAGCAAGAGGGGTAAGAGAGATGACACACTAAGCAAGAGTGGTAAGAGAGATGACACACTAAGCAAGAGTGGTAGGAGAGGTGACACACTAAGCAAGAGGGGTAAGAGAGATAACACACTAAGCAAGAGTGGTAGGAGAGATGACACACTAAGCAAGAGTGGTAAGAGAGATGACACACTAAGCAAGAGTGGTAAGAGAGATGACACACTAAGCAAGAGTGGTAAGAGAGATGACACACTAAGCAAGAGTGGTAAGAGAGATGACACACTAAGCAAGAGGGGTAAGAGAGATGACACACTAAGCAAGAGTGGTAAGAGAGATGACACACTAAGCAAGAGGGGTAGGAGAGATGACACACTAAGCAAGAGGGGTAAGAGAGATGACACACTAAGCAAGAGTGAAGACTGAGGTTTGAATCTAACAGTAACTCCTGTTTTCCCTCTAGGGGACATTAGATTTACATTATTGGAACTTTGCTGTGATTTTGGCCGGATCAGCCAACAATCTTATGTCCGTGGTGACCAGGGAATCAAAAGGGGAATGAGAAGTGGATATGTTGGGTTTTCCACCTGTTTGGTCTTATTATGTCGTTTAAGCTGCATCAGAACTTTGCCCTTATGCCAAATACTGCTTTAAACCATAGAAATTACGGGGGAGATTTATCAAACTGGTGTAAAGTAGAACTGGCTTAGTCGCCCATAGCAACCAATCAGATTCCACCTTTCATTTTTTACAGCTCCCTTGGAAAATGAAATGTGGAATCTGATTGGTTGCTGTGGGCAATGGGCAACTAATAAGCCAGTTCTACTTTGCAAAAGTTTTTTAGGCCATAATTTTGGTCCGTGTCCAATCCCATTTCTATGGGTTCGCAAAAAAACGCACAGCACACGGATGTCATCTGAGTTTTTTTTTACAGCAGGCCCCGCGAAATTAAGGGATGCACAGGGACTGCATTAGTATTTTGCGCATCCATGATTTGCAGACCACAAAACGGACACAGTCGCATGCAGCTCAGAAGAGTGACATAAGTCAGATGAATGATTGTTCAGGTGACTGCTCAAAACTATAGTTTAAAGCAGTATTTGGCATAAAATTGGAAATACTGTACAATAGTTCTCCTGGATCCTGATTTTCACTGCAAAGAAAAAAAGGGGGTCAGTCAGCACATCCCGATGCGCAGGTGCACGCCGCCATGGCTCAAAACACAAGAGAAGAAAATACATTGCAACAGCACTCTGCAAACCAAATAAAGTACAAATAAGTATTCTAATGCTAATACTACGCTCATTTTGTAAATGAGATGCTTAGCAAATGCATTTTGTACAAAATTATTTGGGCCTGTCTGCCACACGTCAAGGCGCTCTCTGTAAGACGGGAACCTAACACTAAATTCTACCTGTTGTGTGCCATGACGGCCACCATGAAATTCAGGGAGTGTAGGTTCCACAAGCACCTTAATTTTTATCATTTTTGTTGCCAAAATGGCCTCCATTAAATCCAGGGAATGCAGGTACCAACATGCATGCCGAGCCCACTCCACACCTCCTGCTTTTCACACATCACACAGAAAGTAAAGTTGTGTGATCCCATCTGCCAAACCTTATGGCATCTTTATTCAGATGGGTCCCTACACTAACACTTTTTTAAAAGGAGATGTATTGTGGAACCGCTGTGGACATCTTTTGACCACAGACCCCACAAAACCTTAGCTGATGCATCATATGTGCGATATCTCTGGGTGTCCAGTAAAACAAAAAAGCCTTAGGGTAGGGACCCATCTGATTGAGGTCGATTGACGGGGCAGATGGGCTGGCACAATTTCATTATATTGTGTCATGTTTAATTCTGAAAGTGTATGGACAATATTGCACATCTCACTTGATATAAATATGGAGTATAAGTGTAGTATAACCTGAATTTTCTAAAAGATAACTCATGTAGGCTCTGTTCAAATCAGTTCCATGGTTTCCACCAGAGACATCCAGGAGACCACAATGACTTATAATGGGATCCATTGGTTTTCACCAGGGAGCCTGATAGGAAAAACAGCTTCCAGTGCTGATGTGTACATATCCATAGTCAGGCTAAACCAGCATGGAAGGGCAGCACGGTGGCTCAGTGGTTAGCACTGGTGCCTAGGTTTGAATCTGACCAAGGACATCTGCATGGAGTTTGTATGTTCTCTCTAGTGTTAGACTGTGAGTCCCATTGGGGACAGCAGTTGATGATGATGACTGTAAAACGCAGTGGAATATCTCAGCGCTATATAAGGGTCCATTCACACGTCCGCATTCAGTGTCCTCACCCGTTCCGCAACTATGCGGGACGGGTGTGGAACCATTCATTCTGAATAGGGATGGAATGGATGCGGAGAGCACAATGTGTGCTCTCCGCATCCGCATTTCTGGAGCACGCTGCCGAACTTCCGGTCCGCGGCTCTGGAAAGAATTGAACATGTCCTAGCTGCGGACAAGAATGGGCTGCTCTATGGGGGTGCTGGTCGGGTGTGTTGCGGATCCGCAACACACCACGGACGTGTGAATGGTCCCTAAGGGAGTAAAATAAAGCTAATATTTGGTTTATTAGGGCATTTAATCTTTACAGGGACACAAAAGTCTCCACTGTCACCCTTACCTTTTAATCTAGCCTTGGAGCCACTGTCTAGATTCTTTGATGAAATCGGTTGCTAATGGTCTTTTGCTTGACAGCACTCACTGGTGGCAGTGGAGTCTCTGTAGAAGGCAGCGAGCACTGTACAAGAGAATACTTACCGCGTGCTCCGCCGCTGTCTGTCAAGCTGCCGACATGTCAGTCCACCCAGAAGTGGAGGTGGTTCCCTGGCAAGGCGCGTGTGCACTACGTCTTCTGCTGCTTGCCGAGCAGTGAAGATGATAAGTGCGCACTCGCCCTCCTGGAAGTGGAGGCGCCGTGAGCTCCATCTGCAGTCATCTCCACTTCTGCGTCCAGTGAGGTCACCATAATCTTCGCTGCTCGGCAAGCGGCAGAAGACGTGTTGCGCACGCGCCTTGCTAGGGAAGAAGTGCTCAGGTGTGAGATATCAGTGCTAGGCTCACATCTAGCACTGTCAATCTAAGGGGAGGGGTCAGAATGGAGCACCAGAGCCGTTGCTGTAGCGGTGCTCAAACCACATAAGCCCGCTTCCTGGTGCTCGAATAGTGCATTTGCATAAAAATAAAAGTGCTAATTTCTCCTGAACGCAGGCACCTACACTGCTACAAAAGGTATTGTTTTACTCAGCTTCGTCAACCCTACTAGGCTATATGCCTGAATGCATAGGGTTAATCATGGTGACAGAGCTGCTTTAAATATTTTTTATAATATATTTCCAAATACCTTTCATTAGTTATAATGGCTCGTTCTGTCAGGGGAGCAATCATTAGGAGAAATAAAATGGCCGCCGTCCTATTAGTACACACAGAACCTGTCCTAATCACACAGGAGGACAAGTTACTTCAGGACACTGAGCTAAAGAGCTGCCTCATCCTCCTCTCTGCTCTGCTTGTCAGGGATTATTATTCTGTATACAGTTTATTATGATCTTGAGCTGAATTTTGTAGGAATGGAGTTCATGTGGAGGACAAGCTAAATTATGATAAAGTAATATTTAAAAGGCTTTTCTGAGATATTAATACTGATGGCCTCTGGAGAGGTCATCAATATCTGATCGGAGGGGATCCAACACCCTCCTGTGAGTGCCACGGCCTTCTCTCATCTTACCAAACACAGTGCCGTACATTGTATAGTGGCCCTTTCACTTCAATGGGTCCGAGCTGCTCCTAGGCCACGTGACACATGAACGTGACGTCACACGGCCTAGGCAAGGCAGAGAGAAGGCCGCTGCACTCTCAGGAGGCCCACTGCCTTCCCAAAACAGCTGATCAGCAGAGGTCCCAGCTGTCAGACCCTCAATGATCAGTAAAAAAAAATCCCGGAAAACCCATTGAAGTATTTTATTTTGTAAATTCTTGACAATAGTCTGTAAATTGCTGGAGTTCTGGGAGAGGAACGTCCCATTCTTGTCTTGAAGATTTTTTTTTGTCGTGTAGAATTTTAGCTGTCCTGGGGCTTCCTTGTCCGATTTTTCATTTCATGATGCGCCAAATGTTTTCTATTGGTGAACGATCTGGACTCTTCTGTGAAGCCATGTTGTTATGAAGGATGCAGTATGTGGTTTAGCAATGTCTTGCTGAAATATCTAAGGCCTTTCCTGAAGAAACTCATCTGGATGGGAGCATATGGCCCAGAGAAGATGGAGGCGTTTCTGGATCGGATTGACACCTGGCTTCTTCTAACCGCCATTTGTGGATTCCACAAATGACAATGACTTCTGGAAGTGCTCCTGACTCCTGAGCCCATGTAGCAATGCAACGCCACCTGAGGGCCAGTAGATCACGAGCATCCAGTATTGACTGATGGATGTCTCCAGATTCTCTGATGATTTTATGGACTGGAGACGGTGGGGATTCAAAGTCTGTACCATTTTACGTTGAGGAACATTTTCCTGAAATTGTTCCACAATTTTTAGCTGCAGTTAGTCATAGATTAGTGAATCTCTGCCCATCTTTGCTTCTGAGAGACTCTGCCTCTTTAAAATGCTATTTTTATACCCAGTCCTGGGACTTGGCCAATTACTCCTACGGCTGTTTTTTTTTTAATTAGTATTTTCTTTACTTTTCCAGATTTTTGTTGCTCCTATCCCAACTTTTTTGAGTGTTACACCCATCAAGTTCTAAATAAATTCAATGAGTTGTCCCTAGAAAAATATTCTAGTTTTTAAACCAGCTCCTGGATCTGAATACTTCTAATACTGTATATTACTTCGAATACTGTAATTAAAAATGAGTTATTCAAAGACCTATCTGTATAGCGCCACCTGCTGTTTGCTCTTTTTCTAATTCCTCTGTCCTGCTCAGTGACACAGAAGCACATGATCACTGCCATCTTTCAAATGCAGCAGAAAGGACATCCCCTCGACATAAATTCAGCAGAGCAATGAACGGGGAGATCTCTGGATCCATGTGAGGTACAGGGCTGGTTCTAGCTTTGTTAGATGGAGATTCTCATGTTCTATATGTTGTCTGATATTCATATTTAGCATCAATTGTGGGATAACCCCTTTAATAGAGCTAAACTCTGCCTGTGGAAAAATGAAAGGGGCATTCCAGTTACATTAAGTTAAACCCTGTACCAAGGGTGGGCAACCTGCAGCGCTCCAGCTGTTGTGAAACTACAATTCCCAGCATGCTCCATTTATTCCTATGAGAGTTCTACGAAGAGTAGAGCGAGTATGCATGCTAGGAGCGCCGCAACAGGATAGGGGGTAACGTGGTGGTCCTACCAATGGGATAGATATCAATCACGAAAATGGGGGCCGTGTACGCCTCCTTAAACAAGCAGAGCAGCTCCTCGGGCATGCACGCTGCTGCGTTATTCATTTCTATGGGAATTCCAAAGATATCTGAGAGGTTGTAGTACAAAAAAAATCTATGAGTGGGATGTGAGGTACGTCTCAGTTATAATGTGACCCTTCTGAGGCATGAGCCACTACTTCTAGGGGTGGGGGGGCTAGGTAGGTAGATAATGGGAAGACCTCCTTTCAGCCACTGTATCCCATCCTGCTCTACATGACTGACTCCTGAGGGAGGACCTCCTTTAACCCACGGGTGACGGCCCCGCAATCAGTATCTCCTCCGACACACTACGGGAACACTTGCTTCCGCCTTCTTAGTTCCGTCCAACTGGGGGGCGCAGATGACCGGCGGACTGACAGGAAGTGTCTGGTGACGTACGTCCTGCCCGGGAAGCAGCCGCCTTCCTGAGGTGCTGGAGAGGTGGGGAGGCTGCGTGTGACGGGTGAGGATCCCCCGCTGGTGCTGTTTAGGACGCTGCTCCCTCTCATCTCCTGGGAGAGGAGGCGGAACGGCGCCGCGCCGTGAACCAGTTGCTGGTCGGAAGCGTTGCTACTGCACAATCCCAGTTCCGGCCGAGGAAGACGATGAGTCCTGGGGAGCGGCGGCTGTAATACACTGCGAGCCAGAGCGTCCACGCTGAGCTATGGAGAAGCCGGGCCTGCAGACCGTCTACCAGGCCGTGCAGGCGCTTTACCACGACCCGGACCCGAGCGGGAAAGAGAGGGCATCGCTATGGCTGGGCGAGCTGCAGAGATCGGTGAGAGGCCTCGTGCACGGTGTGCCAGGAAGCTATGGAGGCTGCTCTGGCACGGGGCTGTGGAGCGGCTGGTGGACCTATAGGTGCCCCCTGGAGCCATCAGGTGGAAGCCGGGGAGCTGTGCTGTCAGTGTGTGGGAATGCCCATTGCAGCAGCCTAAGTCCTGAGCGGCAGATCAGCTGTCCCTGTGCCCCCAGGGGTGTGGCACTACAGGACCATTGGGCACAGGGGGCTAGACGTCATACCACATGTAATGAGGGCAGAGGGCAGGTCGCCCTGGCCTCCTCCAGATATACACAGCAGTTATACAGTCCTATCTCCTCTAAAGCTGCCACTGCCATCCTAGCAGTAGTCGTGACTAGCGCTGTAATAATGGGGGAAGTAGTAGTTTATGTAGCGCCAACGTGTTCCACAGCCACCAGTCCGCATTCGAGATCCCAGTTGAAAATTCCAAATGAAAGGGGTTTTCAGAGTGTTTTATACAGATGTCCTTTCCTCAGGGCGTGGGTATATGATCGCTGGGGGTCCGACTCCTGGCATCCCTGCCCATCAGCTGTTGCTAGGCACAGCACCATCCATAGGGTACTGCAATGGGACTGAGCGGCACCTAGGCCACATGACATCACCGGCCCAAAGGAAGCTGTGAGCAGGCCGTGGCCTCCACTGATCACACACAGATGCCCTGTCCTGAGGATAAAACACTCAGAAACCCCCTTAACATACCACCGTGTTTTTTGTGGCGCACACGTTTTACTGGATGCGCCCTCTACTGCTCTATTCCAGGGGTGCTCAACCTGCGGCCCTCCTGTTGCAGAACTACAACTTCCAGCATGCCATAATAGCTGTAGGCTGTCCAGGCGTACTGGGAATTGTAGTTTTGCAGCAGCTGGAGGGCCGCAGGTTGGGCATCCCTGCTCTACTCCATTCTGTAAAAAAAACGGATGGATAGTACTTGGCAGACATTGTATCAGCAGGGCCCTGTGCATACATTTGGCACATGTATCAGCAGCTTTCCCTGGCATAAACTGACGTGGATGTAACAAGAGGGCGCAGCTGGTGACTTTTCGGTACGGCCGCACAGCGTGGCTGTTTCACGGCAAAGTACCGCACGGCAATAATTATAATGAAAACCGTTTGGTCGGTCTATATTGATTGCAGCCCGGCCGTTAACAATACAGACGGACTAAACCGTGCGCTCTTCATTAGTTTAATGGGAACCCTCTACGTCTGCACCGCGTAACTGTACCATTACTCTTTACCATTTGCCCACCCTAGTCTAATGTGGCTGCAAAATTCAGACAGATTAGGAAAGACTAAATATATAACTTCTTGTAAATGCTGCTAAACCTGGCCGGGGGCCAAGCCCCTAGGGTGGGCAGGATGGATGTAAATCAAGTCACTAGCAGTATCTCCATATAAAGTGCAGAGTGATGTGAGGGGTAGTGCGGTAGCTAGTCCCCTATTCAGAGGACACCGCAGTTATGTGGGCACCTATTATTTGTCCGCCCGGTGTGTGGAACGGTAAGAGCATTCATATCCTGTATCCAAAATGCAATGTGTCTTACATTTATTGCGGTTGCGCAGGAGAAAGAATACAACCGTAATCTGCTCACAGTCGGGAAACGTTGCTTGACTTTCTTTCCCTGTCTCCTCCATAGGTGTTTGCTTGGGAGATCTCGGACCAGTTGCTGCAAATTCACCAGGATGTGGAGTCTTGCTACTTTGCAGCACAAACCATGAAAATGAAGATTCAGACCTCGTTCTATGAACTGCCCGCAGACTCCCATGTCTCCCTGCGGTCCTCCTTGTTGTCTCATATACAGAACTTGAAGGACATGTCACCTGTCATTGTAACTCAGGTACAGATGCATGTAGACAACCTAATCAATTCTGTCTCACAGTACCCGGTGGTGTGTGAGGAAATGCCTGTGGTGACCAAGACTGAACACAATTCGATGCTATCACACGGTCATCATGTCTGTCCAGCTACTGTAGCTGCCGTCTTCCTTTTTTGTAGCTGCCCCGCTCCCCTCCAAAAAAACAACCACCTTGTTCTATTGACCGCTTATAGGTGCCAGGTCACTGGGACTAAAGCTTCTAAAATAATCCCACAGGTACAGTTTGTGTATTTGAAAATGTAGATTCCTTTCAGCACCCCCCCCGAAATTGGCATATATCAGTAAATCAGCAATACAGGCGGATGCCCATGGTGTTAGTACTTGGTGTGTTACTGTGTTTTCCCCTGGAAGCAATGGTTGTAGTGGCGAATGCCTCTGATATGGCACGCAGCATGGCATGCTCGTTGATGAAGGTTGAAGAAACAAATATTTGTCAAAACTCTTCTGAATATTTGTCTTTGGAACTCATCAGTGACAGTAGCCATTTGTCCCATAGTCTCAAAGGCTCAAAGCAGTCCTGCCTGATAAATGGTGCTCCCCGGAATAACGGGGGTGCCACCCCTGCCGATCTGGAGCATAGGTCATCAATATTGAACACACAGACATCCCCTTTAACCTCTTAATGGCGACTGTCGTACATGTACGGCAGACGTCTGGAGTTTAAAACATGGCACCGCTCGGAAGCTGAACGGGCACCATAGCCGCTGGGTTTCTGCTGTTTTAAACCTGAAGATAATGTCAGTGATCTGCCGCGTCTCCAATCACGGACATTTAACCTTTCAGATGCCTTGGTCAGTTTTGACCACGGCATCTGAGAGGCTTTTCCCGGGAGCATTGAGCTGCGCTCCTGAGGTCCAAACGACTCCCCCGTTCGCTGTGTTAGCTTCGAGTCCTATTTTGCAGTGGTAATTTAATGCGGTCTTTGGGAGAAGCAATCAGATGATCGCATGTTCAAGTCTCCTAGGGGGACTTAAAAAAAAATTTTAAGTTTTCTAAAAATTCAGATCAACCCGTTTCCCATATTAAAAATAAGCAATAAAAAAATAAAGATCATTGGCATTGCCGCATCCCAAAATTCCCTAGATATTAAAATATACACTGTCTGGATCGCTCTCTGCTTGGGGTGACGATGACAGACTTCTCATCAAACGGGCTTTTCAACCTCAAACGGTGCTTTATTTGTCACACAGAACATCAAACTTCCGAGTTTGGCGTCACCTGGCCAGATGAACACCGTTCCAGTGTCACACCACAAAATAAACAAGCCTTGCCCGTCTAGGCTCTCACTAATGCACAATACTTGCCTATCTCACCTATAGGTCGCTGTTTACATTGGGAAATCCGGTTTTACACAGCCATACGCTCCAGCAGGCTCCCGGCTGTGACCAACACAACACATTGGGGTCTCGGTCCACAAGTCCTAACTGTGACCATGCTATATCTTGGGGGGATATGGTCCAACAGTCCTCCCGACAATCCTCTCCAGGTGTCACCAGGCCACCCAAACTCAGGCTTTACCCAGCCTCCTGGCTGGGGCTACAAGGAGCCTCTGCAGGCTTCCTTCTCAATTCCTCAACGCCTCCCCACATGCACTGAGGATTCATTGATTCCCCCCCCCCAGTGATATCGCAGCTGGCCTCACTTCGTGCCAGGGGAATACCTGTAGTGGACTGAGACTAACCGTCCAAAGAAATCCAGCCCATCGAACTTAGCAAACCGTCTCCAGCAAGCTATGCCTTGCTGAAGCAAGCACATCTCTGGATTTCAGCTACCTGACCCAACTGACCTGGAAACCGGGTGAGAGATACACCCCTTCAAAACGTAAACTTCACCTCAAAACGTACGGTATTTATCCCGTACAGTGACCGCCTTAAAGGGAGTCTTTCACCTAATCTGAGCGTTTTAGACCGCTCAGATCAGGTTACAGACTCTTTGCCCCTCATTACTATACTACCTTTCTTTTAATCGTCCGTTGTCCAGATGCTGGAAAAAAGACTTTTAACCCGTATGTAAATCAGCCGCTGAAGGTGCCCAGGGGCAGCGTTACTGGGCGATGTGCCCAGAAAAACACTCCTCTTTCTGCCCTCTGTCCTATTACCTCCTTCAGCCGAGCCTTACAACAACGGCGGGATGTCTTTAGTTGGCCGGCGCATGTGCACTGCTCTGCCCATTATGGGCAGAGGAACAGCTCTTCTATTGCGCATGCGCCGGCCAACTAAAGACATCTGTCCCGCCGTTGTTGTACCGCTCGCCGTTGTTGTACCGCTCGGCTGAAGGAGGTAATAGGACAGAGGGCAGAAAGAGGAGTGTTTTTCTGGGCACATCGCCCAGTAACGCCGCCCCTGGGCACCTTCAGCGGCTGATTTGCGTACGGTTTAAAAGTCTTTTTTTTCCAGCATCTGGACCACGGACGAATAAAAGAAAGGTAGTATAGTAATGAGGGGCAAAGAGTCTGTAACCTGATCTGAGCGGTCTAAAACGCTCAGATTAGGTGAAAGACTCCCTTTAACAGGGAAAAAATCAAAATGGCCAATTTACAGTTTTTTTTCATTGCTTCTCCTTCCATACAAAATTTGAATAATAAGTGATCTAGGACTGTAAGAAAAAAAATGATGGGGGTCTGAAAGTATTAAAACACAAGAAAAACTACCAAATGAAACCCATAAAACTTTGTTGGATTTTTTATTTTATTTTTTCAATTCCACTCCTTTTGGCATTTATTTTATTTTTTTCAGCCTCCCACTTCAACTAAACCTTTGAGTAAAATTTTAATAGGATGTCCCTAATGCCCTAATAGTTTTTCTAATATTATTTATTATATTTAAAGTGTAACTGCAGTTTCATTTTCTTTTTTTTGCTAATGTTGTAGGGACAGTGACAGGGATCATTTTTGTAATGTACTAAATTTAGGGAAAACGTTTCTTTTTAGTAGAAAACTGGGCCTGAAATGCCCCTTAGCAGCGCACTCTCAAATGAGCGTTGCTAAGGGCCACCCGTCTTCTATTAGCATAGGAGAAACGGGCTGTGCGGGAGCTGCGGGCCTCGGCCTGCCCTGCTCCCTCACAGCCTGGTGGGCACAGGAGTCTTATGTGTTAAAATTAAATCTACATTCCCCCTGCCTGAATGGCCTGTAGTGAGCGCTTACTGCTCAGAGGCATCGCTTCCCGCGGCTGCTTCATTAGTCCGCACGCCGGTAATGCAGGGGGAAAGCTCACTGGCCATGCTGGTCAGTAATTTTACAGTGATTGTACAAGTGCATTATATTTACTAAAAAGAGGGAATGTAGATTTAATTTTAACACAAGACTCCTGTGCCTACCAGGATGTGAGGGAGCAGGGCAGGCCGAGGCCCGCAGCTCCCGCACAGCCCGTCTCTCCTATGCTAATAGAAGACTAATGGAGTGTGCTGCTAAGGAACATTTCAGACCCGTTTTTCTACTAAAAATAAACGTTTTCCCTAAATAAAATACATTACAAAAATGTTCCTTGTCACTGTCCTTAAACATTAGCAAGTAAAAAATGAAACGGCAGTTACATTTTAAATATAATTAATATTAGAATAACTATTATTAGGACATGCCTAAGATGAAGTGGGAGACTTGACATTTTTTTTAATGGATTTTGTATTTTTGCACTTAAAACTTAGTTCTCTGTACACCGCGGACTTCTCAGCGGTGTATGGAGTACATTTTACCAATGGCGCCGCAGCAGCGCTGTGAGTACGGGCAGGAGCGTATGTTGCTGACATGCAGTTCTCTTAGCTGAGCGGAGCAGGCAGGAGCGAGCCCCCTCTGCTAATCTTGGCATAATATATGGGTACAGGGTACCCATGTGCTATACCAGGAGTTAGTAATCATCCGGAGGGCACGGGCAGGAGCAGCAATATGCGCTCCTGCAGCCCCATTCATAAAGTGTCTACAGCCCGTACTCCTCGGTGTACTGAGGACTGCGTTTTAAGTGCACCTGGAAAGTGCGCTTTAGGGAGGAAAAAGTGTAATAAAAATACAAAATTAATGAATAAAGTATATTGGACAATGTTTTATTAGGGACATCTTATTAAAATTTTACTCAAAGGATTAGTTACTCTTTCAGTTATGTACATGTGTTGGGGGCTCATGAAGCCTGTAACAAAGTCGTAGTGAAATCCTTTTCAACTTTGTAATGTACTTGGAGTATCAGACAATCGGCAAGATCTCTGCTTGCTTTAGTGATTGTTTAAATCCTGGGGTTGAAAAGCTGTCTGGCCCTAAGGCTTTGAGAACATGTTTGAGCATCCATTTTACATGGAGAAGTAGAAAGGCTAGGAATCATGAACTGGTCCACTGTATTACGGAGGTGTTCCTCCATATAGGCCCTTCTTCTGTGGGCTCGCTTATGCTTTATGCAATGCCTCTGGGTCCATATTAAAGCCCCCTAGGCACTCCATGTCATAGCCACGTGGGAGTCCTGATCCTCCTCAGAGCTTAGCGTTAGCAGCAGAAAACATCCGCCCTTAGAATTTCATGTTGGGTAGTACTCCTTGGCACAGACTGCTCAGAGTATCGTCTGCGCTGAATCCACTGTAGCAAACCCTCAGCAGTGAGAAGTGTTAGGTGTATATCTAGGTGTCCACTCACTGATTGAAAGGAAATAATGGCTTATAAGAAAGAGATGGAAGCAGCCAAGAACGCCCCTCTGTTGTATGAGCAATATTCGGCCTTCTAAATGATAGGTTCTGCATTTTCAGCCGCACCCACTGCTAATGGGTGCATAGTCAAGTTCCATAGGCAGTGCCACCCCAACACCCTCTCCGTGTGCTCCTTGTTTCCTAGATTTGTTCTGATCAGGTATGGACTTTGACTGCTACAGTGAATACATCCTTTGTACCTGAATGGAATGCTACAAGTTTACCATCAAGATATATGCAGGAGAAATAGCGCTCAGCAGACATAAGGGAGAGCGTGGTGTCCTGCAGGGTGCTGACAGACCCCTGCCTTACACTATATATATGATCTATGCTATACCTTGGTGCGGTCCATTCACACGTCCGCAAAATTGGTCCATATCCGTTCCGTAATGTTGCGGACCTGTTAATATCCAATAGGGACGGAAAAGATGCAGACGGCACACTATGTGACGTCGGTATCCGCATTTCTGCATCCGCACTTCCGTTTCCGCAAAAAAAGATTAGGCATTTTCTATTATAGTGCCGGCGATATGCGGTATGCTAATTGCGGAACGCACATTACCGGTGTCCGTGTTTTGTGGAACCGCAAAACACTTACGGATGTGTGAATTGACCCTTATCCCTCAGTAAAGGGCAAATGGTGGACAGTTTTGTGACTGAAAAAAAGGTTGTACATGTTTGCACAAGCAGGTTTTTTTTGCAAAAAGGTAAACTTTTTACTCTTGCACGCCATACTTACCACTTTCCTGAGAAGTGGATGGGTTTTAGTGGGATCCAGCAAATTTACTAGAGCCAGGTGGAAATCATTGCTTAAGGGTACTTTTACACTAGCGTTAGTGTGATCCGGCAGGCAGTTCCGTCGTCGGAGCTGCCTGCCGGATCCGCTGTTCAGTGTGACAACTGACAGCATTTGTAGACGGATCCGGGTGCGGATCCGTCTACAAATGCATTGCAAGAACGGATCAGTCTCTCCGCTTGTCATGCGGATGGGCGGATCCATCTTGCAGTCTTTTTCACAGTTTTCCTGGTCTGCGCATGCGCAGACCGGAAGGACGGATACGTCCTTCAGTTGTTTCACAATGCCGGATCCGGCACTAATGCAAGTCAATGTAAATTAATGCCGGATCCGGCATTCCCGCGACTGATCAGGCATTTTGGACGGACATAGTAGCACAGCATGCCAAAACGCCTGACAGTGACTGAACGGAAGGCATACTGATGCAAACTGAACGGATTTCTATCCATTCAGAATGCATGGGAATATGCCTGATCAGTTCTTTTCCAGCATAGAGCCCTTTTGACGGAACTCTATGCCGGAAAAGAATAACGCAAGTGTGAAAGTACCCTAAATCTGGCATAGATTGGAGTTTCTGCCACACGGAGGTCCAGAAATGCGCATTAAGGTACTCACACCTCTTAGTAAATGAGGCGCATCTCGTTTTATGATTTTGAATGAAGAGGTAGTCCAGTTATTAGAAGTTATCTCCATCCCCCAGGATCTCTGGGATCCCCACCAGTCACGATAATGGGGACATTGTTCCACTCAAAGCCCCCCGAAATGAAGAGAGTGTCAGGTCGGGCATGCGAACTACCTCTCCATCTCTATGGGAGTTTGCCGTACTTGGCTGTCACTGAAACTCCTATAAAGATGAATGGAGTGGTAGTACACATGCTCTACCTGCCACTCCATTTCAGTGGGACTTCGAGGGGTACGGACCACCCCTCATTCTAATAGTTCTTCCCTATTCTGTGGATAGAAGAACTTCTAACAATCAGAATACCCCTTTAAGGTAATCTGTTACTCACTGAGAAGTAGTAGACCACGGATCAACAACCTTTGGCACTCCCGCTGATGTGAAACTACAACTCCCAGCATGCAACATGCTCAGCTGTTCTTCTAACTCCCATAGAATGCTTGGGGCATGATGGGAGTTGTAGTTTCAGAACAGCTGGAGTGCTGAAGGCTGCTGATCCTTGGTGTAGACAATCATTACCTGCCATCACTACCGCTCTGTGGATCCATGTAGCCGTTCCTAGCTGTAATGGTAAAGATTATCCGAGGAGTACTGACTGTTGTGGCAGGAATTAGGGGTTTTATTAACACCATTTTTTTCTTATTTTTTCCTTTTAGCTGGCTTTAGCAATAGCGGATCTTGCCCTGCAGATGGCTTCTTGGAAAGGCTGTGTGCAGACACTTGTAGAAACGTGAGTTGCCTGCTCCTTATAAGCATATGTGTTCTACATGATGATGGCTAGTTCCTCACCAAGCCGATGTTTTTACAGGTATAGTAATGATGCCTCATCATTACCCTTCCTCCTGGAGATCCTCACTTTGCTACCCGAGGAGGTGCATAGCCGGTCCCTGCGTATCGGTGCGAATCGCCGTTCTGAGATCATCGAGGATTTGGCTTATTATTCCAGCACTGTGGTTTCTCTTCTGGTATGACCATTCATTTGCAGGAGTCTTTGCAGGTGCCCTACACATCTGGGTGGGCTGCTGTGGATAGGCAGTAGTGCCAGCGATGGATAGAGGCTCCCCAAGTTCGGCCCCCCGAGACCATTAAGGGATTACCCTTTGTAGAGCTTTACACGAGATCCTATGACAGCCTTGTATTTTAAGTTTCAAATGCGTCCCTAGTCTCTGGTGCTGTCGGACACCCACCAATCATAGTGTGAATGCCATCGCTTTGTGACCTGAGATTACCCCTGTAATTTGGTGTTGACGTTACTTAGTTGCATTATTTGATAGCTGTAAGATCCATGATCCGCGGATTCTAAAAGAGCTTGATTTCCGTCTTCTTTTTACTCTTTAGATGAACTGTGTAGAGAAATCTGTTGGCAATGAAAAAATGATGATAAAGACCTTTAAATGTTTGGGCAGCTGGTTTAATTTGGGCGTCCTAGACAGCAATTTCATGGCAAACAACCGACTGTTGCTGATCCTCTTCCAGGTCCTGGTAAGCTATGTCACAACCTTAATTAATGAATACTTTCTGAAACTTGTGAGGTAGACACAGTTGGCCACAACTTTAAAGCAGTTTTCTGGGAATCCTCACTACTTAGGTGTGCGGCACTACTTATCTGCTCCCCGCCACTCCGGTCCCGCACCCTGGCTTCCGCTTGTCCATCTTCCGGTCCTAGTTGTTAACTGCTGGCTGGGGTATGGACACGGTCTCCTGTGTTGCTGCAGCCAGTGGATGTGAGGGATAGATGTTATCTGCTAGTCTAATAGTAGATGTAGAATTGGGCTAAGTGTATGATGACACTATTGTTCTGTTAATGGGCCTAGATCACACTATAATGATCAGTGTGATTGGCTAATTGAGTCACTGGGGGGGCATTCTGGCTGCAGGGATGGCCTAGTTGAGAGGGTTAAAGGGCTTTCTCACTTTAGCAAATAGTATTTATCATGTAGAGAAAGTTAATACAAGGCACTTACTAATGTACTGTGATTGTCCATATTGCCTGCTTTGCTGGCTGGATTCATTTTTCCATCACATTATACACCGCTCGTTTCCAGGGTTTTTTCCTGTAGTGTACAAGCATGACTTCTGCTGGATCGCAGGGTGGTTGTAACCCTTCGATACAAGAAGTGTATAATGTGATGGAAAAATGAATCCAGCCAGCAAAAGGGCAATATGGACAATTTCAATACATTAGTAAGTGTCTTGTAATAACTTTCTCTACATGATAAATGCCGTTTGCTGACGTAAGACGACCCCTTTAAACAAGGCTGTTTTCCATTCTAAAAGTCTAAAGGAGTTTTCCAAGATTTTTAGGTAATCAGTATCTCATTAGTGGGGGTCCGATATCCGGGGCTCCCGCTGATCAGCTGTTTAAGATGACACCGGGTCCTTTCGGCCCAATTGCAACATTTTTAGGGATGGAGCATACTTAGTGGTGCTGGGAGGGGAGGTAGGCTTGTAGAATGGGCATCAGGATGTTCTCCGCCTTTTGCGATTTTGGAGGGGGAAGTGGATTCCGAAATAAAATCCTCCCCGATTTTGGGGCTTATGAGGAAGGTGTGGGTGACGGTTAGGGAGGGTCTAGGAGTCTCGGGATTGTTGAATATTTCTCCCATATGGAACAATCTCAATTGACGGGGTTCTCCCAATGGGAAAAGAAAGGACGTTGGAATATTGGTCAGCTGTATTACCAGGGACTTTTGTAACCGTTTCCACAGCTATGCTCTGAGTTTGGCCTCCGTCCACTCCCTTTTATAAATACTTGCAGTTAAGGGTACTTTCACACTTGCGGCAGAGTGATCCGGCAAGCAGTTCCGTCGCCGGAACTGCCTGCCGGATCCGTCAATCTGCATGCAAACGGAAAGCTTACAAACAGATCCGTCTTACAAATGCATTGCAAGAACGGATCCGTCTCTCCGCTTGTCATGCAGAGAGACGGATCCGTTATATATTTTTTTTCACAGATATATATATATATATATATATATATATATCCGTTATTTATTTATTTTTTCCAGATCCATGCACGTGTTCCGGAATTTTGGACGGAGATAATACCGCAGCATGCTGCGGTATGATCTCCATCCTGAAATGACAAAAAGACTGAACTGAAGGCATCCTAAACTGATTTCTCTCCATTCAGAATGCATGGGGATGTGACTAAAGCGTTTTTTTTTCCGGCATAGAGCCCCGACGACTGAACTCTTTGCCGGAAAAGAATAACGCTAGTGTGAAAGTACCCTAAGACATGCACTAGATGCACCTCTCAAACTATCATCACTGCAATATACCTCTAATCCGACGCTTAACACAATAGTGGCGGTGGGTTCAGTAAAGGGGGCTATCTCGAAAGTCTATCAATCGCTGCATGGGGAATACTTGAAAAAATTCCTGCTCAAGGTAAAAACGCAATGAGAAAAGGATGTTGGGGCTGTAACTGATACCCAGTGGGAAGAAACACTGGCATTGACCCCAAACTTATCCCTTAGTGAAGCAGCTAGAGTGGCACCGCTGTTCATATACAAAGGGTATATAAGACTCCACTATTTCTGTATAAGATTGGGTATAGAGGAGACTCCTCCTGTCCGAAATGCGGGTAGGAAGGGGCTGGTTTATTTCACATTTTCACATTTCCTCCAAGCGCAACTGAGTTTACTGAAAGGTTAAATGTTGTAATACGGTTGGAAAGGGGGGGGTGTATGTTAAACGAAATTGCCTCTCAAAATTCAAGGCTATTTGGGGTCTGTGGATGGATAGATCCGGAGTGTGCAGCCCCTGGTCCTTAATAGAGGACTGGGAGGCATAATGGGTTTCTGAACGATAAATGGGTGTGTGATGTTGCTGGTACATTGCCGCTGCCCCTGGGGCGCTTCATTGCCCCTTTTTATTCCAATTTTCAAAGAACTAAAGGATAATCTGTACTGTTGCGATCTCTGTACAAATTTATAAAGGGGGAATAGTTGAGGGTTTGCGCTCAATATTCATTTTCTATCTCATTGTGATGGGTTTGCCAATAAGATGTCTTCATGGATCCGAATTGAAGTGGATTGTATGATTGTAAAGTGCAATTTGTTTGTTATTGGAAAATTCAATAAAAATATATCAGATTGAAAAGGCACCGGGGCCGCAGCCTTCTCTCTGCTTCTCCTAGGCCAGTGACAGCACCTTCATCGGTCAGATGGAGCAGTCCAGCAATGTACAGCACTGTGCTTGGTAAGCTGCGAGAATGCTGTGGCGCTCACAAGAGCTGATCGGTGGGGGGTCTCAGGTGTCAGACCCTCACCCATCAGATACTGATGACCTATCCTGAGGATAGATCATCAGTATGAAAATCTTAGAAAACACGTTTAAAGAACCAGGACAAGAAGTAGAATACATGGTGCTACTTCAAAAAGTGATATCCAGAAAATCATCCGCCAGTTTGGTTATGTTTTTTTTTCTCACATATGCTGATAATGTGTGATAAAAAACTGTCGTTGGACATGTTCCTTTTAGCTAACCACTGGCTGTAGACCAGTCTGTTTCACGGCAGCTTTTTGTCTTGTAACTGTAGAAGTCCCTAAAAAAAAATGCTGCTTCCTTCTGCATCAGGGACGTGACCGGTGGCGTAGTATGAGCTCCACGTGTAGACTGTTTCATCTTGTATTGTATTCATGACCACTTGAGGTGTTTTGTGTTTGCAGCAACAGGACCAGACCCCTTCCAACCTGCATGAAGCTGCTTCTGACTGTGTCTGTTCTGCCCTCTACGCTATTGAAAATGTTGAGACTCACCTGAACCTGGGGATGCAGCTCTTCCAGGGGGTGCTTACACTCGAACCAGCTTATCACATGGCAGTCGCTCGAGAGGACATGGACAAGTAAGATACAGGAATGCGTTAACAGGCTGGGTCTTGACTTGGTAGCAGGTGACACAGAATGCCCTTTTGTATACATAAAAAATGGGATGACCCCTCGGCGTACTTGCGGGCTGGCTCATTTGAGTCCGCACTACTGCCAGCTCCTTATGGCAGCATCTTCTGCCTGTGATGGGGAGACTTTTCACGGGGCGCTGCTGGTTCTCGTTTTTCAGAGGGCTAACACATCATGATTTCTTCCTCAGCAGATCCCTTTTTTAAAGTACTTCAGATCTAGCATTCATTTGCTAGATCTAAAGTACTTTGCCCCTTTGCTCGTGTTTACATCTACCCAGTGTCTTTGCAATCACTGGAGATGTGCCTTAAAGGGGTTGTCCAAGATATAAAAAAAAAACACTGCAATTTGGTAATGTAAAATTGAAAAATCAACTTGTACTCACCTGGTTGACCTGGTGGTCCCCTTCAGTCTCTTTGTTTTCCTGCGATGATGATGTCCTGTACATGCACATGTTACGAGTGAAGCCATTTACAGGCCACAGTGGTGATACTTGCATGTATGGCATGAGACCGCAGAAGCCAGTAAATGGCCCCAGCAGTCACGTGCACATGTGCCACACTTCATAACTCCAGTGGGACCACCAGTGCAGCCAGCAGCTTACCAGTTGAGTATAGCTTCTTTTTTAAATCACAATTTAGTACGATTAATTGAAATTCTTTAGCGGCCATATTGCTTGTCACCTGTGATTCAGCACGTGAGCTGCTGAAGGTAAGCTGTCAGTATGCAGCAATGAGTTTAGTAGAATCTAAGTTTATATGTGGCTGTTCCTTTTCTGTAAAAATGGCAATTTCTGGAAGTATTAAAACATAACTACCCAACTTACATGGCATAACTTACTAACAATACTTATTCCCTATCCACAGGATAAGGGGAATAAGTATCTTATTGCTGGGGGTCCAACTTCTGGGACCCCCAACGATCATGAGAATGGAGGTCCTGAAATGCCCCATGAGAATAGAATGTAAAATGAAATATAATGTCCTTAAAGGGCATCTGTCAGCAGGTTTGTAGCTGTGAAACTGGCCAGTTACATGTGATTGGCAGCTGAAGGCGTCAGTGTTGTTCCCATGATCATATGTGCCCAATAGAAATTGCTAAGAGAAATGAAGTGTTCTCTTTGATTGACAGGGGCAGGCAGTGTAAATGTCGTCATGTCAATCAATCTGCAGAGGGCGCGGCAGTTGCAGAAAGAACAGAGCATCTAGGTGTAATGGCAACTCGGCAGTGCAAGTACATTCCGCTGTAAAGCGCCTATGCAACGGGTCAGCCGGTTTCAGAAGTACAAATCTGCTGACAGATGCCCTTTAAAAGTTAGCTGAACCCCCAATGGAAGACCAATAAATGAAATCCAACATGTGGCATCCTATGTTCCCCCTGAGACATGCCTCTGCCAGGGGTATAGGGATAGCTGTGAGATTTCCTTTGAAGACTGCCTGCCAGTCACTCACTCATTACATAGCGAGCCTCACGTACATGGCTACTGCCTACTAAAAGCTACTAGAAGATGCCCGATAGCGCTTGTAGCAATCCTTCTGTCTGTATGTTAAGCTAATAACACGCTGCAGCATCATATGGCAGAGTTGTTGCTATGGCTCACATGTAAAATTTGAGAATTGGTCTCTTTAGTTTCATTTAGGCCTCTATTTTTGGGCCGTCCCCAAACTGCATTTTTCTTTAAAGGTTGAGATGCAGACCCATTCATTTCGATAGGCCGCAAAAAATGTGCACAGCTCACAGATGGCATCCATGGGCTGTCTGCTTCCACGCAGCCATTCTGCAAATTATGGAACATATTCTATCCTTATCAGTTTTGCAGACAGTAATAGCCATTTCTATAATAGCGGCCGAGCAAAGTGCGGGATGCACTTGGCCGATAGCAATATTTTGTAGGTCGGCAGTCTAGGAGACGCAAAATTCATGCAACCTTAGTCCTTTATGCAAACTAGTGCATTAAAATGGTAAACTCGAATTATCAGTTTGATTCAGTCTTGTCTGCCAGCTGACTCAGAGTTTACTTAAGCCCCATTCATTTGTCTAGACCCATATTACACTGGCTGATGGAATTAGGCCTCCGTCATCCTATTTTTGAAGTGAGAAAGGACTTCCTTTTATCTTTTGTGGTGATCAGCAATTTCATTTAGTCAGAAAACAAGAACAAGTGTCCGTCTAGGCTGGAAAAAGACACCAGCTTCCATAACGTGCGACATGTATCATGAACTATGCATATGCAACACATTTTTTTTCCTGTGTGGTAAAACTGGTTTCATATGACATCCTATATGGAAGCGCCTCAGTGGTATGTGCAGGCAGCATATACATAGCACTCACGTGGTCGGCTTTACATTTCTCTCTTGGAAGTCAAGATGTCTGTCAGGTACAGACTTAAAGGCTATGTACACCTTTGGGGGCTTTTTTTATTATTATTATTGCGTTGTACTCATTTTGAGCTAAAAGTCATTTTTTCGATTGGTCTTTATTAAAAATATGGAGCCCTTTTTTCTGTACATAGCTGAGATGCTCTAGTAGCACCCTATGGATTTTCTGACTTGTCTGTCAGTTGGGGAGCTGACGGACTCCTTATCTCTGCTCCCTGTTGTTATAAACACTCATTATAGCTCAGTTCTTATCTTGCTGATAAGAATGTGGCTTAGAACCGGTCACTAGAGTTGAGCGAACCTCTGTTTTAAGTTTGGCATCCAAAGTTCGGGTTCGGGTTATCCAAGCATCCCGTTATGGATTCCGCTACCACGGACCATAACGGCATTTGAAACACGGGGTGAAAGACCTTGGGTGACGTCACCGTCATGTGATTAGTGCAGGGGGCGTGGCTCAGTACTGGATTGGATAAGAGGTCGTAGGCTCCCACAACCTCTTATCTAATCCAGTACTGAGCCACGCCCCCTGCACTGATCACATGACGGTGATGTCACCCCAGGTCCTTCGTGTTGTCCAAGGTTCGGGTTCATTGAAGAATCCCCTTATGGATTCCAAATTCTGTTATGGTCCGTGGTAGCGGAATCCATATCGGGATGCTTGGATAACCCGAACCCGAACTTTGGATGCCGAACTTAAAACACAAGTTCGCTCAACTCCACCGGTCACCTCTACTGACATGTCTGTCATAATAACTTGCTTCTCCCTAGTAATAACAATTCTGGAGCATCTATTCTTAAGACTGTATGTTGTCCTATTCCTGTATTATTCCTGCTAGAAGTTTACAAATAAAGTGCCAGCAGTCTGCAGTAAAGGTACTGCTGGGTGTTACCAGTAGTGGGTTTGTCTGACTCTGTCCAATCAGTGCTGCCAGTGTCAGACTGTGCAAGGACACATCGCCAACTGGTAACACCCATCTGTACCTTTACTACAAGCTGCTGACAATTCATTTATAACTTCTAGTATAAATAATAAAGAAATGGCACAACATACAGAAATAACTGCTCCAGAATTATTACATGGGAAAGGTCCTATTTAAAGTGTTTATGACCTCTTAGTAGTTTAGGGATAAGCTTTATTAGATGACGGCACAAAATGAAAGTACCAGTCACACAGTTAGAAAAACAGTTAACACTTTGTGACAGAAATGCTCAACATTTTTAATAAAGGCCAATAGAAAATATGATTTTCAGCCAAAAATTAGTAAAATGCTATCATAAACCAATATTGCCTCCAAAGGTGTACATAGACTTTATAGGTTTCACTTCATTTTGCTTCATTATTCACTAAAGGGAGATTTTACCTTTTTAAATTCAGATAACCCTAATTCATATTTTCTCAAACCTCATTAAATAACTATGGCATAAGCTAAACGGGTTATCCAATTTCTTAACCTAACCCACCCCCAATGTGCCGGGCCCCTCACCGATAACATACTTACCGCGCTCCCGGTCCCCGCACCGCCGCTGCTGCTTCTCCCTGCATACGGATGAAAACATCCAGTGTCGGGGGAGCAGCCAATGGCAGGCGGGGACGAGCCTCCCTAGCGTCACCCTTGATCCCCCGCCTGCCATTGGCTCCTCCTTCCCAAACCCCCCATGTTTTCATCTGTGTGCAGGAAGAAGCAGCCTTGGGGACCGGGAGCACTGGAAGTATGTTACCGATGAGGGGCCCAGCACATGGGGGGTGTGTTAAGAAATTGGGTAACCCCTTTAAGTAGATTTTTTTTTTTTTGTACTTTGCTGATTAAAGTCCGATTAAAGGGGTTGGCCAGACATACTTTTGTGCCCCCATCTGACATCGGGCGTAGAGAGATGCAGCTGTACACCGGGTGGCTGGTTGTTGAGGCAACTGTCCTGCACCCAGAAAGTATTGTTCGGGGGGCTATTTAATTAGACAAGGACCTGGGTTTGGTGATCCAGTTTGCCTGGAGCTATTGGGAGAGGTGGCACTCGCCTCTAAATTGTCATCTAAGTATTTCAATTTTCTCTGTCAGCTTATTGCTTCTGACAACACCCACATACAGGCAGTTGCTTCTCAAGTACTTGGATTGTGCAACTTATCCACCTCCCCCACTTTAGTCCTTGCCCCTTTGTGGCAAAACTTGCACTTCCTTGAGGATCTGCTAACCAGATGTAACCTTAGACGTACACAGCATAGATGACATCAGGCCACATGATCCTTCCGAAGTACATGCAGCTCATCAGTCATTCAGGAAGGTAGGGTCTACTAAAGTTAGCTTATATTACTGCAGACTGCGGGTCACATGTTGATAGTCTGCAACCTGGGGCGAGAGGTTTGGAGCGCATTGCTTCTGACTGTCTCTTGGCAGCCTTAGCTTGTGTGTGCACATTCACCTCTGTTGATTGCTCTTCTTAATTTTACCTTTCAGGGTGTTGAATTATTGCAGAATGTTTACAGAGCTGTGTGAAACCTTTCTAGAGAAGATCGTTTCGACTCCAGGTCATGAGCTGGGAGACCTACGAACGCTGGACCTTCTCTTGATTTGTGCTGGTCACCCACAATATGAGGTAGCAAGTTGTTATAGAATTATGAAAAGACGACCTTTACCTCAGCATTATGCCTTTTACATATTAAAGCAGTATTCCCATCTGTAGCATACATCTTCAGTTTATGATTAGGGGATGCAACCTTTGGGACCCCACCATTCTTGAACATGGAGGCACCACAACATTACTTTAGCTGCTTCCACTTCAGGTTTTTCCCAATACATTGCGTGAAACTTTCCTGGGGATGCTCTGTGACCAGGATTCCGCTACACAGAAGAAACCAGTGAAGAGAAAGCAGCGCTATACCAGAGCTGCAGTCCATCGTTTTCCGGAATGTGGGGGCCAAGTGGTCACATAAAAGTGATGACCTATCCATCTTTGTGCGATCACTTTACAGGATAGGAATACCCGTTGCATCTCATTTTTTGGACATGATGTCCAGTGTTATTCACAACACGTGTACATGTAGTTTTCTATTTGGGGTTCATTAGCCGACCGTTCGCAGTGGATTTCTTGATGCAAGCCTCAGAAATAAGCATGTCACCCATAAGTGCCCATGTTTAAAAACCATATGGTATACTTATTTTTTTTCTATCTTGTCACTGGGGGAGAAACAGAAGACCATGATTTTAGTTGCTGCCACTAGGAGGCGACACAAAATGGGGGAAAAAATAAATAAAATAAGCTCCTCCCGTCAGCTGTACCACTATTGCAGACACTGTGGGGGTCATTTATTAGATATATGCCAATTATTGGCGTATTTCTGTTGTAGATTCAGTCGCAAAGGGGATTTGAGGCCAAATCTGCGACTTTTCCCCCTCACGCCAGGTCTGAGAAAGGGGGCATGGTGTGGGCGGGAAGGGGTTGAGCCGGCTGGCCCATCTCATTTATCATTTTCTTCGGCGGTTTTAGGCGTAGAAGATGATCTAAATCTACACCGGCAAGGGAGCTGGTGTAGATTTAGTACGACGGTGGATGTGCCTAAGGTGTTTAAACGCCGGCACCTCTACATAACTTAGGCGCATCATGCGCCAGCCCAAGGGGTTTATAAGAATGGCATCTAAAATGCCGGTCTTGATAAATGACTCCATGAGTGTTTTAGCTTAGTATCTGTAGGAGACTATGTATGTTCTTTTTCATTTATCCTTTTTATAGGAACACGGACAGTTCTAACCTTTGTTAACCCACAATTCCCTGCCCCTAGAAAACATTGACGGACAGCAGATCATAAATCCACCATTACCTGCTAGTGATCTCATCACCTCACATATAATGTCCAGTGTAGATGTTCTCCCCAAGGGGCAATAAGCAGAAGGTGGTGACCCAGCTGGTTCTGGGGCAGAGGACATTGGAAGGTAAGTATTCTTCTGCCCCAGCCTTGTTTCTCTTGTCTCCCCACTTCCCGGAAGTGTCTCACAGAAGGCGGGGTATGGATTGTTCCCACCTCCCTGTTTCACTCCTTCCTCTTCTTGCTGTCCCCAGCCTACCAATCTATCTGGCCAGCCTGGAGGGGTTGCTAATCCCTGTGACGTACTGGTTAGCCGTCAGAGGATGCATGGTCTGGCTGCCTGGTCCCAACGTGCCATGCCAGCGCCTGTGGGAGGTGGGGGTTCCAGAGTTCGCCACTTCCTGGGTTCAAAGCCTTCGTGCCACAGGTGTCTTTACCCTAATTTGGAGGCCGCACTTTCCTTGTGCAGCCTGAGACCGCTTGCTCGAGGAATCCCTCATTGGCAATCTGGATGAGATCTAGCCACTGCTCTCTTCTTCCTACCGGGCCAAAGTTCTTTCCTTTTTCGGTCACAAGATCCCGGCCTCTTTACCTAAGCTGCAGCTTATGTCCAGTAACCTCTCTGCGGCCTTCAGTGTGGTCCCGGAGCTCTGGGATAGCAGTGTGTTGGGCTTCTTTTTCCCCTCAACAGGGGCAGCCACCACATCATGGAAGGTTTCATTTGGTTATACAAAAGTATAATCCTCTGTAGTATTTGCAAACCATTTATTATGCATTTCTGATGTGCACAAGTTCCTGCTTTCCCCATTTTATTAGGCAGTGTCCCTAGATGCTCTATCTACAAGCCTACGCAGTTCTGGCATGCACCAGAAATATACTTTCCCCCTCCCTCAACAAGCAGAGTTATTGTGCTATCACTAGGTGCCATGATTGACCGGTCTTTTCGGTACTGCAGTGTACCAGACATCAACATTATTCCCTTCAATGAGTGACTGTGCTGTCCCTAGACATTGTATTTGACAAGCCTACACTGTTCAGAGTTTCACCGAACAACTGCATTACACCCTGCAATAGGGAGAATAATTGTGCTTTCCCTAGGGCCGTATTTGACAAGCCTGTATCGGCCTTGCCCACTTCCGTGGTGGAGTAATTGTGCAGTTGTTAGATGCTGTATTTGACAAGCCTTCATAGTTATGAGGTGCACCAGACGCGCATTGCCCCCTTCAGTAGGCAGAGTAATTGTGCTGTCACTAGGTGCCCTGTCTGACAAGCCTACTCCTTACTGACATGCACCAGGCGTCAGCATTACCTTTTTCAATGGTGGAGTGCTTGGTCTGTCAATAGATACTGTATCTGACAAGTCTGTGGAGCCTCGACATGCACCAGACAGCCACATTGCCCCATTCTATTGGTGGAGTAATTGCTCTGCCGCTTGTCACCATATCTGAAAAGTTTATACAGTTCTGATGTTACGTTTCCCTAGATTTTCTGGATTACAAACCTGTTATGTTCTGTCGTGCTCACAATTTCCCTGCATAGGTAGAGTAATTCTGCTTGCTGCTCACAAGCCTACACAGTTCAGTCTTGTACCCGAGAGCCACATTACCCCCCTCAACAGGCAGAGTACTTGTACTGTCACTTGCTGCCGGACAGCCATGAGATCCAGCAAACTTCCTTACACCCTACAATAGATGGGGTACTTGCACTATTGCCTGCTGCAGTACTCGATAGCCTGGGCAGTTCTGATGTGCTCCATTCAACTGCATTACTCCCTACACAAGATGGACTAATTGCTGGATGCTGTATGTAAGAAGCACATGCAGTGCTGTAGTGCTTCAGTCAGCTGCATTACTCTCTTCAAAGATGGAGTAATCGCACTATCGCCAGGCCACATTGTTCCCTTCAGCTAGTGGAGTTACTGCTGGATTCTGTATCTGACAAACCTATGCAGTTCTGTCACGTGCCAGGCAGTCTCATTACTACCTTCTGCAAGTGGAGTATTCTCAATATCTATGATAAGCCTTCATGATTCTGTTTACCAGGCGGGTGCATTTCTCTGTTGGCGGAGTCATTTCGGTATTGCTCTACCTGACAAAGCTCCTGGCTAATGGTGTGGCGGTGCACGTGTCCAAGAGCTAGTGTCCCAAGAAACGGTAATGTAAAAAGGACCAGCACTCACACAAGGTAGCTTTTAGGGATGCTGGATTTATTGGTCACATATATAGGTATAGTCTGATGAAGGCACACTAGTGCCGAAACGTGTCACTATTGATATGTGACCAATGAATCCAGCATCCTAAAAGCTACCTCGTGTGAGTGCCGGTCCTTTTTACATTGCTAAAGCTCCTGCTTAGTCCTGTTCTGAAATGAAAAAATGCGAGTTTTGTACTAACCTGTAAAATCCTTTTCTCTCTACATTCATTGGGTGACTCAGCTCCCACCCAGTTTTTTTTTTTGGATCCCACTTCTCACAGTTCTGACCCATCTAGTTTTCTCTGATTGTACGGTTTACCTTCTGTTGGGTTCTTCTGGCTCAGTGTCTGCAGGAGGGTTATAGTCAACGTCGCCTCCTAATGGCATCAGCTATACCTACGGTTTTCTGTGTCCCTCAATGAACTCAGCAAAAAAAAAAAATAAAGATTTTACACGTAAACACAAAAATCCAATTTTCTCTAGATCCCCCTTTTGGTCTAAAACAGGAAGCAATGGGTACATTTAACGTAGGTGCCAGGAGCTTTCCTAGCACAAGAGGCAAATGCACAGGAGAAATGCATTGTGAAATGAGCTGAAGTTACAAGGCCTGTGCGTGAAGGTTTAGATCCAGGGATGACTGTTTGCAATTCTAGGCCGAACTCCATCCAATGTGTTGTATTATAGATTCACCTATTTATATATCTCTATTTTTTTGTCCTACAGGTAGTTGAAATATCATTTAACTTTTGGTATAGACTGGGCGAACATCTTTACAAAATCAATGAGTCTGTGCTACACAGTATCTTTAAACCATACATACAGAGGCTTCTGCATGCTTTAGCCCGGCACTGTCAGCTTGATCCAGATCATGTAAGTAACATTTTTAGCTCATTTATTGGTACAGATGTAGCTCCAAAGACACATTTACTAAGGGACACATTTACTAAGGGACTTCCAACTATTTTAGTCTAAAAAAAAGTCCCCTTTTTTAACCAGCTGTGTGACCTATATTTTGTTGCACGTCCGGTTTTACACAGTGTTCGTCAGTTGGGTGGGACAGGGAAGGAGCGGGGTCGTGTCAGGGCCATAAAAGCACCTCATTTATGATGAGCCGCACGTCTCGTCATACGTTGGACATATTTTAGGGCAGCACAAGTGGGAAACTAAGACTGACGTTAGACTTCCACTCAGTTATCTTTATATATTTTTTTGCCTTCCTAGGAGGGAGTTCCTGAGGACACAGATGATTTTGGAGAATTTCGCATGCGAGTTTCTGACCTAGTGAAGGACCTGATCTTTCTGGTGGGCTCTGTGGAGTGTTTCTCTCAGGTGTGTTTGTATAATTCCTGTAATCTCACATTATCTGTGAGTAAAAACGCTTACCCTATGCTAATGCTTGTCCATAACTTATGGACAGTGAGTCTTTACATGAACAAAATGATCTTTTTTAAGTGGTTATACCACGAACACTATTCATTACATATCCATAACATAGGAGATAAATGTATGATCTCTGGGACCTTCCCCGATTACTGGAAAGAGGGTCTCAAATCCCCATTCTGGAGGAGTAGGAATGGAGCAGTGATTATGCTTGCATGCTGCCACATTGAAAGTTTCTGTGACTGTCAGAGATAGCCCAGTGCTATCTCTGTCTGTCCCATGGACTTGAACATTTGTTGCTGCCTAGCTTCTACCTAGTGGTCAGGCAGAGCCTCCCCTACTCCCTTTCCTTAAGCAAGCACCTCAGTATCTCCCCTCAGTTCTCAAAGTAAACTTTCCCAACCTTCCTCAAGTAGTTAGAGCCAGTCTTTGTCTCCGTAGTTGCAGAAAGCCTCATACCTTCCCATTTCACAGCAGAGCTGCTTCTGCTTTCCATGATTTACTGTTAGTCATTTTTTTCAGTCAGCAAGTCCTCTGTTTTCCTAAAGCCTAAACGCTGCTCGTCGCCTACCCCACCTGTTGTTACCTCAGTGCCCTTCCTCCCCATCGCTAATTTGGTTACAGCACAGGGCTAGCCACCTTTTCGTTTATTCTTTCTTCCCACATGCTTTGGCAATGTGCCATCGGTTGGTCATGTAACTGCATCACCGCAGTGGCCTGGGTGCGGCTAAGCTTCATTCAAGTGAACAGAGCTTAGCCCCGCCCATGCCCGTGATACTAGTCGTGACGTCACTGGGCCTGCGGTAAACAGCGAGAAGGCCGCGGCGCTACTGCCAGTGCCGCTGCCTTCACAAACAGCTGATCGGCGGGGGTCCCAGGTGTCGGTCCCCCGCCGATCAGAAGCTGAAGATCTATCCAAAGGATCGATCATCAGCTTAAAATAACTGCAGAACCCCTTTAACATTGGGCACCTCCAGTTACGAACCGTGGGAGGTCAGCGCTTTTGTGTTCTCTGGGTGAGAATATTGGGTTTTTATCCTGACTGTTTTAATCTTGTGTTTTTATTCTGTCTGCAGTTGTATTCCACCCTGAAAGACGGTAATCCGCCATGGGAAGTCACAGAGGCAGTGTTGTTCATCATGGCTTCCATTGCCAAAAGTGTAGACCCGTAAGTATTCCTCTGCATAAAATGTAGTAATCTCCAGTGTACTGTCAAAAGGAAACACACTTTCTGTAGTATAATACCACGTGTTGGCGTCATGAGGATCCGTAGCGAATGATCTTAAGTGGGTGAAAAGTGAATGTCATCTCGTCATACTGTTTTTTTTATTTTTTTAATTCCTAGATCTTGGTTTGTCAGTCTACTTTGTGTCCCATAGCTTATTTTCATTCTCATTCTTTCAGGGAGAAAAACCCGACATTAATTGAGGTATTAGAAGGTGTGGTCAGGCTTCCCGAATCCGTGCATATTGCTGTGCGGTATACTAGCATTGAACTGGTAGGGGAAATGAGCGAAGTAGTTGACAGAAATCCTCAGTTTCTTGGTGAGTCTTTAAACCCATGTTTTATTTAGCTTTGACTGTATATAACAGCATATGATCTGTCTTCTTACTTGGCTTATAATTAGTTTGAGGTCCTACAGGTGCACCAATGCATATGCTCCAATTACTTACGTATATGGAATATTCATGCCAGCACCTGACTATTCATTCAAAGCTTTCTTTGTTTTGTATTTTTTTTTCCCAACATGCTTGACTATAACCACCAATACATTTCTCATTGTAGATCCTGTTTTAGCTTACCTTATGAAAGGCTTGTGTCAGCCAGCCTTGGCTTCCCCCTCTGCCAAAGCCATCCAGAATATTTGCTCTGTGTGTAGAGACCACATGGCACAGCACTTTAGCGGACTTCTGGGGATTGCAAAATCTTTGGACTCGTTTACTCTACCACCCGAGGCCTCTGTTGGACTTTTAAAAGGTGAGAAGTTAGGCGGATTTTCCTTCTTTGCTCAGCAAAGATTAAAAGGGGTTGTCCAGGATTAAGAAAATGAGACATTGATGAGAATGTCCAAAGTTACTAGAGGAACACAGTCAGACCTTACATGTAACTTTCTCGTTGCACATCCATCACCAGTCATGTGGCTTCAGTGAGATCTCGTGGGCAGAGGACCTAGCAACAGTCCCTTTTTAGGTTTTGATATTGATGATCAATATCAGATTGACACGGCTCCGACACCTAGCCCCCCCCTTACATGTAACTGTCTCGTTGCACATCCATCACCAGTCATGTGGCTACAGTGAGATCTCGTGGGCAGAGGACCTAGCAACAGTCCCTTTTTTAGGTTTTGATATTGATGATCAATATCAGATTGACACGGGTCTAACACCTAGCGCCCCGCCCCCCTTCCCCCCAAATCCGCTGTTTAAAGAGGTGGCAGCAGCTTCCTTGGCTCTTACCAAGCACAGTGGTGTCCATAGTATAGTAGCTGTCCTTGATATTGCAGCTCAGCCCCATTCACTTAAAAGGGGCTGAAGCTACACCTAGGCCACGTGATCAATGAACATGACTTCGCTGGCCTAGGAAGAGGCCTCGCTGTTAACCGGAGCACCATGGCCTTCTCAAACTGCTAATCAATATAAAAATCTCAGACAGCCCGTTTAAATGTGCATTGTTCCATTATTTGAATTGTTTTTATATATTGGAGCATTAGGGCGTATTCACATGACTGTATGTATTTTGTGGGCTGCAATATATGGATGACGTCTGTGTTGCATCAGTTTTTTTTTTTGTTTCTTGTGAACCCATTTACTTCAGTGGTTATGTGGTCCACTTTTGTGGCCAAGAATAGGACATACAGATGTCGAAAGCACTCTGTTCCTCAAAAGACACAATACGTAGTATTCTTGGCTGCAAATGCGGACCACAGTCCCATTGCTATCTATGTCATAGATATAAAAAAAAAAGCTTGCTGAATTAGCTGAAAATAAGGATATCATGTATTGCACATCATTTATGTCAGAACAAAATGGTATTTCCACTGTCACACCCACGCCCTTCTCTGTACCCGGCTGTAGGCACTGCATTAGTCCTGACACGTCTGCCTCTGGATAAGATCTCAGAGTGCTTGAGTGAGCTGTGTTCTGTCCAGGTTGAAGCACTGAAAAAGGTGAGCAAATGCTTCAGTATACTGGATGATTATGGATTGTGTTTAGTAGTAGTAGAATATGTAATTATAATGCTTTGTCCAGGTGAATTTTAATGTGACCTTCTCTGAACTTTTAAGTGCACGTGTCCAACCGTTCATTGTTTCAGTACTTTTCTCATCCGTATCATTGGGAGACACAGGCATCACCTTGGGCATAGCTTTTGCCACTAGGAGGCGACACTAAGCACAAAAGTGTGAGCTCCTCCCTCCAGCTATACCCTTGCTACAGGGACTAAGCTAAAACCGTTTTAGCTTAGTGTCCGTAGGAGGCAGACCTTCCCTGCTTTGCAGGTCTGCTGATGTTTTTTTTTGGGTTTTTTTTTCCAGCAAGATTATAGGCAGTCCTAGCTGCCTGCACTCCCAGCCAGGAGACCAGGGTTCCCCAAACCTGCTGCTCCTTACTGGTCTCCAGAAGACAAGTAGGACCTGAGGTTCTTAAAGCCTCTGCATCCAGTCTTCGGGTCACCACAGTCGCCCACGACAAGTCCCCTCTGTTTTGGTGTAGCGTCCCTCCCCAAGGGGCCACACACTGAAGGTGGTGACCTGGCTGGAGCCAGGGGGGCAGAAGACGCCGGACGGGTAAGTATTCCTGGCTCCAAGCCTTTCCCCCCTCCCTCTTCACAGGTTACTTGCTAGGATGGCCCCCACGAAGCCTTGTCCCCCCAGGCCGGGAAAGAGTTAACAGCTGGAGTCAGCTCTTCTGTGGGGGTGGGGCGAAAAAAAGCCCTCTGTACTTTCCAAGCTTCTTTCTGGGTCCCAAACCAACGCATGCGCTTATATCCCTTTCCAGAGGATTTGACAAAGAGGTGGCCAAATCATCTTTTGAAGCAGTTGGCACTGTCCTGCACCCGGTTTTTGCCTCAACATTGGTTAGTAAGGCTATGACCGAGTGAGCTAACAAACTACGTCAGAGCCTCGGCTCTGGGGACTCCCCGGATGAACTTTCGGATATTTCAATTCAACTTTCCCACGCCAGCTCTTACATCTGTGAGGCCTCTCTAGTTGCAGCCAGGATTTTGGCTTGCTCTTCGACCCTTTTAGTGGCTATTCGCCTGTGGCCTGTGTACCCTGTGGCTATCTTGCTGGGCGGAGGATAATGCTTCTAAACGGACCTTCACGTCCCTCCCCTTTGCAGGTAGCAGACTTTTTGGCAAGCGTCTGGATGAGATGATCTCTGATGCTACAGGGGGTAAAAGCACCCATTTGCCGCATCAACCACAAGGTCGAGACCTTTGTGGCGACGTCAAAGGATCCTCTGGCTCAGGTGTCGGACGCCCTTGTGATCCCATGGACGCAGTTCACGTTTACTTACACGTTCCCTCCTCTTCCGCTCATTCCGCGTAGTCTTCGGAAAATCAGGTCCGAAAGTCTGCCCGTCATTCTCGTGGCCCTGGTATGGCACGCGTCCCTAGTCTACATCGCCAATGAACCCTGGCGTTTTTCCCTTCGGGAGGATCTCTTGTTGCAGTGACCGATCTTCCACCCGAATTTAGAGTCGCTACATTTAACGGTTGAAGCAGCCGTATTAAGGGCTCATGGTTTCTCGGATGCTGTTGTCAAGACCATGATTTGGGCTAGGAAATCATCGTCCTCCTGGATCTCTCACCGGACCTGAAAGTCAACTTTAGTTGATGTGAACGCCACCAGTTGTCTCCCATTCGGTTCTCTTTGCCTTGACTCTAGTCCTTCCTGCAGTCGGGCATGGACTTGGAGCTGGCTATCAGTTCCCTCAAAGGGCGAGTTTCGCCCCATTCCATTCTTTTTCAACAACATCCAGCTTTGCTTTCTGCTGTTCGGAAGTTCCTACAGGGGCTGGCGCACGCCTCCGCTCCCTTACCGTCCTCCGTTGAATCCGTGGGACCCTAATCTGATGCTCAGCACCCTCCAGTCCTCTCCGTTTGAGCTTTTTGCAGCAGGTGTCCTACGAGGTGGCCTTTTTGGTGGCAATCACTTCCATTCGTAGGGTGTCGAAGCTAGCGGCTCTTCCCTGCCGATCTTCCTTCCTTATCCTCCACCAGGACAAAGTGGTCCTTCGCCCTGTCCACTCCTTCCTTCCAAAGGTCGTGTCAGCATTCCATCTCAATGAAGAGATCATTCTCCCTTCCTTTTGTCTTGCCGCATCTCATCCTCGTGAACAGTCACTCCACACTCTGGATTTGGTTCGGGCCATTCGCATCTATCTGTCTCAAACGTCCTCTTTTCGACGGACGTATTCTCTATTTGTCATTCTAGTGGGGCCGAGACGAGGGCTTGCTGTGTCCATAGTTTCAATTTCCCGATGGATTCGTTTGCCCGTTGTAGAGGCGTACCACATCAGTGACAGGGTCCCACCCTTCCGAGTTACTGCTCATTCTGCTCGGGCAGTGGGGGCCTCTTGGGCAGTACTTCATGGCGCTTTGGCCCTTCAGGTGTGCAAGGCGGCTACCTGGTCGTCTTTACACACCTTTTCCAGGTTTTACAGAGTACACTTTTACTTCTTCTGACTCTTCTCTGGGGTGTAGAGTGGGATGTGATACCTCAGCAAATAATAAGTCGACTTGTGAATATCATGAGACTTCGTTGTCAAGTTATAATTGATGCTCAAGACCACATGACAAGTTATTGAGACATTTTTGTGGCAGTATAGCCGCCACTGGTGTTGGCTTTTGTTTATTGAAGAGGTTGTGCCGAGATTAAAACTTTTCTCCTGGCCACATCATAAGAGCATATCTCTCTAGTTAGTGGTGGTCTGACCGATGCCCATCATGAACTTGGGGGTCCTGTGTCCTTTGCATGAATGCAGCGCCATAAGCCTGCACAGAGGGTCTGACGAGATGTGAGTACAGTGCTCCTTGATCTCCTGCAGTTCTATGGAATCTAAACTGAGCAGCAGCAGACATGTACGACATATTGCCCTATTTATACAGGGACACAGGATCTCATGCTTGTGATTGGTGGATATCCCACATTCGGACCCTTATAGATCAGACACTTATGCCCAATATATCCAGTAGACAGGGTATAAGTTTTAATCTTGGGACAACCCCTTTAAGAGTCAAAGGGGAAAAAAATGTAATCTAGGTCACTCGCATCTACAGTGAATCATACTGTATGTAGTCATTAAGAGGAATTGCCACCCATTCTAACCAGTACGAAATTTGAAGCTGGCTGTACATGAGCATAATACCAATCGATTCATTATCCATATTAGCCTCCTATGTACGGCCTGGCCTGATCTCTGAGCATCCTAGAGATCTGGAGTGTTCAGGTCAGTTGGGCCATAGCAGTTGTAAGTTATACAGACGAATAATATGTGACTCCAGCCTCATACTAAATGAAGTAACTCAGCAGTCATTTGTAGTAGGTCTTTATATTGTGATTGCTCGGTTCTAGTGGTATTACACTTCAGTACATTGAGATGGGTATATAACTACTGGCTCTCCAATAATTTGAACATTTAACTCATTGAGATGTGTTGTCTTGTTTGTTGCCCAGCTTCTCTCTCAAGACCCTAACAATGGTATATCTTCTGACCCCACACTGTTTCTGGACAGACTGGCAGTTATCTTCAGGTAAGCTGGTCACAAGTCATTTCACCTGCCCATGTTTTGATAGGTGTATATGTCCTATATTGAATCGGACTTTTCCTCTTTTTTAAAGGCATACTTCTCCCACAGTGGAAAATGGGCAGACTCATCCATGTCAGAAAGTCATTCAAGAAGTAAGTACCAAAAACGGGCTGGCGGTGCTCTGTGGGGTTCTGTTTTTGGCGCTTGCAGACTGTGGTGTTTATTACTTAGCCATTATTTCTAATCTATGCTCAGATATGGCCTGTGATGTCAGAAACGTTAAATAAGCACCGAGCGGACAATCGCATTGTGGAGCGCTGTTGTCGATGTCTACGTTTTGCCGTGCGATGTGTTGGAAAAGGATCAGCTGCTCTTTTGCAGCCTCTTGTAACTCAGGTATTGTAGGGGGTCCAACAGCCAGCTTAGTATATCTACTGTTCTACAGGCTTAGTGGAGCTTATCAACTTGATCAAATATTCTAACTAAATTCCCAGAGAACGACGTTAAACCCCACCAGCCCTCTTAAATGATGGGGCTTCAGGCACTTTTGTGATGTACTGTAACAGATCTGAGTTAGAGTTGTATTTTCTCACTAGATGGTAAATGTGTACCAGATGCACCAACACTCATGCTTCCTATACCTGGGCAGCATTCTGGTGGATGAGTATGGGATGGAAGAAGGTTGCCAGCAAGGGTTGCTTGATATGCTACAGGTGAGTCTGAGATTGGAATAAGCTTCTTTTCTTCTGCTTCACATGTTCCATGTTGATGGTTTTGCCTTGTGCTTTCCTGAAATTTTCTTTTTAATACCAGGCTCTATGTGTTCCTACCTTTCAACTACTTGAGCATCCAAATGGGCTTCGTAACCACCCAGATACGGTAGATGACCTTTTCCGACTCTTAACAAGGTAATGCTGTATACTAGGGCTGCAACGAGTACTCGATTAAAACGAGTAATTCGACACAAAAAAATCCTCAATGCACATTTTTTGCATTGATGATTAGTTTGTGTCATGTGACCACGGAGCGGGAGTGAAGCGCTTGCTATTACTCCCGCTCCATGGTCTCCCGCTGGCCCGCAATGTGCTCGGAATACTCACCTTTCCAGCAGGGGGCCTCCGGACACTCCACAGCAGATCCATGATCTTGTAAGGCACTGACCTCCTGATATACGCACGCCGTGACCTGACGTGCTGTGTGATGTCAGCACCAGAGCAGCGCGAAACGATGGAGTGTCGGTGGCGCCCTTGCTGGAAACTTAAGTTGGTTACACCGAGAGGGTGGGGGCGCAACTAAGGCCGGGCGCCCGGAGTGCACAGCGTCATAGCAACCAATTACGCTGTGCATTCCGGGTATCAGGAGGAGGGCAGGCTGGGCTTTCACGGACCGTGCGTCCGTGATTTAACTGAAGTGTGGCCCGGCCTTAGGGGTAAGATGGCACAAGGGGAGCAGAGCTGATGGCTCTGCGGTGGGGTTAGAGCTTGATGGCTCTGGGGTGGGGTTAGAGCTTGATGGCTCTGGGGTGGGGTTAGAGCTTGATGGCTCTGGGGTGGGGTTAGAGCTTGATGGCTCTGGGGTGGGGTTAGAGCTTGATGGCTCTGGGGTGGGGTTAGAGCTTGATGGCTCTGGGGTGGGGTTAGAGCTTGATGGCTCTGGGGTGGGGTTAGAGCTTGATGGCTCTGGGGTGGGGTTAGAGCTTGATGGCTCTGGGGTGGGGTTAGAGCTTGATGGCTCTGGGGTGGGGTTAGAGCTTGATGGCTCTGGGGTGGGGTTAGAGCTTGATGGCTCTGGGGTGGGGTTAGAGCTTGATGGCTCTGGGGTGGGGTTAGAGCTTGATGGCTCTGGGGTGGGGTTAGAGCTTGATGGCTCTGGGGTGGGGTTAGAGCTTGATGGCTCTGGGGTGGGGTTAGAGCTTGATGGCTCTGGGGTGGGGTTAGAGCTTGATGGCTCCGGGGTGGGGTTAGAGCTTGATGGCTCCGGGGTGGGGTTAGAGCTTGATGGCTCCGGGGTGGGGTTAGAGCTTGATGGCTCTGGGGTGGGGTTAGAGCTTGATGGCTCCTAGGTGGGGTTAGAGCTTGATGGCTCTGGGGTGGGGTTGGAGCCTGATGGCTCTGGGGTGGGGTTAACGCTTGATGGCTCTGGGGTGGGGTTAACGCTTGATGGCTCTGGGGTGGGGTTAGAGCCTGATGAGTTTTTATAAAACAGTCTATTAAATTATTTTTTCTTATTAGAGTACTCGATTAATCGTAAAAATAATCGGTAGACTACTCGATTGCTAAAATAATCGTTAGCTGCAGCTCTACTGTGTACACACATTCTTCTCCCCTTTTTGGGACTCTTAGGCTAGGGCTACACAACGACATTTGTCGCAGCAATGTTGTGCAACATATTTTATAACGGTAGTCTATAGTGTCCTACTGTGACACGACAGTCACAAAAAAACCAAACTCGCCATAGACTACCATTATATAATATGTTGTGTGAGACCTGTTGCAGTGTAGTTGTACCCTATATGTTGCGCGACTCCTTACCCTTATTTCATCCTTTTTGGCCAGTTAATTGTCAACTGTGTAATTAATGTAAGTCTTTCATCTTGGGGATCAGGCTTCTTTTACTGTCTTATTTGGCAATGGTCCCAGGGGGAAGCATTCCCTAAGGACTAAGATTGGTTTCCGCTTGTAGGGGAAAGGGTATACTGGGGAATGGACCCCCAGTGTGAAGCCGCCTAAGCAATATTTTGCACTCACCAGGTCACCTTGTGTATATGCTCTCTTAGGTTCATTCAGCGATGTCCCATTATCCTGCTGCGCAGTCAGGTGCTGGTGCATGTTTTGCAGTGGGCTATTGCTGCCACTTCACTAGACCATCGAGATGCCAATTGTAGTGTCATGAAGTTTCTCCGTGATCTTGTCCATACTGGGGTGGCCAATGATGTAAGTCTGCACAGTCTGTTACCATGTGCTGGATGGTTTCTCCAGGATACGCCCTACAGCTTCCTTTTTAATGGTGTTTGACCTGTAATAATGCTTTTTATGTATGATTTTATTATTTTATATATATATAAAAATGTAGTTTTCATAGGAGAAGCTTGTGCTTTGTTAATTCTGTGCTCATCCCAAAATTTTGAGATCCAGCAGGACTCTTGGGGTACAACCACATCGTGACTGTGCCGTGTGGTCGTACCTTAACCCTGGGTTCAGACCTGAGCGTTCTTGAAACGCGCGTTCTTGTGATTGACTACTGTGGTGTCAATCACAAAACGCGCGACAAACGCCTCAAAAAAAGCTCAAGTACTTGTTTATGCGTCGGGCGTTTTACAGCGCGTTCAAACGCGCTGTAAAACGCTCAAGTGAGAACAGGGCCATAGGAAAGCATTGGTTTTCATGTGTTGAGCGTTTTACAGCGCGTTTGAACGCGCTGTAAAAAGCTCTGGTGTGAACTTGGGGTAAGTGTACATTTTAGTGCCAAGGTTGTGATCAAATCTTATGCCCCACATTTAATATATCTGCTCCTTTTGCACAGAGCATTTGAATTATTTATTCCTCATTTTGCAGTTATAATTAATTGTACAAATTTAAGTTTTCTAACTACAGCGCAAAATGATTTAAGCCACTGTAAACAGGACAGACGAAAAGTATGAACTTGTATTTGTTTCTTAGAGCATATTCACTTGTCAGTGCTTTGGTCAGTGGTTGATCAGTTTCTATGTCTCTTATGCGTTTAGTATGCGTCTTTTCTCCCCCACTCCCTGATGAGCCTCGTCTCCAAATGACGTCAGGACTGACCCACACCCAGCTTTCCTTTGTTTCCACGTCTGTCGGTGGCTGAGGAACACCATCTCCCTCAGTAACCGGAACCAGCAGCTGATGTTGGCAGTTTCAGAGGGGCCTATCCAGCACTTCTCCCTCTCTCCTCTTCGGAAGGGTGGAAACTCGGGAGGAAGAAACGTACAGACACCACAGGTAGAAATGTCAGTTAAAAAAAGACGTGCTTCTTCTTATTCACTACTTACCGGATAGAAGACTAAAAAGGCCTTAAGCATAAAATCATGTAGCCATTCGCCTGCACAACCGGTTTCGCCTCACGCCGTCTTCAAGGGCTGTGGGTTCACAAACACAATTCCTACTTTTAAAACACTCGCCCATCCCCCTTTAGAAGTAGCACTTCCATCTCAAATAAAACAATTAACATTCAGCTTCACATGGAGTCCATTGGGGGTCAGTGTGTTCATAAGGAAAATAAACACTCTCTGAGGTAGATTTCTAATAGTATCCCCCTTCAATGTTTTTTCACTATGAAACATTCCTTATGTGTTTTCCTAGTCTAACTTTTAATTTTCTGCCTGTTCCCCCCACGTATTGTTCCCCACATTGACACTCTAAGCGCTTATGCACACGAACGTGTGACGGCCGCTCCGTGCATTGGGGGCCGCAATTGCGGTCCCCAGTGCACAGGCAACATCGTCCGGCTGCTGAAGACTGATCCAGACCCATTGAACTTGAATGGGTCCGTGATCCGTCCGTTCCGCAAAAAAGTAGTGCATGCACTACTTTTTTGCGGTGCGGGGGCACGGCCAGAAACACCACAGAAGCACTCTGTAGTGCTTCTGTGGGGTTCCGCTCCGTCCTTCCGCACCACATCTCCCGGATCGCAGACCCATTCAAGTGAATGGGTCCGTGTTGCGGGATGCACACGGCCAGTGCCCGTGTATTGCGGACCCGCTGTATGCGCGCCGCAATACGACCACTGCCGGTACACGGTCGTGTGCATGAGCCCTAAGAGATATATGTAGGGGTGGGGCGATATGGCGATATAGACGATATGCGATATGAATTTGTGCCACGATATCAATTTCGTCTATATCGCCATATCGCGGTAGAACATGGTATGCACGGCTCTCGGCTCATACCATGTTCTCCTAAGCCGGCACAGTGGAGAAGGAGGGAGTCCCTCCCTCCCCACTGAGAGCCACCAATGAGAGAGGAGGAGGGGAGGGACTGTAGCCACTGCCACCAATGAGAGCGGAGGAGGGGAGGGACTGTGGCCACTGCCATCAATGAGAGCGGGGCAGTGCAGAACGTCACAGACAGGGAGAAGGAACCCCAGGGAGAGAAGCTGATGTCTCCTCCCTGCTGTTCCCACCATGTGACGGGGGCCAGAGCGGGTGAACGGAGCCCCGCACAGATATAATAGTAAGTGCCCCCTATGTGCTGCTACCTAATGAAAGGTCCTGTAGGCCTGTATGTGCAAGCCATATCCCATACCCGGCTTCTATGACTGCCTGCTGCGATCCGCCGCAATTAACCCCTCAAAATCTGAGGGGTTAATTGCGGTGGATCGCAGAGTGAAGTCCCAGAGGCCCAGTATGGTATATGGCCGGCACATGCAGGCTACGTTTCTATTCACTCATTGGTGGCACAGTGGGCCCCCCCCCCCCCCCCCGATCATTGGTGGCAGTTGTGATCGGAGCCCCAGCAGTGTAATGCTGGGGCTCCGATCGGTTACCATGGCAGCCAGGACACTACTGATGTCCTGGCTGCTATGGTCAGCTCCCTGCTGCTGTGGGCACAGGGCAGCAGGGACAGTGTGAAGTCCTATTTACCCTGACAGAGATCTATCAGGGTGAATAGGACAAGGGTTCTAGCCCCTAAGGAGGCTAAATAGTTATTAAATAAAAAGTTGAAGGAAAAAAAAAAAAAAAAGTTTAACAACCCTCCCTCCAATATAGAAAATATATATCGCATATCGCACATGCTTCATATTATATTGCAATATAAATTTCAGGCCATATCGTCCACCCCTAGATATATGCATCCTTTTTTTTCTCTCTCTCTTCTAAGGCACTGTGTACTATATGATCCTTTATGGCCTTAGCACGTCTGAATACCATTTGCAGATATTCAGATAAAACCCGACGTTTTATCTGATTTTAACCCCTTCCCAACTGCCCCACGTAAATTTACGCCGGCGAGCAGGTGCAAGCGGGTGTTTTAAACAGCAGGCCCCCGGGACTAATGTATGCTATTGATGATGACATCGATGGCATACATTTAACCCCTCAGGTGCCATGGTCAAATGTGACCCCAGAATCTGGAAAGTTAAAGACCTGGAGCACACCTGTGCTCCGGCTCCCCCCAGTGAGGATCGGGGAGCCAGATGTAGTGTGGTGCAGCCCTTGTCCTCAGGAGTAGTACAGGGCTGCCACACATTAGTTCAGGGCTTCATAGGAACTTAGTGTAACCGTCATAGACTCCAATGCTAATGCAAATCTAATGATTGCTTGTTCTAGTTCTCTAGGGGAAAAAAAAAAGTTTTAAAAAATATTAAAAAAATATATAAAAATTTAAATCATCCACCCTACCCTAAAATTAAAATAAATAAATAAAAAAAAAAATATCATGGGCATTGCTGCATGCAAAAATGCCTATACTATTAAAATATAAAAATATTTATGCCATACGGCCAGCGGCGAAACGTAAAAATGGCTGAGCCGCAGTTTTTTGGTGGCTTCACAGCTGACAAAATACTGAATAAAAAGCGATCAAAAAGTCATACACACCCCAGAATGGTGTAACACAGCTCCCGTACACACACAAATAGTTATGGCGGTCAAAATATGGCAATATAAAGGGAAAAAGTTTTAACATTTAATTTTTTTTTTTTTATTAAAATGCAAGAAAAACTAGCCTATATGTGGTATAGTTGTAATTAGAGTTGAGCGAACCTGTTTAAGTGAATTGCATAATGGCTTCCGTTCTCACAGAATTCATCACGTACTTCAATGCTGGCATGCCAAACAGAATGCCTTTAGAGGCCACCACAATACAAGTGTATGGCCAGCAGAACGGAACCCTCGGGGCTGGCGATACACTTGTATTATGTGGCATGCCATCATTGAATTACGTTATGGATTACGTAACTCACTTAAACCCCGAACTCGCTCATCTCTAGTTGTAATCGTAGTGACCCGGAGAATAAAAGTAACAGGTCAGTGTTACCACATAGGAAACGGTGGAAAAAAAATAAATATAGAAAACTATAAGGCCCTATTGCACACGAACGTGTGCGCCCCGTGCTCGTATTGCTGACCGCATTTGTAGATCCGCAATACATGGGCACCATTCCATGGCCATTCGGCATCACGGATGCGGACCCATTTATTTCAATGGGTCCGCAAATCCGGAGGTGTGGAACAGAACACTACGAAAGCACTACAGAGTGCTTCCGTGGGGTTCTGTTCCGTACTTCCATCCCGCAAAAAGTTAGAACATGTCCTATCTTTTTGCGGAACGGGCCGATGGCGGACCCATTCAAGTGAATGGGTCCGCTATCCGCTGCGGCTGCCCCACGGTCGGTGCCCGTGCATTGCGGGCTGCAATTTGCGCTGGTGGACGTGACTTAAGGACCAGCGACGTACATGTACGGCAGGCAGATCGGGCGGGTGCAGGACCTCCGCCCCCCTGATCCACGGCAGGGGTCCGGCAGTCACTGATAGCATGCTGCGGTTTTGTCAACGTCCAAAAGACGTTCACATACTGAACGGAAGACATCCTGATGCATCCTGAACGGATTTCTCTCCATTCAGAATGCATTAGGATAATCCTGATCAGTCTTTTTCCGTCTTAGAGCCCCGAGGACGAAACTCCCAGGACGGAAAAGAAACACGGTAGTGTGAAAGAGCCCTTAGGCATCGTCTCTAGCTTCTGTGATAGCCTGTGAGATCCAGCCCCCCTGGATCTCACAGGCAGGAAGCTGTAAGTGTATTACATTCAGTAAAACACTTACAGCCAATGCATTACAATACATAAGTATAAGCGATCAGACCCACAAAAGTTGAAGTTCCAGAGTACCCATAATGGGTATCGCCGTGTCCGTGTCGACCAGCAATATAAAAATATCACATGAACTAACCCCTCAGATGAACACCGTCAAAAAAATGAAACAAAACCTGTGCTAAAAAAACACACTTTTTTTAATCATCTTACATCAATAAAAGTGCAACACCAAGCGATCAAAAAGGCGTATGCCCTCCAAAATAGTACCAATCTAACAGTCCCCTCATCTCACCAAAAATGAGCCCCTACCTAAGACAATCGCCCAACAAATAAAAAAACTATGGCTCTCGGACTATGGAGACACTAAAACATAATTTTTTTTCTTGTTTCAAAAATGTTTTTATTGTGTTAAATGTAAAAACCGGTTGTGCAGGCGAATGGCTACATGATTTTATGCTTAAGGCCTTTTTAGTCTTCTATCCGGTAAGTAGTGAATAAGAAGAAGCACGTCTTTTTTTTAACTGACATTTCTACCTGTGGTGTCTGTACGTTTCTTCCTCCCGAGTTTCCACCCTTCCGAAGAGGAGAGAGGGAGAAGTGCTGGATAGGCCCCTCTGAAACTGCCAACATCAGCTGCTGGTCCGGTTACTGAGGGAGATGGTGTTCCTCAGCCACCGACAGACGTGGAAACAAAGGAAAGCTGGGTGTGGGTCAGTCCTGACGTCATTTGGAGACGAGGCTCATCAGGGAGTGGGGGACAAAAGACGCATACTAAACGCATAAGAGACATAGAAACTGTTTAGTCCACTCCAAGCCTTATATAGATGTTTTATCCTTCATCACAGAAAGGTTTTTAGAAGACTTGTACTTAGGCCCCTTTCACACGGGCGAGTTTTCCGCACGGGTGCAATGCGTGATGTGAATGCATTGCACCCGCACTGAATCTGGACCCATTCGTTTCTATGGGGCTGTGCACATGAGCGGTGATTTTCACGCATCACTTGTGCGTTGCGTGAAAATCGCAGTAAGCTCTATATTGTGCGTTTTTCACGCATCGCAGGCCCCATAGAAGTGAATGGGGCTGTGGGAAAATTGCAAACATCCGCAAGCGAGTGCAGATGCAGTGCATTTTTCACACATGGTTGCTAGGAGACAATCGGGACCCAATCTTTATTATTTTCCCTTATAACATGGTTATAAGGGAAAATATTAGCATTCTTTAATACAGAATGCGAAGTAAAAGGACAATTGAGGGTTAAAAAAAAATAACAATTAACTCACCTCCTCTAATTTATGGCGTAGTTGCCGGTCTCCTGTTCTCTCTTCAGCTGTGGGTAAAGGACCTGTGGTGATGTCACTGAGCTCATCACATGGTCCATCACCATTGTGATGGATCATCTGATGGACCATGTGATGAGCTCAGTGACATCACCACAGGTCCTTTACCCACAGCTGAAGAGAGAACAGGAGACCAGCACCAACGCGATTAATTGGAGGAGGTGAGTTTTAAAAATTTTTTTAACCCTCTATTGTCCTTTTACTTAGTATTCTTTAATACAGAATGCTATTATTTTCCCTTATAACCATGTTATAAGGGAAAATAATAAAATCGACATAACAAATAACCCAAACCCGAACTTCAGTGATAAAGTCTGGGTTCGGGTGTGGGTACCAAACATGCCGATTTTTTCCCACGCGCGTGCAAAACGCATTAAAACAGTTTGCACTCGTGCGGAAAAATCGCGCATTTTCCCGCAACGCACCCGCATCTTATCCGAACGTCACATGTGACGCCCGTGTGAAAGAGGCCTTAGAGAGTGACTATCTGCTCCATATGATGTATATTTTTCACAGTGATTCATCAGTGATTTCCATCAGTGATTGTGAGCCAAAACCAGGTACATCTGTAAACACAGAACAGGGGCAGATCTTTCCCTTATCCCTTATCTCTGTGGAGGCTCCAATCCTGGTTTTAGCTCACAATCACTGATGGAAATCACTGATGTGAGAATTGGGCCTTAGGCTTAGGTAAGGTTTTCCCATTTTAACTATTACGTGACGGCCGTAGTTCTCGGGCACGCTACTCTGCAGGGCAGATTTACTAATCCTGTTGATGGATGAAGCTTAGTCAGACTGTCTAGACCAGTGATGGGCAAAGTGCGGCTCTCCAGCTGTTGCAGAACTACAACTCCCAGCATGCAAAGACTGTCTACAGCTATCAGCCTACAGCAGGACATGGTGGGAGTTGTAGTTTTGCAACAGCTGGAGAGCCGCACTTTGCCTATCACTGGTCTAGACCTTCACCAGATTTACCACAGGCGCTCGGGCTGGATGATACATCTGGTGCAGGAATGGACACTCTTCTCTGACTTGGTTAGCTTAGTTTGAGGTAGAATTTTATGCCAGAACAGCGGTGCAATTTTGGTTTGAAATGTTGCATATTATACCATGCCCCATAATCCACCAAGCCTCCCCCCTTACCTGGCTAGGTGTGTAATTTCCAGAAACCTTGATGCACCCAATTGCACCATATTTTTGGTGCAAAATCTAGGTTTCATTGCAGAAAAAATATATATGGCAAAAATGTGTACTCAGCCTAAACGGTTTCCATTCACTGACAATAAGCAGACATCTTGAGGAATAGAAATGCTAGTTATAATTTTTTATTATACTGTACTGTGACTCATACAGACCCATATATATGGCACAAAACATAAGCTTTACACACAGACAAAAGAATGGGATTAGATCCCATCAGAGAAATCTGGGAAGCCTTTCACGTCTTGTCTCCTCTGTCTCAATACCCAGCATGAAGAAAATTTTGAGGTACGGAAGGACCTGATCCAGCAGGTGCTGAACCAGTTTGGGCAGCAGCTGATAAATCAGCTTGTACATTCGTGCTGTTTCTGTCTCCCACCTTACACCTTGCCTGACGTGGCCGAAGTCGTCTGGGAGATCATGATCTATGACAGGCCGGTAAGGAGAACCTGTTCCTGCGAATGCCATTGCTCAGATTGTCCAGTAGCCCTTGAATATATGGGTTTGGCTACTGTGGTGATTAAGAGTCCACCTGTATTGACTTCTAATATAAGTGTTTGCGAACTGAGAACGTTTCTCGTTTCAGATTATCTTTTGGTAAGTGCTTTATAATTGGCTTTTTTCTGATCGGGAAGGTAAACTAGAGACTTCCCCTTTTTCAGACATTTTGTAGGTGGCTGGAAACATCCTTGAAGAGTTTACCAAAGGAGATGTCAGGGGGTGCTATCACAGTAACGCATAAGCAGTTAACAGACTTTCATAAGCAAGTCACAAGGTGAGTGGAAGATCACCGTGCATTGGTAAGATGTAGGACATGTCATAGGTGCCTGTATCTTACTATTTGGACAGGGACAGATGCTCTGCTATAATTGTAGCTGTAGTGGAAAAGTAGAGAAGACCGCCTGAGACGCATGTACAGGAGCACTATATCGTACCTTTATTTCCATATTTAAAGAGGACCTTTCACCGCTCCTGACATGCCTGTTTTAATAGCTTCATGCATTCCCCATGTAATTACAATTCTGGAGCATCTATTCTCAGGGCTCTATGTTGTGCCATTCCTTTATCATTTCTACTAGAAGTTATGAATGAATTGCTAGCAGTCTGCAGTAAGGGTACAGAGGGGAGGTAACCAGTTGGGGGTGTGTACCTGCACAGTCTGAAAATGGCAGCACTGATTGGATAGAGTGAGACTGTGCAGGTACACACCCCCAACTGGTTACCACCCCTCTGTACCCTTACTGCAGACTGCTAGCAATTCATTCATAACTTCTAGTAGAAATAATACAGTAATGGCACAACATGGAGCCATAAGAATAGATGCTCCAGAATAGTTATTACATGGGGAATGCATGAAGCTATTAAAACAGGCATGTCAGGAGCGGTGAGAGGCCCTCTTTAATATTGCAGATTTCTTCAGTGTTGCCTCTTCCAAAAGGCTTGAAAATGCTTAGTTTTTGGGCCTGCCATTGTATGTCATTATCTGTGACCTACTTCGGTGCAGGAACCTGTTTGCCTTGTGCTAAACTGCCTGTCCCTTGTCTTTCTTCCAGTGCTGAGGAATGTAAGCAGGTGTGTTGGGCTCTGAGAGATTTCACCAGGTTATTCCGATAGCTGTTCTCCTACGTCACCCAGCCTGACTGTCACGGTGAGTTTAGTTTTGGACCTAGTGTTCTGTCGGGTGAGGTATTGTGGCATTGTTAACCAGTAGTTGAAGGGCCAGCTCACACAGAGGTTTTTTTTTGTGCTGATTTTGGAGTGGGAAGCAGTACTTTTTTTTTTTTTTTTTTTTTTTTACCCTCCAGAGCAAATAGAAGCAGCATGATCTATTTTGGGGCGGAATCTGTGCTGAATCTCCTATTAAAATTAATAGGAAAGCCGAGAAAACGGTTTTGCATTTTTTTTAGTGCATTTTTTTTATTTTATCAGATCTGCGCTGAAAATGCAGTTTTAGATTGTACTTCCATTTGTTAAAAAAGCATTAAAAAACAACCTGAAAAGCGCTCTAAAAAAATAAATGAGCAGATTCTGCAACCAATTTTGTATCAGGTTTTCAAAATCCCCTGTGTGAACATACCCTAAGAGAGGAATGGTAACAGTTGGTTCAGCTTTTCTACAACTGCCTGCTATAAACCTAAACTGAGGCCTGCTTACTAGCTTACCCCATGGGAGCTACATTGTACATGGCCTCGCTTAAAGGCGGTTTCCCATCATAGACAACGGGCGCAGATTGCTAGGATATGCCCCCATTGTCTGATAGGTGTGGGTCCCACCTCTGGAAAGGTGGTGAAGGGCCCATGCGCAGTCAGCCCTATAGAAATGAATGGGAGCAGTGGCCGCACAAGCTTGGCTCGCTCCCATTCACTTGTATGCGGAGACCGCTTGGCGGGGGTCCTCCAGCCATCACTCTCCCTGCTCCGTTCTCGGCGTTACTGCAGGTCCCAGAGGTTGGACCCGCACCTATCAGACAATGGGGGCATATCCTAGCGATATGCCCCCATTGTATGTGATGGGAAAACCCCTTTAAGGCTGGTGCTACACGGCGACTAGGGTCACTGCCACCAAAGATTGCTTTGTAGGACTTGCTTTACAAATAATGCAAGTGAATGTAGTCGTGTTGTGACCCAACAATTGCTGTGACTGGACAGTTGCAAAGAATACAACACTGCCGGATTTCTTGCAATTCTCTGGTCGTGGCAACTTTCATTATGTTGTGAAGCTACCGTGATGCACAGAAGTCCTTTGGTGGAAGAATGGCATTGCCCAGGGGCAGACTGGAAAAAAAACAAACCTAAAAGAGGCCCCATGTTGTAGGTGGGTCAAAATTGACAGAAGGTGGGGCAACACAAGTAGGCAGGGTCCGCAATACCATTGCACAAAATACTGTCGCAGGAGAACCATAAACCCCACAGCACAATATATTGTCCCAAAAGCTGTCCCTCTGTTATCAATAGTTGCTCTTTTCTAGTTGTCTCCAATTAAGATATAGAGTAGGGTCTTAGGAGGTGAGACGCAGGCCACAGCTGTGGAATCAGGAGGGCATGTGCAGTCGCTGGCTGGGTACATGAGTACCTGATTCTCACAGCGTTAGTTTATGCTGAGAGCTCATTATGTACCCAGCCAGCAGCAGAAAGGAGCACTTGGGCGGCCCCCTGAGCATCGGCCCACCGGGAAATTTCCTATAATGTCTATTGCCAATACACCCCTGGCATATCCATGTACACCCACCCTAAAGAGGATTTGTACCTCTGTGACTCAGCACCACCTGTCTTCCACAAGAGCTGAAGCCTGGATATTTTTTTCCCCAACTTTGCAAATGACAGCACCATTTGGGCCCATGCACATGGCCGTGCCCGTATTACGGCCTGCAAACAGCGGGTCTGCAATATGTGTGCACTCCGCCTCACGGATGCAGACCCATTCACTTGAATGGGTCTGCAGTTCGGAAGGTTGGTGCGGAACAGAGACACAGAAGCACTATGGAGTGCTTCTGTGGGGTTCTGTCCGTGCCTCCACACCGCAGAAAAGTAATGCATGCATTACTTTTTTGCCGTGAGGACGGACCCATCCAAGTTGAATGGGTCTTGATCTGTCTGCGGAATCCGCACCGATGTTGCCCGTGCATTGGGGACGGCAAATTGCGGTCTCCAATGCACAGAACGGCTGATCAACGGCCATGTGCATGAGCCCTTAGTGTCATATTTGCTACTTCAGTAAATGACATTTATCATGTAGAGAAAGTTACTACAAGGCACTTACTAATGTATTGTGATTATCCATATTGCTTCCTTTGCTGGCTGGATTCCTATTTCCATCACGTTATACACTGCTGGTTTGCAAGGATTATGGTTACCGCTGCAGTGCAGATACGAAGTAGTCAGGAAGGGAACTGCTGTCTATTAGTGCCTATTCGCACTCCCACGGTCTCAGCCACCAGAGAGGCCGGTGCTTATTCCTATAGTGTGCAAGCACGTCCACCATTGCTGGATTGCAGAGTGGTTGTAATCCCTGGAAACGAGCCATGTATAATGTGATGGAAATTTGCTGGTGATGCCATTAAGCCTTAAGGAAGTTTTACGCAGAAGTCATTCATCCATTTCCTAGTCTAATGGGAACGAGGGCTTTAAATGGCAGAAAATGTGAGGCTGCATAACTAGCCAGTCAGCTGCTACATTATGTATTCTAACAGGGCAGAACCAGTATTGGATATTGATTACCAGCCATTTTAGATAAGATACTGATCAAATTGAGCAGGAATTTGCGTTCATATAAACCTTCAATCTCTCATAGTGCAGAATATGTTCTATCATTCTGAAATGAACCAAAAGTATAGAAAAGACATTTAGGGCCCACATGACATTAACAGCACTGTTTTATAATTGCATTGGACCTATTATGGACTAAAACTCATTTTCCTAACTCCAGATCTTTTGCTGGCCACGCCGCCCTCTTCCAATTGATTGACATATCGCAATTCAGAAGCTAGGCCTTGTTGGTCAGCTTGAAGGGGCAGTGGCCAGCAGAGGAGCTAGGGTGCCAAGTGGCTCGCGCCCAGCCTCGTTGCACTTTAAACCTAATTAACATATGGATTTTCTTCTCTTTAGGCCCCTTTCAGACAAGCAAGTTGCATACTGCGGACTGGCATCGTGGGTATCGAACAGCCCCCGTCCTGAACTTCCAGCACTGCTGGGGTCGCATAGCATTATATTGATTTATGATGCTATGTAACCCTTACAGTTCTGGAATCTATTGGATAACACTGACATAATTCTGTCAGTGTTATACAATACATTCCAGACCTCTAAGGGTTGCATAGCATCATAAATCAATATAATGCTCTGCGACCCCAGCAGTGCTGGAAGTTCAGGACGGGAGCTGCTCTGTGAGTACAATACGTGACACTCGCTTGTCTGAAAGCGGCCTTATAGAGATGACAGACTGATTCCAGTACATGTGATATTTAGTAGCCTGTTCTTTATGCATCATGATGTTCCTTTCTTGTTTCTTCTCAGTGAAGTCAGGTTACCCAGGCCACTAAGACGGCACCTTCCGAACAGAGAACCATTGTGGATTGGCTTCTATACCCCATAGTGTGTGATGCCAAATGGGGGACGCAAAGCAAGAGGAAAGACAGACCCGAAAGCTTTGTGGATGGCGTCCCTATGTAACGTGTGCTGAAGATAATGTAAAGAACTGGGAAATATAAAAGTAAAACCCTTTCACTTCTGGTCAGAGGCAAATGTTCCCTGTAGCGCTGTGGTTTCTATAAGAATGTTCCACAGTAGTAAGAACCTCAATGAGCAAAGCGTGCCAGAAGTGTACCGCTGCCCCAATCCCCCACAGTGCCACATTGTCCTCATGTTTGAGGGGTGAAGGGGTCCTCCAGGCAATGTTGTGTGCCCAACTGCCACGTATGCATTATGGGATGGATTGGGGGAGGGGAGAAGAAGGTGGGGTTAGGAGGGTCTAGAGCTTTCCTTGATGGACTTGTTTTAAAATAAAATTAAATACAAGAAAATACTAAAAAAAATGAAACGGATTAAAAAAAAAAAAAAAAAAGCAAGCCGTCAGACGAGATCATCAGTTGGCGGAAATGAAATTTGCGTGAATGCAAACAAAAATATGCAGCTAAACTTTCTGTGAAAAGAAAAAGTGCAAATAAAACTTATAAAAATGAACTAGCTTGTGTGGTATAATATTTGTGGTTTACTTTGTTTCTCATATGATATCAAGGTCACCATAGCCTAGTGATGGAACAAATGCAAGATCTGTGTCCAAACCCAACACGACATGTCACCAGGCACAACACATTGAGCTAGGACGAGGGCTGGATCATCCCACCCTTAGGGCTTATTCACATGACCATTGGGTGTGTTGTGGATCCGCAAAACATGGATACTGCCTAATAGAACATTCCAATCTATGTCCGTAATGCGGACAATAATAAAACAAGTGGTATTTTTTTGTGGAACGGACATACGAACACGGAATGCACAGTCATTTCCGTTTTTTTTGCGTCTCCATTGAAGTGAGAGCTTCTGCCGCAAAAAAAATGGAACAAACACTGAAAAAAATACGTATGTGGGCATGAACCCTTAACTTAATGTAAAAAATGGGATCAGGTCCCAGATGAATGATAAAATCTTTTGCGGAAGTAAAGGTTGTCCCATGTTACTATATTGAGATCTGGATACAGACACACTATAGATCAGTCCATTCTTTGTCTGTAAACTGTCCTCCTTTGTCGATTTATTTGCATATTACATAGGTCAAAGGTTAACCAAAGACGTGCGTCCGTAAATACAAGTTCATCAGGTTGAATAAAGCTTCTGACAGTTTCTCTTATTAAAGGGAGTCTGTCACCAAAATATCACCTTTTGCGCTGCTGTATCACAAATAAACATGATTTACGGTAAATGGTACCTTTGTTCTTTTCTAAACGGCAAAAACGCAGTTTTAATGATATGCAAACGAGGGCTTGCAAGTGCCCAGAAGCGGCATTTGTGCAGTAAGTGCCCAGGCCGCTCGGCCTTCTGCGTGCATAACTTCTCCCTAACCCCTCATCTGGTCCGCCCTGTAATGCCTGCGTCACTCTGAGTGGCAGAGATCCCGCACATGTGCAGTTCACCGCCGGGCCCGATGCCAGCTATCCCTAGTAGAATGCCATTAGCTGGTGCATGCGCAATGCTGCTAGCGATGCCAATGCCCACAGTTGTCAGAACAGTGTGCATACCCGTTCCCTGGCGGTGAATTGCCTATAAGCACAGGGATTACAGGGCAGGTCACACGAGGGGTTAGGGAGGAGTGATGCACGCAGAAGTCAGAGCGTTATGTAAGCAGTGCAGAAGTTGACATTTTGGTGACAGACTCCCTTTAATGTCATTGGAGGACACGGCACCATGTGTATACGCCCAGCTGACACTAGAAATGGAAAATAAATTGGTTCACCCTCTCCATAGACACTAGCCTGATTAGTTTTAGTCTAGGGTCTGAGTCAGACATGACCTACTTTTTTTTTTTTTTTTTCTGGCGGCTATTTTTTCTTTTACCCTTCTTTCTTTTTTTTTTTTTTTCTCTTCACACTGTGCTGATTCTTTTTCCCTGCAGCATGGGTTCTCCAAGTTAGCAGCAACCCCTGCAGACATGAACATCGGTGCTTCGCCAGTCATCACTTACTGCATCTACAGTGAAATGCCACAAATGTCTGAAGATGCTGAATTGTATGTTTTCCCCCTTCTCTCTCTCCCTCTTGGTTAGGGTCTCCCTAGCCTCCTTCCCCTAACCCTCCATTGGGGCCCCCTCCCTTGTTTCTCTGCCTCTTTTTCTGCTTTAGTCTCAGGCTTCTAACGGACAAGGCCACACCTTCCCCTTCAGCCATACTTCTTTTTTTTTTTTTTTATGGATGACCCCTCCTTTTAGCAACCCGCAGAATGAGCCCGAGAGGGGTGCCTCCTTTTCAAACGCCTCATCTACTCTAGTTCCCAGCTTTTGGCAGGGCTAGGCAGCACTTCATCCCCCCTTTTCTGGCTTCACAGGCTTTCCCTCATGGACATCAGGAGGGCTGTTCAATTCTGGTCCAATGCAGCATTTGTCGTGGGAGATGCTCCTCTCCTAAAAAGAGGGTGCATCTCAGTCTTCAGTGGTCTCTTGCCCCCCCCCAGGGTTCGGTAGGCGAGCCTCTATCTTATTTCTCCTCTTTTCGGTGTTAGTCAAGTGGATTGGCATCACCACATACTCAGTCTTTCATGGTCTGTAGTCCATGGGATGCCCAGCTGCCCATCCCTTCCTGACTGACTGAAGCAATTGGGTGTACCACCGGAGCTCTTGTGATAGGTGGAACCAGAGGTGGTCTCCCGACAAGCTGCTTTCAGATGCCCTAGGGCAGGGATGCCTGACCTGCGGTCCTCTAGCTGTTGCAAAACTAAAACTCCCAGCATGCCTGGACAGCCTACAACTATCGGTCTACAGCAGGGCAATGTAAGAGTTGTAGTTTTACAACAGCTGGAGGGCCGCAGGTTGGGCATTCCTGCCATAGGGATTCACATTTATAACAGGTCCTTGTACCAGCAGAAGCCATTGCAGATTTACGGGAAGACTGTTGAAGTTGGGAGGAGGCCCCAAGAGTGGTACTGTCATTTGACTTGGCTGGTGTTATGGTAGTTGGTGCCGAGCTGATTTGTGGACAGACTTTCCACATACCTATCTGCAAAGCAGGCTGCATCCTCCAATGTTTGGGGTTCCCGAACAATCACCCACTCCAAAGTCCCTACTTGGACACCTTTCCTAGAACTGCTCCTTCAGAAATAGCTGGTTGAGGGTCCTTAAAAGTCTTTGCCTCACAGCCACTGGTCCAGTGCATGGGACAGCTTATTGCTAAACTCCAAAAAGGGTGTCATGGGTCTCTTTTAGTCGTTTACGGAACCTCTGTCTACAATATTCAGGGGTGATGGTATAACTTGCTAACAGTGCCCCCTTAACCTCAACATAGTCCAACCGCTGTTCCTCTAAAAGGGGAAATTTGCCCTACCTGTAATTTTCACAGCCAATAGAGGTGTCCAGTCCTGTTCTGCAATACGGTGAGATTAACACATAATCTGAATCCAGATATTCATCAATATCCTCCTTGCCACCCTGAAAGGTGGGGAATGCAGCAGACAACTTGATAATGTACCGAGAGCCAAGGTCTCCATTGATCCCCTGGTGCTGGACTCTATTGGCTTTGTCCCTCAATGCCACCTCCTCATAGGCAAGTTTCATCAGCTCCATCCTCTGGCTGGTACTTAATTCTCCAGCTTTTTCATCCTTCTGTTAAGCAATTCCTCCACAAGGTCTGCATCCGGCTCTTCAATGGAGACTGATTGATGTAGACATGTCGCTCTGACCACTGGATGAGGATTCTGAGGCAACATCTTGTTCTTGGACCAGAAGTAGTATCAGGAGATCACGAAGTTCAGATTTCTTTCCCTCTGGAACAATCCCATGACTCCTGTACCACTTCTTCAGGATGCCCACTGTTAGCTCCTCAAGTTCTTGTCTCCTCATCCTGCTCAGTACCTCAATCCCACCTCTGCCAACCAGAATGGCACGAAATCGGCTCGTGACTGACAAAGATAGGTACTGAGCAATAGGAGTTGTCACCAGTGAGCAGTTTATTGGAGGTCACACATGAAGTTGCAGGTAAAATTACAGATAGTCCAAGTTCCCATATTGAAACAAATCCAGGAGATTTGCCTCAGCCTGTTCTTACACCTCTCAATATCTGACTACAACCCCCGGTCTCAGGGATATCTACCCCTTCCCTGTCTGTACTGTCATTAGCAGGTTTAACACCCCCCCATCATTTAATCAAGACAGAAAGATCAAATTTTAGCAAGACAAAAGTTTTGTCGTCTATACAGAAATTGAACAGCTTTACTGCAAATCCAAAAATATGTCAGCAAATTAAGTAGTGGTGCTGTGAGATCCAAACTTAATATCTTGTAAGACTTCCATGAGCTTGAAGGACAGCATCCATGCGGTTTGGCAAGGATTCATACAATTTATTAATGAAGTCATCAGGCATAGCAATGAAAACAGTCTTGCATGCCTCCCAGAGTTCATCAATATTCTTTGGTTTCGTCTTTCTTGCTTCCTCTTTCATCCTACCCCACATATGCTCAATGATGTTCATGTCTGGTGACTGGGCTGGCCAATTCTGGAGCATCTTGATCGTCTTCGCCTTAAGGAACTTTGATGTGGAGATAGAAGTATGCGATGGAGCACCATCATGCTGCAGAATTTGGTCTTTTTTATGGTTGGAAATATAAGAGGTAGCTAAGATTTCTTGGTATTTTACACTATTGATGTTGCCTTCCACCCTGCAGATCCGTTGCACACTCCCATACTGGATGTAACCCCAGACCATGATTTTGCCTTCACCAAACTTCACTGTTTTCTGGGTAAATCTTGGCTCCATGCGGGTTCCAGTAGGTCTCCTGCAGTATTTGCGTAATTCAACAGAAGATTCATCTGAAAACTCCACCTTCTGCCACTTTTCCAGCATCCATCCTTTTTCCAGGCTGTGGGCCTTGGCAAATGCCACACAGTTTTTCAATTGTCTTTTGTTTAGTGCAGGCTTATGGGCACTGATTCGACCATGGAGACAGAATCCGACAAACTGTTCTGGTTGACACAGGGACTTCAGGTGACCAGGTCTCGTGGAGCTCTGCTGCAGTGGAAAATGGGCTGGCCTTGGATTTTGGAGCCAACAAACGGTCCTCTCGAGCAGTTGTCTTGCGGGGTCTGCCTGACCTGGTCTTGTCCAAAACGTCTCCAGTCTCTTCAAATCTTTTTTTTATCCTCTGAACTTGACGCTGAGACACATTGAAGGTGTCTGCCACATCAGCAGTGGATCTGGTCTGCCATGTTTGCAGAGGTCTAGTTGCAGTTGATGTGAAGGTCTAGTGTACTGGGGTTCTTTTTATACACACCTGAGACCTAATTGATCCATTATTAGTCACAGGTGAAGCTCATATGACAAGGCGACAACACAAGCTGTGAATATTAGAATACTTTTTGTCAGTTTCGTTTTGCACTGAAACATTATTACAAAAGCTGTTGGGATTAAAATGACCCATTTCTTGTAACAAAATCTTGATTAGAAATACATTTTAGCAGCACTTCAGGTCAATTTGTACACAAGCGACAAGACTTTTGTCAGGATCTGTACACTTCTCCAGTTGGAACAGCAATTTCTTATCCACAAAGGTAAGCCGGTTTTCCAACACACCATCTTACTGTGGTTACATCGCAAGCTCCAACCAGCTGCACTTTCCCTTGCTGTATCTTGCATATCTGCACAGTGATGGTCATCAGGCGGAGTAATTGTACCAAATGCTGTATCCGACAAACCTTCCTGTTTCTAGTAAGCACCAGGCAGCCATATTTTCCCCTTTGCTGGGTAGAGTAATTGTTAGATCCTCTATATATGGCAGGCATGCTCAATTCTGGTTCTTCTTGGGCCATTGCATTGCTATCTTTCTGTGGGCTCATGCACACAAATTTGTGTTTCCAGTACGGGCATCTTCCCTGTGCAGTCCGTCTCATGGATGAGAATCCATTGCCTTGAATGGGTCCGCAATCCACCAGATACAGAAAAGAGGCACAGATTGGATGGCCACAGAAGCACTATGCTACGTAACCCTTAGGCCCCTTTCACACGGGCGAGTTTTCCTCGCGGGTGCAATGCGTGAGGAGGACGCATTGCACCCGCACTGAATCCGGACCCATTCATTTCTATGGGGCTGTGCACATGAGCGGTGATTTTCACGCATCACTTCTGCGTTGCGTGAAAATCGCAGCATGCTCTATATTGTGTGTTTTTCACGCAACGCAGGCCCCATAGAAGTGAATGGGGCTGCGGGAAAATCGCAAGCATCCTCAAGAAAGTGCGGATGCGTTGCGATTTTCCCGCATGGTTGCTTAGCAACGGGACCGGATCTCTATTATTTCCCCTTATAACATGGTTATAAGGGGAAATAATAGCATTCTTAATAAAGAATGCATTGTAAAATGAAGTGGAGGGGTTAAAATAATAAAGTTAACTTACCTTAGCCATTGATCGCGTAGTTGCGATCTTCCTCTCTTTCCCTGCATCATCTAAGATCTAAAGGACCTGTGATGATGTCACATCACATGGTCCAATCACATGGTCCATCACCATGGTAAGATGGACCATGTGATTGGACCATGTGACGTCATCACAGGTCCTGTAGATCTTAGATGTTGCAGGGAAAGAGAGGAGAGATCGCAACTACGCGATCAAGTGGCTAAGGTAAGTTTACTTTTATTATTTTTAACCCCCTCCACTTCATTTTACTAAGCATTCTTTATTAAGAATGCTATTATTTCCCCTTATAACCATGTTATAAGGGGAAATAAACAATTCTTCAGAAGACCCGAAACCGGACTTCAGTGATGAAGTTCGGGTTGGGTACCAAACATGGCGTTTTTTCTCACGCGCGTGCAAAATGCGTTACAAACGTTTGCACCCGCGCGGGAAAAACGCGCATATTCCCGCAACGCACCCGCCTCTTATCCGGGCGTCAAACATGACGCCCGTGTGAAAGAGGCCTTAGAGTTCTGGAATGTATTGTTACTGACATAATGCTAGTGTTATCCAATACATTCCAGAACTGTAAGGGTTACAATTGAGTTGTGCAGTGCCTATGTTCTTCCTGAAAGCTGTCATGGCACCCATGTTGCTTTCTTCCTCACATGGCACATTTACACTGGGTATTGGATAGGTGGTTTCTTCCACATTGCCTGTTTCGAACCTGTGTTTGTATGCTATGGCTCTTTCCGCATCTCTCCTTTTATAGGTGGAACCCTCATGTTGGTATGGTAATTGTATATATATTTCCACTCAGGTGGCTCTCCTGCTCATTTTATGCTACCTATGGCTACCGTGGCTCCAGCAGGTGTCTTCTTTATGCTGGCACTTGGTTCTGCAGCTGACACGTCCATTCATTTCTGATGGCATTGGTCATCTGCATTACTTTCATCACCATACCAGGTATGTGCAATGGCATGGGATGCTATAGCTAATGAGTCCCTCACTTCTGGTGTACACTAGTTAGGGATTCTTCAACTGCCGTAACCACCTTGTTGCTGTGGCGCTCGTCTACCGTATTGTTCCCTTCACAAGTGGTTCATTAGCGCCTAAAGTTGATGCTGTGACAGCTTCAGCATTGCCTCTCTTAGGAGATTGAGTAATGGATCTGACATGTCCTGCTGTAGCGGACATACCTATTCGATGCACATACTGTGAGTTGACTACATTTCTCCTCTCACCTGACGAGCGGTTGTGCTGTCACTTGTCACCACTAATGGATTATTCAATGCTGGAACTCAACACCCTTTCTACTTTATGGCCCTCCACAAGGCAAGTAGTTACAATCACCCCAGCTACTGTTTTCTGTCTACCTGACCAGTATCCATATTCCTTGTGTTTGCGTATTACTGCTCTGGATCGCTCGCACTGCTGCTTTTTTCATGTGACTTCTGTGGCATTAGACATTGACATTACACTCCCCTTAGTGCGGAGTATTCTCCTGTCACTGGCCTCTTTGTGCACTGCTCTGGGCGAGAGTTGCTCTCTGACGAGTCTACGCAACTCCGCTGTTTCTGGACCGTTAGCCGGTCAGGGTAGTTTTGTCTGTGGCGTATCAGGCGCTTCTCTTGTTAGAGAACTTACCAAGAGCCTCTGCGGCTCTGGGGGCATCCACCTACCATATTACCTTCTCCGTAAGGATTTTAATTTTTTTTTTTTAGCAGAGGTGTGTTCTGTGGTTCTTAATCTGCTTCCATGAGTGTACTTATAGATATTCCTGTTGAACATCTGTGCTCTCTCACGTGTTATAGCCTGCTCGCTTTTCACAGTGCAGTTACCCTGTCTCTGCTCGGTACCAGTCATGATATTTTCCTGGATCTAGCATCATTCTGTCTTCATTTTGTCCAATGACAGAAGTTTGTGTGGCTGTACCCTTGTGCTGCATTTTTCTCTGCAGCATGGCTGGGATTACTGGGGTTACTGATAACTGAGGACACTGTTTTTCCCCCAGACTACTCACCATTCGTGTATGTTTTTTTTTTTGTTAGTACCACCGATAGGGACGGCCAAGGGAGATGAAAGCCACAACGGAAACCTATTTTCTCTTGCGAATTTGCCCACAGATATCTCCTCATCTACCTGGGAGGCCTCTCCAGGACTGGTCCCTTGCCTTCTGCCCAGTTGTCTCCTTCCAAATTACTAAGCTTTTTTCCCCTATGACGGAACTGCCTGCCGCAATTCAGCAACGCAAGTGTGAAAGTACCCTAAATAACCCTAATTTTGATAATCTTTCAGGGTACTGTAGTCCACCTATTCCAGTTATTACTTTAGTTGCCCTCCTCTGAACCCTCTCCAGCTCTGCTATGTCTGCCTTGTTCACAGGAGCCCAGAATTGTACACAGTACTCCATGTGTGGTCTGACTAGTAATTTGTAAAATGGCAGGACTATGTTCTCATCACGGGCATCTATGCCCCTTTTAATGCAACCTATTATCTTATTGGCCTTGGCAGCAGGTGCCTGAAACTGGTTTCTACAGCTTAGTTTGCTAAGTCCTTTTCCATGTCAGTGTTACCCAGGGTTTTACCTTTTAGTATTTATTGGTGACTTGTATTTTTCCTTCCCATGTGCATAACCTGACATTTGTCAGTGTTAAACCTCATCTCCTACTTCTCTGCCCAAGCCTCCAGTCTATCCAGATCCATCTGTAGCATTATACTGTCCTCCACCGTGTTAATCACTTTACACAGTTTAGTGTCATCTGCAAAAATTTGTATTTTACTGTGCAAGCTTTCTACAAGATCATGAATAAATATATTGAAGAGAACAGAGCCCAATAATGACCCCTGAGGTACCCCACTAGTGACAGACCCAATCTGAGAGTGTGCTGTTAATAACCACCCTCTGTTTTCTGTCACTGAGCCAGTTACTTACCCACACACAGACATTTTCTCCCAGTCCGAGCATTCTTATTTTATATACTAACCTTTTATTTGGTACAGTGTCAAATGCTTTGGAGAATCATTAATTTCTAACGATAATTTGTTTTCCCTTAGTCCTAACAGCAGCACAGATGGGGTTAACCACCCCCGTGAACTGGTAGGACCGGCAGAAAGTTAATGAGCCCAATACAAAAAAACAAAGCATACGCCTCCTATAAAAGGAGGACAGAACCCCTAGCCCATTGTGTTTATAGCAAGACAAGGAAACTTACTAGGGTGGGAAATTTGTGTGCTGCTGTTAGGACTAAGCGAAAACAAATTATCGTTAGAAATTAACGATTCCCCTACGTCCTACCAGCAGCACAGATGTGGAGATAGCAAGAAGAACCCCTAGGGAGGGCCCTCATGCCTTGCAGAATTAAGGATTGTCTGCCCAAAGGCCGAAAATTCAGCTATCCTGGAGTCAACCCTATAGTGAGAGATGAAGGTAGACTCGGAACTCCAGGAGGCAGCCTTGCAAATCACGTCCAAGGGCAGGAGACATCTCTCTGCAAAGGATGTAGATACGGCCCTAGTAGAATGGGCCTTCACGAACTCCGGAGGATCCAGAGACTGAGAAATAAAAGCCTCCCTAATGGCTTCCTTGATCCATCGGCTTATAGAAGTCTTGGACGCTTTACGGCCTTTAGACTTACCGGCAAACAGGATAAAGAGATTTTCATCTATCCTGAACTCCCTGGTTCTATCCACATAGACCTGGAGGCATCTAGAGATATCCAATGGATGTTTGACAGGATCTCTGGAGGAGGAAGAAGGAACAAACCAAACTGGTAAGGAAATCACTTGATTGATATTTTGAAAGGACGGTACCTTAGGCCTAAAATACGGAAGGAATCTGAGGAGAACTCGATCCTGTAAAAAGGTAGTATAGGGTTGCTGAGCAGAAAAAGCTTGAAGCTCTGAAACCCTCTTGGCCGAGGTAACCACCAGCAAAAAAAAAACAATTTTAAGGTCAAAAATTGAAAGTCCATCTCCTCCAGAGGCTCAAAGGGGGGAGATGCTAGCCCCTTGAGTACGACTGACAAGTCCCATTGAGGAACGGGTTTCAGTACGGTAGGCTTCAATCTTTCAGCTCCTTTAAGGAAGCGTTTAATGAGTGAGTCCCGAGAATAAGGCCTGTTGAGGCAGGCCGAGATGGCAGACATCTGGACTTTCAATGTGGATGGAGCAAGGCCTTTGCCAAGGCCATCCTGTAAAAATTGAAGCAGGGCAGAGAGGGGCGGATCTGCAGACGCCACTTGGTTGGAAGTACACCATGATGAGAAGATCTTCATAATCCTAGAGTAGGCTGTCTTGGTAGACTCTGCTCTAGAGTGTGACAATGTCCTCAGGACTGACTCTGAGAGCCCTTCTATTCCGGGAAGGGACTGATCAACCTCCAGGCTGTCAGGTTGAACCTGTGCAGATCTGGGCAGAGTTGAGTGTCCCACGACACCAGGGTCTGCCGTGGGGGGAGCCTCCAGTAGTGTCCCCGACTCATCTGAATGAGCTGGGTAAACCAGGATCTCTTGGGCCAGAACGGAATGATGGCTATTACCGAGGTCTGATCCTGACGGATTTTCATCAATACCCTCGGTATCATGGAAAATGGAGGGAAGATGTAAGCCAGCCTGAACCTCCACAGTATCGACAGAGCATCCATCGCCAGGGTTTTTTTCTCCCTGTAGAGAGAGCAGGACCTCTCCACCTTGGCGTTGAACATTGTTGCCATGAGATCCACCACTGGCAAACCCCACCTGAGAACTATCTGCCTGAAGATCTCCGGATGCAAGGACCACTCCATCGTCGGTAAACTGCGACTCAGGCGATCCGCGATCACATTTAGGGAGCCTCAAATATGGGTGGCAGACAGATGGGAAAGGTTCGTTTCTGCCCACCGAAGAATTACCCCGATCTCCGAGAGGAGGGGTAGAGATCTTGTGCCTCCCTGTTTGTTTATGTAAAGGACCGCAGTCCTATTGTCTGACTAGACCTCCACTGCTTTGCCCCGAATTCGAGGGGCGAAATGAAGGAGGGCCAGCCGGATAGCACGAATCTCGCGGAGATTGGAGGAAAGTAGCCGCTCCTGAGGAGCCCAAAACCCCCCGACTGGGGAATTGTTTAGGTGAGCGCCCCAGCCTACTTGGGATGCGTCGGTAGTCAATATGACCCAGGAAGGCTGGGTAATAGACTTCCCATCTGGGAGATGGGACCACCATCTCAGGGATTTTCGGGCATGACAAGACAAGGAGCACAGGGAATCTAGCCCGGGTGGGCTGCCATCCCATTTGGAAAGGACCTCTGTTTGTAATGGACGGAGGTGCCACAAAGCCCAAGGGACCGCAGCCGCTGACATGAGCCCCAGCATCTTCATGAGCGTCCGGATGGAAACACGGTGTGGAACAAACAGGAATCTTGCTAGGTCCTGGATCTGCATTCTTCTTTCTGGAGTCAACTGGAGTGACATCCCAACGGAGTTGACTATGAAGCCGAGATAATCTATACAAGTGGACGGGCTCACGTTCGACTTCTGCCAGTTGATAATCCATCCTAGGCGGCGCAGAAAGGAGATAGTTAGCTGAAGATGAAGGGAAAGGACTGGAATTGAAGAAGCTTTAGACAGCCAGTCGTCCAGATAAGGGATTATGGTCAGCCCTTGAAGTTTCAAAGCTGCCTCCACTGAAACCACCACCTTGGTGAAAGTGAGAGGGGCAGAAGAAATCCCAAAGGGCAGGGCGGCAAACTGAAGGTGCCTGAGGACCCCCGAGACCTGGACCGCGATCCTTAGGTATTTCCGAGAGGCAGGATGGATCGGGATGTGAACATATGCATCCTAGAGGTCCAGGGTAGCCATCACGTCCCCAGGATTGAGGACGTGGATTACTGACTTTATGGTTTCCAAACAAAACCTTGTTTTCCTTATAAATTGATTGAGAAATCTCAAATTGATAATCACCCGGAGATCCCCGGTCTTCTTGGGAACTAAAAACACTGGAGAGTAGATCCCTAAACCCCACTCTCCTACCGGTACCTCCACCAGGGCGCCCTTGGAGATGTAGTCCTAAATATCGAACTCCAGAATTACTTGTTTGGAAGTCTGTAAGCGATGGTTGATAACAAATCTCCTTGGAGGAGGAGACTTGAGATCTATTAGATAACCGTCTGAAATAAGCTTCAGTACCCAAGGGTCCGAGATTTCCCTGGCCCAAACTTCCTTGAAACGGGCCAGACGTCCCCCGACGGGAACCTCTGGAAAAGGAATTAGAAAACTTTGAGGGAGGATGGTAGGAGCAGCGGGGGGCAACTGAGAGCCTCGGAGAGGCCTGTAGTCAGGAGGTCTTGGCCTCCTTAGCTCCTCTGCGAGGGCGCCTAAAAAACCTTCGTTGCGCCCCCCAGGCTCTACAACCTCTTGTCTGTTGGCCAGAACTACCGTCTTTCTCCTGTCTGCCTCGACCCCAAAAGGGTTGCTGGGGAAGACTTTTCACTTTTTTATCCGAGAGGCCCTCCATGATTTTATCTAACTCTGAGCCGAACAAACGTTCCGGCTCAAAGGGAAGGCCACATAGATTATATTTCGACGCAATATCAGCGACCCAGGGCTTCAACCAAAGAGGTCTGCGGGCAGCAGACACTAAGGCCATGGATTTTGCTGCCAACTTCAGCTGCAGATGCGCGGTATCGCAAAGAAAGTCCATTGCCAGATTAGCGGATTTGAATGCCGCCAGGATATCATCGCGGGAAACCCTCTGGTCGACGTCCGTCTGAATTTTGTTAAGACGGGAACGGACGAAGGAAGAAACCTGCGTGGCAGCAATGGCGGTGGACGCAGAGGCTGCCGCAGCAGAGTAGGTAATGGAACCCCACGATTCCACCAAGGATTTTGCCATCGGAAACATGGTCTAAAATTTCTTGGTCAAGACCGGACCCTTCTCGGGCTTTTTCCATTCCATCCGCATAACGGACAGAAGGGTCTCATCCGCCTTGAAGACACGCTGTGCCCGACCGGCGGGATCAGAGGACTCCCCGGCGTCAACATCATGGTCCCCTGACCTGATGGACTTTAATAGCTTTTGCGTCTTCTCTGGAGGAAAAAAAGCATGATGTTAATTCTTCATCCGAGGAGGAAGAGGAATCCACTGAAATAGCCGCAGGTCTCTCAACAGCCGCGGCAATCTCCATCGGAGCCTGAGAAGGCACAGGCAATCTCTCGTCGAGTAGATTTACTACCCCCTTAATGGACTCATCTACGTAGCCCTTGACCCACTGGTACATATCCTTCATAGTGGGCTCGGTAGCAGCCTGGGATCTGCGGCAACTGTCACATCTGGAATATGGGCAGTCATCATCCAAGAGAGCGCTGCAATCAAAGCAAGCCAAGTGCTTCCTCTTAGTAACAGATTTTCGGGTCTTCTGGTCTCTAGGTGAAGCCATCTCTGCTGAAACAAACAATAATTAGTAAATTCTAGCAAAACTTCAAGATTTGCAGAAACAAGCGCAGAAGCCCACCAAAGAAGATAACAGACGCAAGATATCAACAAATAATTCAAGTACAAAGTACTGTAGAGACTCTGGTAGCTAGCTCAGAAAGCATGTGCTGCCAGAGAAAGAACCATTCAAACTGGCCGCTTAAAAACCTAAGGCTCCGCCCACTGGGCGGGGCTCACGCCCATAGGATGATTAGACATCCCTAATCAAAAATAAATTATATATTTTAAAAATTATGGCTCCCAGAGATCAAAACAAATCCTCCCACCTCCCAGAATGCCACAAACGGGGCAAGCTAAGCCTAGAAAAGCGGCACCAAGACATCGCAAGGCCGCGAACCGGAAGTGACACCGGGGAATCACGACATCACTTCCGGAAGATGGCGGCATAATGAAGAAAATAAAAACCTTTAAGTAGGATAAAAGTAAATAATAGGCGGTAAGAGCCGGCCATAAAAGGAAAATAGAATACCCCCCCGAGAACAGGAGGGGATACCACCAGTCCACCTGTCGGGGAGGACAGAAAAAACACAATGGGCTAGAGGTTCTGTCCACCTTTTATAGGAGGCGTATGCTTTGTTTTTTTTGTATTGGGCTCATTAATTTGCCGCCGGTCCTACCAGTTCACGGGGGGTGGTTAACCCCCTCTGTGCTGCTGGTAGTACGTAAGGAAAGTCCAGATATACGACATCCATTAATTCGCTGTGGTCTCTTAGAAAACCTTTAAACAGTTTACCCACGACAGATGTTACCTTACCGGTCTATAGTTTCTGGGCTCTTTTTTTTAGACCCTTTTTGAATATTGGCACCACATTTGCTATGCGCCAATCCTGTGGAACACTCCCTGTCAATATAGAGTCCTTAAATATCAGAAATAAGGTTCTGGCTATGACATTACTTAAAGGGGTTGCCTGAGTTATTTTTTTGTTCTTTGCATGTTTCTAACTAATCATATGTAAGGGGTTTACAATTCACTTACTTCATCTGCAGTGGCCCCTTTCTCAGATTTCACTGAGGGTCACATGACCTGTCAGCTTCTCTCCCTGCTCTGATGATGTTTTGTGCACAAGGCTAAGGAGCAGGTCTGTGACAAGATGTCACTGTGCTGGCCACGCCCCCGCACTGGCAGAGCTGCTGCTGTCTGCCCTGTGTCTCCCTCCCACTGGATTCTTCAGGAAAGATTAACCCCTTCTACCCCTTCAGCAGCACAGACTCAGGGCTGAAGGCTTTGCTAAGCAGCTGCAGGCAGTGAGGAGACACAGGATTGAACAGCTGGGACTTGTAGTTCTACACATACAAGGGGCACAAATATTTATTAGGAAACAATCAGAGATTGTTGTTATTGCAGGTAAACAAAGGGCCAGAAGAGAACTGGGGAAATGAGCAAATAGAATTTTTTTTGCCTAAAACTTGCTTATTTTATGTATATTGCTGACCATCAGATTTACAATGCTATTTTTTTTTCATAACTCGGACAACCCCTTTAATTCTCTTAGAATTCGGGGGTGTATGCCATCTGGTTCCAGCGATTTGTCTATTTTAATCTTTTTAAGACGCCTCTGTACTTCTTCCTGGTTGAGACAGGGCACTTTTAATGGGGAATTTACGTTTACATTCTGTACTTCATCTGACAGTTTATTTTCCTCAATAAATATAGTGGAGAATTTTTTTTTAATAGCTTTGCTTTCTCCTCATCGCTGTCTGCAACTCCTCCGTCATCACTCTGTAAAGGGCCGACACCTTCAGATTTATACTTTTTACCATTTATATAATTGAAGAACATTTTAGGGCTAGTTTTAATCTCTTTGGCAATTAATCTCTCTGTTCCTAGTTTGGCTGCTTTTATTTGAATTTACATATTCTATTTTTTTCGTTATAGTTTTTTAATGCTTCTTTACTACCTTCTTGTTTTAGTGATTTAAATGCTTTCTTTTTGTCATTTATTGCTTTCTTTACAATTCTATTATTTGCCCACATTGTTTTTTTTCGGTACAGGTGCTTCTAATTAGCAGTAGCCTAAATAAATGTGTGAATTGACCTACCAGCCCTCAGTCTGTGTCTCTGAGAGCAGGTAACAAGGTGAGCTTTAACAAACTGTCCACATGGTGCGGTGCTGGGTGGCAGCCATTGTAGCTGTGGTGCTGCGCTGGTGGGTTGGTGGGACCCGGTGCTAGGGTGGCATTGCCAGACAGCAGGGGTGCTCTTTGGGGCTGGATCCCACCACCTGCTGTTGCGGGGCTGGATCCCGCCGCATGCTGGTGTGGGGCTGTGGCGCCGGCGGTTGCCAGACAGTGTCGCACCAAATTTAGAGTAGGTCCCACTCTAAGAGGCAACCTTGGCGCGGTAAGTGGGCTTATGCCTTTTGATTAAAATGTACACTAATGCTTCTTATATAGTATGCAGTATAGGGAGCCATACACTAAATATTGCACTGAGAAGCGAATTTAATTGTGCTGAAAAGCAGTTATAGATCAAAGTAAAGCTTGTGGATGTGCAATCCTATTCTTTTTTCTCTTTTTCGTATCATTGTTTTATTTCTTGTTCCTTACCCTCTTATTCCTATAAGGTATGTATCTCTCACAATTTGAGTTTAGGATGCTTTTAGAATTTCCCATTTTGTGGCTGTATTTTTGTTTTTGAAGACTTTGTCCCAATTAGTTAGGCCAATCTAAGCAAAAATCACAGAAAACGGCTAAGATTCTCAGATTTTATTATATCAGAGTGAGGACTTAGCCCATATATAATGCTTGCATCTATTGTGTTATTGCATTATTATTTGTTTTATGAGATTTTTTTAGTTAGGCCAATGGCCCCTTATAGTTGACCCAATATTGCTTTTTTGAAGTGTGGTATTTTTTTTCCTCCCTCAAGAAACACTCTTTTGAATGACAATTGGAAGGTTATTACTTTAAGGTCACTATGTCCCAGGTGTCCCCCAACCTGCACATTTGTTGTTTTGTTAGGTCTATTGGTTAATATTATGTCCAGTATGGCCATCCCTCTAGTGGGGTCCTGAACCAGTTGGAAAAGGTAATTGTCTTTGGTTATTGCCAAGAACCTGTTTCCCTTAGGAGATGTACAGGTTTCAGTTTCCCAGTCTATATCTGGGTAATTGAAGTCCCCCATAATAACCACCTCATTATGATTTGTGGCCTTGTCTATCTCGTTTAGTAGTAGGTTTTCTGTGGAGTCTGGTATATTAAGTAGTTTATAATACACTTCTATTAGTAATTTATTATTGTTTTTGCCTCCATGTATTTCTACCCACAGTGACTCCACATGTTCATGTCCCTCACTTATATCTTCTCGGACAGTGGGCTTTAGATAGGACTTCACATAGAGGCAGACCCCTCCGCCTCTCCGGTTTTGACGATCCTTTCTAAACAGACTGTAACCCTGTACATTAACTGCCCAGTCATAGCTGTCATCCAGCCATGTCTGTTATTCCCACTATGTCATAGTCCTCCTCACACATCACTAATTCCAGTTTACCAGTTTTATTAGTCAGGCTTCTGGCATTAGTATGAATACAATTGAGAGGGTTATGTACATTTTTTACCCTACACCTTTCCTTATGAACTGTTCTAGTCCCTCCTTCCATTTCTCCCTCAGTTACATTACCTCTATCTGCACTATCTTCACTTCCTATAACGTAATTACCCCCCCCCCCCCAGTCCCTAGTTTAAATACTCCTCCAACCTTCTAGCAATATTCTCCCCCAAAACAGCTGCCCCTTCCCCATTGAGGTGCAGCCCATCCCTACGGTAGAGCCTGTAGCCGACAGAGAAGTCGGCCCAGTTCTCCAGGAACCCGAACCCCTCCTTCCTACACCAGTTCTTGAGCCACTTGTTAACCTCCCTAATCTCCCGCTGCCTTTCTTGTGTGGCTCATGGTACATCCCTAAAATCATTTTCAAGCATGCTCCACCATCCTCTAACTTTGTTCCGATATGGATCATGACTGCTGGATCTTCTTCAGCCCCTCCCAGTAATCTGTCAACCCGACCCGCGATGTTTTGAACTCGAGCGCCAGGAAGACAGCACACTATTCGATTATCCCGCTCTTTGTGACAGATCGCCTTATCTGTACCCCTAATAATGGAGTCTCCCACTACCAGCACCTGTCTGGCCTGCCCTGCTCTCCTGGTCCCCTGCTTACTGGAGCTGACATTCCCCTGACTGGCAGAGGAAGTGTCCGGCTGCAGCAGTGCTCTCCCTCAACTGACATCCCCCTCATATGGCATCCTTGCAAACTTGTTGAGGTGTGTCACATCAGGGCTAGCATCCCTGGCACTCTTCCCTCTACCCCGCTTTCTAACTGTTATCCAGCTACCTACCTCCCTTTCCTGAGCCTCCTCGCTACCACCCTCCCCCACATCTACCCCATAGAGTGCTTGCTCAGTGAGCAGCAAACTCTTTTCCAAATTGTCAACGCTTCTCAGTGTTGAAACTCGCCAGGTTAGAAACTCGATGTGCGATTCCAAACGAGTAATTTGCTCACATTTTGAAGAAAGATATGCACCCTCAAACGGCTGTAGGACTGCATACATCAGACAAGATGTGCACTGGACTGCGCTGTCAAATATGGAACACATACTAATGGGGATTATCCTTGTGGATATTCTGTGCTGCTATCCACAACTTCTGAAGTATCTCCAGCCCTTTGGCTTCTTAACTGGGCCCAGGCTAAGTTACTGTGTGTTCTATGCTCTTTGGCTGGCCTTTCTGGTTCTTGCTCTTCCTGTTCTCTTCGGGGTTTCCTGTGCATCCTTTTCCTGCTTTTCCGCACGGGATCAGCCAGCCTTAGATTTGTTTTGTTCTTTTGTTCCCTCCCTGTGGTCTCCTGTGTCCCCGAATGATACAAGCAAGAAAATAGGATTTTTGTGCTTACCTGTAAAATCCTTTTCACGAGTTTATTGGGGGACACGGCTCCCACTTGGTAAGCACATTGCTGGTTCTTTCTGATGGGTCCCACCTGTTCTTGTTTCTGACCCATCTCCAGTTCTTTTCTTGCTCTTGTTCTCGGTCGGCTTCTCCTGGCTGCTCCTACTGCTTTCGTACAAACTGATTAGCTCAGTGTCTGCTTACGTTAAAGGGAATGTCACAATTTTTCTTTTCTGCATGTAAAAAGGAACACATTTTTTTTCTATTCTATTTTTATTTTCTGATTACAGCATTTACACAGCAGTAACCCCTTCTACCACGGATTGTTTTTTTCGCCTTTGCGTTTTTGTTTTGTGCTCCCCGCCTTCCCAGAGCCATAACTTAGGGCTTGTTTTTTGTGGGACAAGTTGTACTTTCTAATGCTACTATTTAATATTGCATAGAATGTAGTGGGGAAAAAATTCCAAATAAAAAAAAAAAGATTCATTTTTTGACACAGCTTTATTTTTATTTTTTGCGGAACGCACATGGCCGGCACTTTAATAGAAATGCCTTTTCTTGTCCGTGTCTGCGGACAAGAATAGGACATGTTCTATTTTTTTACAGGGCCACGGAACGGAAGTGCGGATGCGGACAGCACACTGTGTGCTTACCGCATCTTTTATCTTTTGCGGCCCCCTTGAAAATGAATGGGTCCGCTCCGCACTTGTTCCGCAAAATTGCAGAACGGATTTGGACCCATTTTGCGGACGTGAATGGACCCAAACTCACACATTTTATGAGATACATATGTTATGCTGAGTTCACACTGTTTTTACGACTCTGCGGGACTTTCCGTTGGGGGTATAATGAATACCAGCAAACAGACAGAATAGTCCAAGATCCATTATTTTAGATGAAAAAAAAGGCCTGCATGACGGACTTTTTTTTCCCATCTAAAATAATAGATCTCTCATGGAAATTACTAAGACGGGTGCCAATGCTCAGGATTCGTTTTCTTCTGTTCTTCTGACGTATCAAAAGAATGGAAATATAACAGTGATGTGAACATTGTGAACCCAGCCTTCCTGGTATCTAACGCTGAGATTTAGAGTGGAGGGTGACATAGCACTGGTTGCTCATGAGGTAGTCAAGGCTGTTTTTAGAAAAAGTATGGCCTTGGTAAAATTTAAAGTGGGGCCCCAAATCAAATATTACACAAACAACACACTAGCAAGTTTTCTGTCTGAATGTGATATGTTTTGCGAATGGATGGCATCCAGACTTAAAGTGTAGAAAATATTGTTGTATAAAGTTGTAGGAGATATTAATATTAATAAATAGGCGAATGCTACTACCATTAACTCCGCCTACTTCCTATCTCTACCTCTCTGTTCCTTTACCTATCCAAACTGCAGGTCTGTACTGGACTATGACGGCGACTGAAAAGTCTATATACTGTATTATAAGAAAAAAATATTTTATTAAAACAATTCAAAGTTTACAGTCTTTTATTATATATATATATATATATATACACACACACATATACATAAACTCTATAAGTAGCTACTCTACACAATACCCTCTAATTGTTCCACCAAAAATATTTAAACACACACATACATACAATAGTTGAATCACCCTCCTCACCTAACACTAAACTGTCCCTGAGGGGGTAAAAGAGTAAAAGTGTTTTACAGGGCAGAGTGGCAAGGGAGGGGTTAATACGAGGATAATGCAGTACAGGGGTACAAGGGTAAATGCAATATTGCAGGGAGATGGCAGGGAGAGTGTTATGGGGTCGAATAATCATTCCAGGGGTTTCAGGGCAATGCAGGTATGGCAATGCAGGGGTTAAATAATAATGGCAGGACAATGCAGGATACAGGGGTATGCCAATGCAGGGGTTAATTCAGGGCAATTCAGGGGCTAATTATCAGGGGGTTCCAGGGGTACCTAGCCAGCCAATGTTCCTTGTCTAGGGGTTAATGCTCATTCCAAGAGGATGATTCTCGCTTGTGCTGATTGTCCTGGGGATGATTCTGGCTTGGGGATGCTTGGCTCAACCATGGGCGTAGGAAGCCCCAAAAATCTGGGTGGGAAAGCACTTATGGGGCCCCTGTGTCCCCGCCCACCCTCAAGCCACACCCACATATCTCCCCCCCCCCTTTATGGGCCAATGGGTCCGGTTTAAAAAAAAAAAAAACACAAACACACACACAGAACAAGACACTTATACTTACCTCCATCCGTCACAGCGATGCGATGCAGGCCTCTTCCGGCCTGTGTCCCGCACTGTACGGCTCACAGACGGCGCGATGACGTCATCGCACCGCCTGTACCAACATCTGATAGGCTGCCTAGTGCTGGCAGCCTATCAGAGGAGCAGGGAAGGGAGACGCCTCTCCCTCTCCTGCTCCGCAGCACAGCCATCTGTATTGCTGTCCTGGGGACGGCGATACAGATAACTGTGGAGATGAACGCTTCCACAATGGAAGCGTTCATCTCCCTGTGCCCTGCCACCGCCGCCGCACACATTGCCCTGCTGCCGCCGGGGGGGATTTTTGCATACCTGTCCCCCCCGCATTATTTCCTGGGGGGGATCCGACCTCCCCGTCCCCCCCCCCGCTTCCTATGCCCGTGGGCTCAACTCATGTCCAGTCTTCCATGTTCCTATGTTGGTCTATCTAAGCCCAAAACTGCCCCCCCCCCCGCCAAACCTAAGGCACAGGGATATGACATCATCTTGTGCGTATGACAGAATGCATGCACTCAGACTGTAACAGATAACTGCTAATAGACCCCCTGAGGCTAGCTCAGGATCTGTACAGACAAAGATACAAAAGAATTCCTGTCCAATGTGTAAAAGAGAGCATCCCCCCCAGGTACACAATACACATGTCACAGTCCCTATACAAAAGGGGGGAGAGGGGTACCTTATCTATCCCTAGTGGTTCCTGCTCTTATAACCCTCTCAGAAAAAATACAGGTACATCCTATCCACACGTATACAACAAATCAATCCCCCCAACGCTAATTAAACTCTGTTTGTACCCATAGAGACTCATGCAACAAGGCATGTCTCTGTACACCTCAACAGACGCAAATGTCAATGGGAAACTACTATAGGATGAAAATGTGTTTACACCCATATACTAATGCGGTACGGAGTGAGTTAGGCTGTGACAGAGTATAGGCTGTCACACATTTTCACCTAGAGTGTTTATGCGTACACAATCGACAAAAATAAAATGCCACACTTTCGGGGTCATAGGTCTGATTCAGAGTCAGGTCCTTGACCCCTGTCTTCATGAGTAGATGACTTTCTGACTAGCCTTGTTGTAGTTGTTTGGCCAGTCCTTTCGTCCGTGTGTAGATGACAGTCCAAGGTATGACCGCCAGGATACTAAGAACGATCATAAGGTGGATAGGTAGTTCAAAGAGCAAAGTCCCTTTGAGGTGGTATTCAAAGCAGGCTATCGCCAGGACACAGCGGAGTATTTCTCCATGGCATGAAAAAGTCCCTGTAAGTCCCTTGGACTCTCGGAGACTTGGCTTCTCTCTGAGCCAAAACCAGGAGAGATCCTAGTCTAGAGTCTCTCAAGGGTATCTGGTCGGATATCCACCTTCTTCTAAGGGCGTATTCGGGCTTCTTCTCTTCTGCTTCATTGTATCAATACCTACGACAGAAGAAAGTACCATGCGCTCCTAGGGGAGTTCTCCCCTCATGGTGCAATTAGTTTCATGCTGTCACCAGCACCAATACCCTTGACCCAAGTGTAGAGGAAGGTATTGGGCTAACCTCACAGGACCCCTCATTAGCCCAACACTGGTGTCTGAGCACCCAACCATTAGAGGATTGCATCCTCTGCTTCCAAATCCATCTGTACCAATAGATAAGGATGGCTACCCTAATAGGTTAGGATATCTGAGGGGAGCTGTGGACAAAGCACAATCTTGTTCTTGATGGCACTGTATCCTTGTCTTACTCATGTGTTCTCAGGCTGATTTTCCCTGTTAACCTTGTGGAGGCCAGCAGAATCCATACCATAGCTCACGCCCTGACTCTCCAGAACTCAACAACAAAAATACAGGCCGCACTCACTGCTGCCAATCACTCTGTGTCAAACCTCAGTCAGAGCTGTGTTACCTGTCCGGACTCGCCCATTCCACAGAATAACAGCAAAGGAGACACAAGAATAAATTTAAAAAAACAGCTACGCTTGGACTCACAGCGAGGAATGTAAACTACAAAAATCAGCAGGGTTAACACATTGATAAACAAGGACTACTGAACAAGAAGAACAACTGCAATGAATAACAACCGAAAAGGAGGCCAATCACTGGAATCTCTAATTGTTAACAGTAGTGATCGTGATTGTAAAATGTAACTTTTAAAAATAATTGAGTAAAAATAATAGGCCTTGAAATGAAGATATACAAATTATTAACTTATGCCTGTGAACAGAGATAAATATCACAGGGAAAGATGCTGAGGTAAGTAAGACCCTAGGTGCACAGCGGCAGCCAAACTGATAAACCAGAGTCCTACCACCATCTGTTGGGCCGGTTCCAGGTTTCGTTAGTCATCCGAATGAAGATAGCGTTTCTGTCCTGGATTCAGTTCACTGGATGCACATTCGGATGCTGTGTGCAGAAAACAAAAAATGACTAAGGGTCCCTATTCAAGCCCTACGTTAGCCCTGTGGTATGGATGATGATGATGTCCCTATAAACTAAAATAAGAGAGCAGCCTAACCAGAGAGCATTCGTCCTTAAAAGGGCGACTCTGTCAGGAACCTGGCCCTGAAGATACTGGCCCTAAAGAGAGCCCCTATCCTAATCCCTACATGCACGTTTTGTCTCTGTCATGAGACTCATCAGGGGAGCACCAAAGGATATGTAGGCCAAAAAAAGAGTTGGGGGTACAAAGTGCTGTACAATTTGGTTAATGTGCACCCTATCAAAACAGGTCCAAATGGTGAGACCTGTGGTTTAAATGGACGATGGGTGGTGATAAGAAAACACCTGACCTGGCTTCCTGTCCTTTGTGTTTGGTCGTTATTTGCTTTGCAGTGTTTCGCTATATGACCTAAGCCAGCACATGCAAAATATCTGATGTCTGCCCTGCATGGCTTAGGCCTGTGCACACTGCAGCCGTGCTCCCTTCTTCTGAATTGTTCCATCCTCAGGGACGCACTCTTCATGATATTCCTTCTTCTTAAAGTCATGGAACAATTTCTGGTTTTCTAGATTGGCCAAATCTCCCAAAATTTGAGCCTATCACAGACTGATCTCCCCCTTTTTGCACTGGAAATTCTGGCCCCGACTTTAGGAAAAAAAAAAAGGGCCGTCACCATTTTGGAAAAATTGTTAATGATGTTTTGCATGCTATTGTTTTCTCTAGTGTATTATATAGTATTCTAGCAATTTGCATGTCTCGGTCAGCCGTAGATTGCACATTCTCTGCCAGCTGTGCCCACAATGCAGAAACTCGCTTCAAATTACTGGCAATGAACGTTCAGAGGAATTATCTTGGTTGACCAAGACACCAGTGCAACATGCTCTGGCTTCCAAATGCTTTCCTCAAAGGTGTACACTAGTTTGGCTAGCATTTGAAGCCGTTATTCAGTACAGTTTGTAAATACAGAGCTTGTCATGGCTACAAACCTGTGCCAAGAAAGCGGACCACAGCATTTCTGTTGACTTGTTAGTGGTGGGGTTAAACTATGGCAGTGAAATGTGCTATTTTTAGCTAAGTGCTGCAGTGTGGAGAAGTCCATGCTTACTTTTTGAGATGCAACGTTTCTCATGCTTCAATAGTTTTATCTATAAGGACCTGTGGTGACGAGCGTTTGTACGGGTGCTAAGTTTGAGCGCCTGAACGTGCGGCGTGCAACATAATCTCGCGATGCTTCCAGACTGCAGCAGCTTGCGAGAACTCAATGTTATGACGCAGATCTGTAGTTAGCAATTCTCGTTCAGAACACGGTTCCACAGGGCTTTAAGGAGTATCGCATTCAATATAAGAACAAATATATATATTTATATATAAACATTATAGAGGTATATCTGTCGCAGCTTGCGGCTCAAAGGTTATTTGTGCTGCAATTTGCAACTTTTCCCCTCTCACGCCAAGGCAAAAAAAAAGGGCATGGCATGAGTAAGGCCTCTTTCACACGAGCGAGTTTTCCGCACAGGTGCAATGCGTGATGTGAACGCATTGCACCCGCACTGAATCCTGACCCATTCATTTCAATGGGTCTGTGTACATGAGCATTTTTTTCGCGCATCACTTGTGCATTGCGTGAAAATCGCAGCATGTTCTATATTCGTTTTTTCACTCCCTAACTCCATAGAAGTGAATGGGGCTGCGTGAAAATCGCATTGCATCCTCAAGCAAGTGCGGGTGCATTGCGTTTTTCACTGATGGTTGCTAGGAGATGTTGTTTGTAAACCTTCAGTTTTTTATCACGCGCGTGAAAAACGCATCAACGCATTGCACCCGCACGGAAAAAACTGAACGCATTCGCAGGCAAAACTGAATGGCTTTGCCTGTGAAATTGCACAGTTTTCACTGAACGCATCTGCGCATCCGGACACGCTCATGTGAAAGAGGCCTAAGGAAGGGGGTAGGCCAGGATGACTATATCATTTATCATTTTCTACACCTGTTTTAGGCATAGAAAAAGGTCTAAATCTATGCCAGGGTACTGTGAAGTCTGGACATTTGCCTGTTTCCCCTATGCAAAATGATAAACTTCTTTCTTTATTTCACTTGAAAGGGTTAACTTAACTTGCACGGTTTAATACTAACTGCATTGTATATGTATGTTGTGATATTTATGCTGTTTATAGACTCTATGGAAAGTGTTAATGAATACTGAGAGACTTTTGGGACTTTAAATGAGAAGCTGGTATTATCCACAGCTGTAACAGGGTTCAAAGAAGAGCATGTTTTGGAGGGAAAAAGCCAGACTTGTTTACCACCAAAAGTAGACAGACTGACCTTTTAAATCCCTGGTTTTATCCATGTTATGTCTGGAAACTTGTTTTTGTCTGGAAAAACTGCTGTGTCATTGCTATTGAGTATTATTGAAGCTCTAATGTAAGTCAATGCCAGACGGGAGTGGTAACTTTGTAATTGTTTGTGCTGAGCTTCGCCACCCCTCCTACTAGAAGGTTCCAGTCTAGCTAGAAACTGTATATAAGGAAAGCAGTCTGAGCCCCTAGTGTTCTGCAGTTAGGGACCAGTGCTTGGAAGAGGAGACTCTGTTAGACGACTGAGTGACCAGAAGAAAACACTGAGATGGGGATAATATGTCACAGACCCTCGATCCACCAGCCTTTGGCCAGGTTACCAGCCTTCTGAGAGAGAGGGACAGCTACCTCAGGCGCTTCTTCTGCCAGTGAGGAGACTAGAGAAGCCACCTGTGCACCTGTATTCCTCCAGTAAAGAAGCACATTAGTTTACTGCTGACCCTGACTCTCTGGACTTATTTCCCATTGGGGTGCACCACGCCTTACCACCACTTCCGGAGAGCAGCAACACGTGACACCTCTATGGGGTCCGTCACACACAAATTTGCACTCATATATGAACAATAAATACATACATTTTACACATAAATACACTTACTTTTTATGCACCATAGAGGTGCAGTGTAAATAGAGTAAGCTGGCAGTATCCAGAGTGGTTGCAAACATGACCCCCCCCCCCCTTCCCTCTCTGTCCCAAGGCTGCTGTAGTTATTCCTTGAATAAGGAACAGCTGACCTATGTGTGTGTATGGGGTGGTGTATTGGAGGAGTATCGGGAGTTGTTTTCAACTGGAATGTGCAGAGGGATACTCTTCCAGAAACAGTTAGCTGCTGCCTACTAGTTAATGTAGACTGCTTCCGTTCACCCCTGCCCCTGAAACCACTGCATTTAGCAAAATTGGATGAAAGCTACAGTAAGGAGGCCCATTGGAGATGGGGGCCCTGTTTGCCCATTCTAATTCCAACCCTGGAGGTAGTATATTTTTTAACCCCTTTCTGCCACTAGTTATCTATATTGGAGATAGAGAACATTCTCCTCCTACCTGCTTGTCACCGTGGACTGTCATTTTCCTATGATTTTGTATATATCTGGTCAATGTGTTTCTTTTATTAGTCAGTGTGTGTTGTATTACATAGTGTATTACATCTCCCTGTTACCAGGGATAAGGTATGATGGTGACCTCTGTGACCCTCAGGAAATGTTAGGTTTGGGAACTCTACACTTCTACAGAGGTCTGGCTATGCTTCAAAGCACTCCTCTCCGCGGGAGCAGTGAAACCCAGCCCCTGCTAGTAATAGTACAGACAGGGGAAGGGTGGATGTGTTTCTGGATTTCTCTGAGCCTAGGGGTAGTAGGCAGTTGTTGGGAGATATGAGAACAAGCTGAGGCATTCTCTCCTCCTGGTTTTGCTTCAATATGGGAACTTGGAATATCTGTAACTTTACCTGCAACTTCATGTGTGACCTCCATTACACTGCTCACTGGTGCCAACTCCTTTTGCTCGGTTCTTATCTTTGTCATTCACAAGCCGATTTCATGACATTCTAGTTGGCAGCGGTGGGATCAAGGCACTGAGCAGGATGAGGATACAAGAACAAGATGTCGCCTCAGACTCCTCAATCACAGTGGACAGAGAGACATATCCACACCCATCAGTCCCCATGGAAAAGCTGGATGCAGACCTCATGGAGAAATTGTTTAACTGAAGGACGAAGATGCTTGGTGGAGAATTAAGCACCAGCCAGAGGATGGAGATGGTGAAACTTGTCTATGAGGAGGTGGCATTGAGGGACAAAGCTGACAGAGTCCAGCACCAGGGGATTGATGGAGACCTTGGCCCTCGGGACATTCTCAAGCTGCACATTGATGCATATCTGGAAACCTTTGAGATTATGTGCGTCACCATATTGCAGAAGAGGACTGGACACGTATACTAGCTGGGAAACTTACAAGCATGGCAAATTCCACCTTTTATGCCCTTTCAGAGGAACAGCAGTTGGACTATGCTGAGGTTAAGGGCTCATGCACACGACCGTATGGCTTTTTTAGTATTTTGCGGTCCGCAAAAAATACAGATGACGTCCGTGTGCATTCGGTTTTTTTGTGGAACGGAACAGCTGGCCCCTGATAGAACAGTACTATCCTTGTCCGTTATGCAGAAAATAATCAGACATGTTCTATCTTTGAACGGAACAGAAATGGAAGACATACGTAGTACCTTCCGTTTTTTTTGCAGATCCATTGAAATGAATGGTTCAGTATATGGAAAGCAATAAAACAGAATTTAAACAAAAAATACATATGGTCGTGTGCATGAGCCCTAAGGGGGCATTGTTAGCACGTTATGCCATCACCCCCGAATATTATAGAAAGAGTTTCCATAATCTACTAAAAAGGGACCCATGACATCTATTTGGAGTTTAGCAATAAGCCGTCCCATGCCCTGGACCAGTGGATGTGGGGCAGAGACTTTTGAGGACCTCTGCCAGCTATTTTTGAAAGAGCAGTTCTTGGAAAGGTGTCCAGCAAGGGGTCAATATTTTTACAATATTAGGGGGTGATGGATCGGGAACCCCAAGCATTGGAGGAGGCAGACTGCCTTGCAGATAAGTATGTGAAAAGTCGGTCCACAACTCAGAAACTCAGCGCCAACTACCGTAACACCAGCCAAGTCAAATGACTGTAACCCCTCTCCCCCATGGGCCTCCTCCCAACTTCTACAGGCTTTCCATCTGCAATGGCTTTTGCTGCTTCAAGGAACTGTTATAAATGTGGCTCCCTAAGGCATCTGCAAGCAGCTTGCCAAGAGGCCACTTCTGGTTCCACCTATCACAAGAACTCCAGTGGCACACCCAATTGCTTCAGTTAGGAAGGGATGGGCAGCTGGACATCCAGTGGACTACAGACCAGAGTCTGTGGTGAAGCAAATCCACTGGACTGACGCTAAAGTGAGAAGAAATCACATAGTTCCGGAACAGGTGAATGGACGACCAACTGAAGGCTTCATGGACTCTGGAGCCTTCATCACTGTGGTAGAAACCCATGTGGTGACCTTGGATAAAATAATCCTGGGACAGAAAGCCAAGAAGATAGTGTAGGCTGGAGGAGAGAGGCATGAAGTGCCAGTTGCCCAGGAGACTCTGGACTGGGGGAAAAGACCCATTAACCACACCGTTGGAGTAATGGACAATCTACCTGCGGACATACTGCTGGGAAATGATGTTGGGGACATTTACTGCAGCATTACTAGGAGGCATGCATCAGACAGGCACTACTAACAGTAGGGCATCCTTCAGGTCAGAATAGCAGCCAGAGGAGCCGCTGAACAAGCCTGCAAAGACCCCAATCCCATTCTAGATGGCCGCAGAGCAAATGTGAACCTTGCTAATATTGGAGCTCAGCCTAGGACCCTCCAAGATGGTTTACCCATCAGGGTACAGCATCTACACCCATCCTCGTCCAGCCACACGTGGTCATTCAAACCAGACTACTTCCGTATATTGACTATAATGCTGCCCCACAGGTCTACGTCCATTACACTCTCCCTGAGAGCACAAGCAGAAACCTGTCCCTACATTAAGAGCAGCAGAGTGACGTGCAGCGCTACGTGACTCCCGCTTCAATAGAGGCTTGGTCACATGCTGCACTTTGCCCTAAGAAGCTATCACAGCCATGCCTACTATTGGCATGACTGTGATTGGCTAAGTAGTGAAACACTTGTTGATTGGCTGCCCTGCAGGCTTTCAAAAAGCAGGAAGAAATCGCCAAACAACGAACCTGAACTCTTACGGAATTGTTCGGGTGGAGAAAACCCTAAAGTTCGGTACGAACCCGAACTATACAGTTCAGGTTCGCTCAACTCTAATCATCATGAACCCTATTTCCACCTTTTATTGAAATATCTAAAATCCAGTTACCCCTTAAGGATGCACTCGAATAACTTATTTAGGCAGCAATATAGGCCTTAATGAGAAAGATCCGTTGTCTTTAAATTATATACCACTCTAAGCAAATATAAGATTTACAATATAATATATAATGATCAGCAGCTATCCTCTCCTGGATGGGAAGGAAAAACGGATTGTCCAGTTTCAGGATGAGATTGAGCCTGCAATAAAGAAATGATATGTACCTACCTGTCAAATCCTGTGATGCCGCTCCAGCTGGGATCTGTTTACCCAGCTGCAGTGGTGACATAATGTGTTGTCGATGTGACATCACTACTGCAGGCAGGTGAACCGAAGACTACTACTACTAAACCACTACCTGAAGTGGCGATGTGAGGCCTAACATGTAAACAGAGGTTGTTTCTTTATTGCACTCACCCTCAGGGTTGTCCAGTTTCTTCTAGAAACCAGGCAACCTTTAAAGCCTATTAAACCTCTCAGGGTTTTAAATTTAAACCATAAAACATGCCCCCCGATGCCCGGCCTCTCATACAGATTATACTTACTCCGCTCCCCGACACCCCTTATCTCCCCATAGCTCAGATCAAAACATCCAGCGACAGGGACGAGCATTGATAGTGTCACCCATGATGCTAGGGAGGCTCATCCCCGTTGCCGCCTGCTAGAATAGAGAAGGCAGCCCTTTCTTGTCAAACAGCTGATCGGTAGGGGTGCCGGGTGTCAAACCCCCACCTACCTGATATTGATGACCTGTGCTGAGGATAGATCATCAATAGTAAAAAGCGGACAACCCCTTTAATAGAGAGTAGCTGTAAGTAAGGACTCCATGCTAAGTTGGGATGACCAAAGCAGGCTTATTATTATGAATGCAATACCTAGGATACCACAGGGTAGGAGGCTAAGCCTTAGCAGAAAAAGTGATCAACATCAATCCCAAGTGAATGGTTACATCTTTGCAAATTTTATTATTTTTTGCATATAAAATGTACAGAAGACACAGTCAAGAGCTTGACTGCACAAAGCTGTTTTAACGATTGTCTCCACATAATGGCACTCTATGTGTAGCTCTAGCATCAGGAGAATCTTATTTGAAAGAAATATAAAATGCAAGTCCAAAGTGTGAATGTTAAAATCGGGTGCAGTAACTGATTATTTATGAAAATAAAAAAATTGGGAGTTCTTCTGTGCAGATTTTTGCAATTGAGCATATTCTCTTAAAACAATGCATGATAAAATCATTAAAGCAATAATGTGGGACTGATGGCCTATCCTTAGGATAGGCAACTCATTTTAGATCGGTGGTGGTCTTGTTCCCTCAGTGTGAGATGGGGTTGTGGAATTCAAGCGAGCACAATTTCCCTTGAGCTGGGATCGGTAACCCACACCAGAAAAGCTCATGTGTCTACGTTTTCCCCCAACAGCCCCTTTATTTTCCTTGCATCCACATGATGGATCATCTTTAATCTACATAGCTTATTATTGTACCTTAATAAGTGTGGATTTTTACTGTTAAAAAAAAATTTGAAAACTCCTAGTTTCTCTGCAGTAACTTGACATTTGTCCTTTAGTTGTGTAGAACGTTCTCAGCAGAAGGCAGCAGGCAAGAAGCAGAACTGGAAATTATATCCAAATATATTCTGTTCCTCTTCTATTTTCCACCGATTTTAGAATTGAGCACGAAGTATGACCACTGATATGCATAGTACTAAATTACAATATTTTGCCACATGGGTGAACTAGATCACTTCTGCCATTTCTTCATAAACATCATGGAGGATGGATAACAAACCGAGAGCACTGGTTGATTGTTCGTGAATTTCTCTAGCGCAAAAGAATTATAAGACACTATTCCTGAGATGTTCTGCAATTGAAACAAGCAAGTATCATTCTCTTTTACCATCCCAGGCAACTACATGACTTGAGCACAAACCTCTCAGTGCTTTCTTCTTCTATGGTAGAGGAGGAGTATCTCACTGGAATGCTCTGGCCCAGTAACCGTATTTTCCATAGCTGAGCCAAATACAGGTTCACAAACCACATTCACCAACACAAGTCTTGTTACTGCATGTTTCCTGTATGCATAGGCCAGGGCCCAGAGCCTACATTTACTCCGCCATTAGCTCCTCCTCCATCCGGGCTCATAGCTTGGGCCTGCTGGCTTTGCCACAGCTGGTGAAGTTCCTTAAATTGCTCCACCATCTTATCCTTAAGGTCTGGGTGTGAGATCTGGAGCTTTATACTATCTGCAGACCAGGAGGATTCTCCTGTGAAGATTTCAGATAGTAAACGGGCAGCTACAGGAATAACCTGAAAAAAAATATGGTGTTATTACCATAAGACAGTTACTAATTTATATTCAATTAAAAGGGGATTACCCACCACCCCCTATTAGGTCATACAGGTAACACAGAGGAGAGAGCAGAGAGCTGCTTAAGGCCCCTTTCACACGGGCGAGTTTTCCGCGTGGGTGCAATGCGTGATGTGAACGCATTGCACCCGCACTGAATCCGGACCCATTCATTTCAATGGGGCTGTGTACATGAGCGTTTTTTTTCACGCATCACTTGTGCGTTACGTGAAAATCACAGCATGTTCTATATTCTGCGTTTTTCACTCAGCCCTAGCTCCATAGTAGTGAATGGGGCTGCGTTAAAAATGCATTGCATCCGCAAGCAAGTGCGGGTGCGTTGCGTTTTTCACTGATGGTTGCTAGGAGATGTTGTTTGTAAACCTTCAGTTTTTTATCACGCGCATCAAAACACCTTGCACCAGCGTGGAAAAAACTGAATGCAATCGCAGGCAAAACTGAATGGCTTTGCCTGTGAAATCGCACAGTTTTCACTGAACACATCCGCAACGCATCCGGACCTAATCCGGACACGCTCGTGTGAACCCAGCCTAAATGCAGTAAAATTACCACTTGTGGACTTGGGTTGTCCATCTCAATACCGTGGCTCTCATATTAAAAAAAAGCTAAGGCTAAGGCCTCTTTCACACTTGCATTGTTAGGATCCGGTGTGCACTTCCGTCGCCGGAAATGCCCGCCAGATCCGTAACAACGCAAGTGACCTGAAAGCATTTGAAGACTGATCAGTCTTCAAAATGCTTTCAGTGTTACTATGGCAGCCAGGACGCTATTAAAGTCCTGGTTGCCATAGTAGTAATGGGGAGCCAGGGGAGCAGTATACCTACCGTCCGTGCGGCTCCCGGGGAGCTCCAGAATGACGTCAGAGCGCCCCATGCGCAAGGATCACATGAGCCATGCGATCACGTGATCCATGCGCATGGGGTGCCCTGACGTCATTCTGGAGCACCCCGGGAGCCGCACGGGCGGTAAGTATACTGCTCCCCCGCTCCCCACTACACTTTACCATGGCAGCCGGGACTTTAGCGTCCTGGCTGCCATGGTAACTATTCAGAAAAAGCTAAACGTTTCAATGGGCATTAATTCCGGATCCGGCCTTGCGGCAAGTGTTCAGGATTTTTGGTCGGAGCAAAAAGCGCAGCATGCTGCTGTATTTTCTCCGGCCAAAAATCGTTCCGGTCCTAACTGAAGACATCCTGATGCATCCTGATCGGCTTTCTCTCCATTCAGAATGCATGGGGATAAAACTGCTCAGGATTTTTCCGGCATAGAGACCCGACGACTGAACTCTATGCGGAAAACAAAAACGCAAGTGTGAAAGAGCCCTAAGGCTACATTCCTAACAGTAGACATACAATCAAAAATGTATCCCCAGGTAATACTGAAATCCACCAACCACACAGTGGGTGTAGCCAGGACCACACTGAATAGGACAAGCCAAACAGGGAGTAATTTATCAAACTGGAGTAAAGAAGAACTGGCTTAGTTGCCCATAGCAACCTGGTTCCCCCTTTTATTTTGGACAGCTCCTTAGGAAAATGAAAGATGGAATCTAATCTATACACCAGTTTGATAAATGACCCCTATAATTCCTATAAAAAAACTAATTAAAGGATCCCCTTAAACAAGTGCGTGCACAATTACCGTATTTTTCGCCCTATAAGACAGTGCGTCTTATAGGGCGAACCTAGGTTTTTGGGGAGGAAAATAAGAGAAACATTTTTTTAACCAAAAGGTGTGCTTTTGGTGGGTTTGGAACTAATGGTGGTCTGTGCATGACACTGTTACGGGGGGATCTGTGGCTGACACTGTTACAGGGGGGATCTGTGGCTGACACTGTTACAGGGGGAATTTGTTGCTGACACTGTTACAGAGGGGAATCTGTGGCTGACACTGTTACGGGGGATCTGTGGCTGACACTGTTACAGGGGGCAGGGGAATCTGTGCTGACACTGTTACGGGGGGGATCTGTTGCTGACACTGTTACAAGGGGGATCTGTTGCTGACACTGTTACAGGAGGGGGATCTGTGGCTGACACTGTTACAGGGAGGGGAATCTGTGGCTGACACTGTTACAGGGGGATCTGTGGCTGACACTGTTACAGGGGGGGATCTGTGGCTGACACTGTTACAGGGTGGGGATCTGTGGCTGACACTGTTACAGAGGGGGAATCTGTGGCTGACACTGTTACAGGGAGGAATCTGTGGCTGACACTGTTACAGGGAGGGGAATCTGTGGCTGACACTGTTACAGGGGAGGGAATCTGTGGCTGACACTGTTACAGGGAGGGGAATCTGTGGCTGACACTGTTACGGGGGAGGATCTGTGGCTGACACTGTTACGGGGGGAATTTGTTGCTGACACTGTTACAGGGGGGGATCTGTTGCTGACACTGTTACAAGGGGGGATCTGTGGCTGACACTGTTACAGGGGGGAATCTGTGGCTGACACTGTTACAGGGAGGGAATCTGTGGCTGACACTGTTACAGGGAGGGGATCTGTGGCTGACACTGTTACAGGGGGAATCTGTGGCTGACACTGTTACAGGGGGGGATCTGTTGCTGACACTGTTACAGGGGGGGATCTGTGGCTGACACTGTTACAGGGGGATCTGTGGCTGACACTGTCACGGGGAGACTGTGGCTGACACTATTACAGGGGGGATCTGTGGCTGGCACTGTTATGGGGGATCTGTGGATGGCACTGTTATATATGTGTCATCCACAGACCCCCACTTATAACAGTGCCAACCACAGATGCCCCATCCCATCCCAGTGCCAACCACAGATCCCCCATCTCATAACAGTGTCATCCACAGACCCCCCCCACCCCATAACAGTGCCATCCACAGACCCCCCACCCCATAACAGTGCCATCCACAGAACCCCCACCAGTGCTGCAGTATACAAATATAAAATGTCTCATTCAATTAAAAGTGATTAAACATGCCCCCTCACTTAATTACCTCACGTAATATTACCGTACACCCTAATAGCTTCTGTACAACGCAGGCAAGCAGGCCAGGCAGTCGGCTGCGTGACTCACTGACGTCACGTGCCTGCGCCGCCTGCTTAATTCATAAAGTAGGTGACGCAGGCACGTGACATCAGGGAGTTACGCTGTCGCCTGCTTCCCTGCGTTGTACAGAAGCTGTTAGGGTGTATGGTGTACTTTTAATTGAATGAGACATTTTATATTTGTATAGTGCAGTACTGGAGCGGCGGGGCCGGAGTACAGTGACTGCACCGGCCCTGCCGCAATTGCTGGCCCCCAGCTCCTCCTCCCAGTCCCTGCCCGCTCATAGATCGTAAATGTCAGCATTCGCCCCATAAGTGCGTCTTATGGGGCGAAAAATACGGTAAATAGTGGCCTTGTCAGTTACAGTTTTTCATATAAAAATAGAAATTTCTCTGACGTTGGAGGTAAAAGTTGAATGATATGCCCACCCCACACAGGGAATACGTAATCAACCCATCCTCCCTCCCTCCATGGTTCTTTATACACTTAACATCAAACATGTGAGATCTTAAAATATTGGAAGACTAGATTTTATCATTAACGTGTACATGACCTTTTTACCAAAGATTGCATTAATCAGTAGTACAGTGTGTGTACATGAGGAATTACACTATTTCTGACCATAATATCACTTGTATTAGGCATTTTTAGCAGTTTTCCCTTTTGCATGCTAAATGCCTAGTTTGCAGTTCTCCCAGATCAGTTGGGTGAAGACTAGCTGCCATCCACTGCACACAGAAAGTAAAGGAGTATACTTTCTAAACTTCTCAGCCCATGTAGCTTCAGCAATCTTCTTTTCTGTGCGATTCTTACACAGGTCCTGCACACTCCTCCCCCCTCCCCTCTGCATAGACTTATGAAATATGATCCTCCTGTGGAGCTGCTCCCGTCAATATGGACAATCCCAATACATTAGTAAGTGCCTTGTATTAACTTTCTCTACATTATAAATGGCATTTGCCTAAGGGCTCATTCAGACGGCTGTATGCTGTCCGCAAAAATGCTGATCCGTTTTTTTGCCGGTCCATAGAGCCATGTCCTGAGTTTCACTGACAAGTATAGGACATGTTTCAATTTTTTTTTTTGCTGAGCCGTGCAATGGAAGAAAAGGGCCCCATAGAAGTGACAGCATCTAATCCGCAAAAAAACAGATCCGCATTTTTGCGGACCGCGTACGGCCATCTGAATGAGCCCTAAGTAAGACAACCCCTTTAAGCATATTTCAAAGTGAAAAACAATGGGGGGGGGGTTAGCAGCTCATACCATGAGAACTAGACATTTCTCATTGATAAGACATATTACAAAGTTTATGGTCATTTATGCAAAGTTGTGTGAAAAGTTAGTGACCAGCTAAGTCCCCAAACATTCCAGGTGACAAACCTTGAAAGGGTTGCCCGCTTATCATGTATCGATGACCTATCCTCAGCTGATCAGTGTTGGCAGACAGGCCCGCCGATCAAATATTGACGAGTTATCCTGAGAAGTCATCAATATAGGACAAGCAGACAACCCCTTTACGCTGTTTTTAGCTTTAGCCCCCTTTAAGCAGTAAGAAAACCAGATACCACAGCAAAGGCAGCATACCTAAACCATATGCACTATAGATAGAACATAGGAGACATCACCCTTAACTCTGAATTTAAATTCTAATCATGTGATGAAACCCACAGATTTTGATGTGCTTGCCCATGCTTTCTTCCACGTTAAGTACCTGCACAGTGATGAGCTTTTTCTCCTTAGGTTTTCGATCTGGCCATTCCTCCCCAAAGCAGAAAAAGATCTCATATGGAGGCAGTGCATTGGTCTGTCCTTTCTGGCATGCAATGAGCTCTGTGGACCAAAAGAAAAAAGAACTCAAACATACACAATTATCTACATACATTCTTCTAGCGTTACTACTGGAACTTAACTTTCTTACATTTCAGAGCTAACGAATGGAGTGCACAGAAATCTTCTAATACATAAATGACATTTTAGTGCATTTCAGGCCGGTTTCACTCTCCTGCAGTTCTACTGAAATTAACTTGAAAGAGGACCTTTCTGCTGCCCTCATTGAGGGAGGCATAAAGTGGTGACATATCTTGACTCCTGCAATCTGTCATTTATAAACTTATCATTGCAACCCGTGCTGAGTCAAGGGCTGCCTGAGAAGAGTCATGGTCATTCATTAGCCTCCGCTCTCACTGCCTACCTGCTGATGATGGCAGCTTCTCCCTAATGAGAAACCGTCAATCACTGGTGGGAGAGAGGAGCACACAAAATAACTGGGACTTGAAGGCAATTTTTGTTTACGATTGCATTTTACTCATTTCTGGCTAAAAATCATATTTTCAATTGGCCTTTATTAAAAATATTGAGCCATTCTGTCACAAAGGGTTAACTGTTGTTTAACTGTGTGACTGGTACTTTCACTTTGTGAAGTCATCAAATAAACTTTATATCTAAACTACTAAGAAGTCAAACACTTATTTAGGCCACGTTCTTGTTAGTAAGATGAGGATTGAGCTTTAAAGTGAGACAACCACTTTAATGAGTGTTTGTAATGTCAGAGAGCAGAGATAAGAAGTCCGTCTGCTCCTGGTCTGACGGAAAAGACAGAAACATCCACAGGCTGCTACTACAGCATCTCAGCTCTGTACAGAAAAAAGGATTCCATATTTTTAATAAAGAGTAAGACCAATTGAAAATAAAATATTTTTAGCGCAAAATAAGTACAATGCAATAATTTAAAAAAATGGCCCCCAAAGGTGTACATAGCCTTTAAATTTGGACTGCAGAGGTTCAAACCTCGCAGCCATAATAACTTCAGTGTACCCATATTATGTTTGTACAAAACCAGACACCTGCAGGGGATTGTGCTGCAGTATACTCTCTGGAAATCAGGGCTCGAGTCGAGGGGGAACGGGTGGGAACGGCGTTCCTGCACTTTTTTCACAGCAGGAACGCCGTTCCCTTTCAGGGCAAAAGAAGCAGGAAGCGGTGAAGACTTTGTACTCACCGCTTCCTGGTTCTCGGCTGTCGGCTGTCAGGGCTGTGCACAGGCATGAGGCGCTCTGTGACCTCACGCTGTGCGCAGCCTTCAAAGCACAGCCGACAGCAGGAAGAGAGGAGCGGCGGCGTCCAGGAGCAGGAGAGGGTAAGTGTTTTTTTTGTTTTATATTTTATGGGCTGGTGAGAGGCACTGACTGGGGGCTAATGGAGGGGGCACTGGGGGCTGTTGAAAGGCACTGGGGTCTGAGGAAGGGGGCACTGGGGTCTGATAGAGAGGCACTGGGGCAAATAGAGAGGCACTGGGGGCTAATAGAGAGGCACTGGGGGCTAATAGAGAGGCACTGGGGGCTAATAGAGAGGCACTGGGGGCTAATAGAGAGGGCACTGGGGGCTAATAGAGAGGCACTGGGGGCTAATAGAGAGGCACTGGGGGCTGATAGAGAGGCACTGGGGGCTGATTGAGGGGGCACTGGGGGCTGATTGAGGGGCACTGGGGGCTGATTGAGGGGCACTGGGGGCTGATTGAGGGGGCACTGGGGGCTGATTGAGGGCACTGGGGGCTGATTGAGGGGCACTGGGGGCTGATTGAGGGGGCACTGGGGGCTGATTGAGGGGGCACTGGGGGCTGATTGAGGGGGCACTGGGGGGCTGATTGAGGGGGCACTGGGGGCTGATTGAGGGGCACTGGGGGCTGATTGAGGGGGCACTGGGGGCTGATTGAGGGGCACTGGGGGCTGATTGAGGGGCACTGGGGGCTGATTGAGGGGCACTGGGGGCTGATTGAGGGGGCACTGGGGGCTGATTGAGGGGCACTGGGGGCTGATTGAGGAGGCACTGGGGGCTGATTGAGGGGGCACTGGGGGCTGATGGAGAGGCACTGGGGGCTGATGGAGAGGCACTGGGGGCTGATGGAGAGGCACTGGGGGCTGATGGAGAGGCACTGGGGGCTGATGGAGAGGCACTGGGGGCTGATGGAGAGCACTGGGGGCTGATGGAGAGGCACTGGGGGCTGATGGAGAGGCACTGGGGGCTGATGGAGAGGCACTGGGGGCTGATGGAGAGGCACTGGGGGCTGATGGAGAGGCACTGGGGGCTGATGGAGAGGCACTGGGGGCTGGTGGAGAGGCACTGGGGCTGGTGGAGAGGCACTGGGGGCTGGTGGAGAGGCACTGGGGGCTGGTGGAGAGGCACTGGGGGCTGGTGGAGAGGCACTGGGGGCTGGTGGAGAGGCACTGGGGCTGGTGTGAGAGGCACTGGGGGCTGGTGGAGAGGCACTGGGGGCTGGTGGAGAGGCACTGGGGGCTGGTGGAGAGGCACTGGGGGCTGATTAAGGGGTCACTGGGGGCTGGTGGAGAGGCACTGGGGGCTGCTATGAGGGTACTGGGGGCTGCTATGAGGGTACTGGGGGCTGCTATGAGGGTACTGGGGGCTGCTATGAGGGTACTGGGGGCTGATATATGGCTACTGGGGGCTGATATATGGCTACTGGGGGCTGCTATAAGGCATGGGGCTCTTATCGGAGGTCTGATTGGGGGTCATTCATATTGGGGTCTGAGCTGAGGTGTGATCTGAGGTCTTATTGGGGTCTTATTAACACTGGGCATCTTATTGGGGCTGTTAGCTGAGGTCTGATTATCATTGGGGGTCTGATTGGTGGTCTGACCTGAGGTGTAATAAAAATTATTTTTTTCTTATTGTCCCCCTCTAAAACCTAGGTGCATCATATAGGGCGAAAAATACGGTACTTGCTTGCTCCTCCTCCTGACCTCCCCTGCCCTTTGCGTACGCCGCGCGCCGTGACGTTACATGGAGGCACTTGGGTGAGTTCCCACACTTTTTTTCCCAGGACTTGACCCCTGCTGGAAATGCTGAGGGTTTGCCACAGATGGTCCCACTGCATTGCACAGGGTGACATCCACAAGACAAAACTAACATACTGAGGATTTAAAATCCGCCCCACGCGTCAAGTTACCGTGGAAAATTGTGCTACGAAATCCACACAAGTGAATGAGATTTTTTTATTGTTTATCATTTTTTATTATTTAATTGCAACTGTTTGTGGCTGTACCCTATAGGCTGCATTTACACTTATGTATGAACAGTCTGTGTTAGGCCTCTTCACACGAACATGCCGTGTTTTGCGAACGGAACGGAACAGACGGCCCTTTATAGAAATGCCTATTCTTGTCCGAAAAACGGACAAGAATAGGATATGATCTATAATTTTTCCGGGGCCACGGACCGGAGCAACGGATGCGGACAGCACACAGAGTGCTGTCTGCATCTTTTGCGGCCCCATTGAAGTAAATGGGTCTGCACCAGAGTAGCGTTGTTTGGGTATCGAATTATCCATACCCAATCAATACATTTGTCTGGTATCGACCTCGATACCAGGACTTTCTTTTTTCGAAACTAGGCTTCGCTATTGTGCAGTCTAGTATCAGCGAACAAGGAGCGCTCTCCGTGTTCTCCTCAGCAGCACAGGGGAGAAAGAAACAAACAGTCTCTCCCTCCCTCCCTGGCCGCTTCTGCCACCAATGAGAAGAGAGGGGCGGACGCACTGCGCCACCAATAAAAGCAAATTTTAATACAAATCCAGGAGGCGGGTGCTGGCGGGGAGCTGCGATCAGCAGCAGTTAACCCCACAGGTGCCGCACCTACCTCCTGTATTAAATGTTAATTATCATTGGTGGCACAGTGAGCCCTCCTCCCAGTATTAAAATCATTGGTGGCACAGTGCGCCCCCTCCTCTCAACCCCCCCAGTATTGAAATCATTGGTGGAGCAGTGTACCCCCTCCACCCAGTATTAAAATTATTGGTGGCAGTGGCCACAGGGTCCCCTCACCTCCTCCTCATTGGTGGCAGTGGCAGCTTCTGTTTGGAGCCCCAGCAGTGTAATCCTGGGGCTCTGATCAGTTACCATGGCAGCCATGACGCTACTGAAGCCCTGGCTGTCATGGTTCCTGCTGCTGTGTGCACTATACACAGGGCAGCAGGGACAGTGAGATCCTATTCACCCTAAAAGAGCTCTATTGGGGTGAATAGGACAAGGGACGAAAAGATCCCAGGTTCTACCCCTAAGAGGGAAATGGTTATTAAATAAACAGTAAAAAAATAAATAAAAAAATATTAAGTATAAATCACTTAATTACTACATATCGCCACGTCCAAAAAGTCCAAACTATTAAAATATTTTAAAAAATGTCCTATGCGAACACCGTAACAGATTAAAAAACAAACAAACTGTGCAATTAGTCAAATTTTTTAGTCACCTTCTTCTCCCAAAAAATAGGATCGGACTGTTCTATTATGGGCTGGACGTTCCATAAAATGCGGCTTTTTTGGTGCTTTATTTTATTCTCGTGGTATCAAATGGTATAGAGTATCACAATACTTTTTTATGGTATCGAAACCGAATCAAAATTTTGGTACCGAAACAACCCTACACCAGAGCAGCAAAAAATGCAGCTCGGGTGCGGAACCAAACCGCGATTGTGTGCAAGAGGCCTTAAAAGGGTTATCCAGCTAAAAGGATTACTACTATGCAATGAATAGGGCTTCTGGTTCACCTTCTCCTGCATTACATACCATATGTATCTGTGAGGGACTATTTTCTTTTCAGGGGAGGAAGGGGTTAATAACAGCTAACTACAATGAATCATGGGAGATTCTCTCATGTGACAAACTGCTGACCACCCACAAAAAGGAAAGAAAGTCCTCCAGACTTGACTGTGTGAATAATAGTTTTAAGTTCAAACAGTGGAGCGGGTGCAGTCAGATAGAAACCTCCTGAAGACTGAAGAGTCTGGAAAAGTGGATGCTTCTCAGGACCTCCAGGGGTGACCAACCTGCGGCCCTCCAGCTGTTGCAAAACTACAACCCCCAGCATGCCCGGAAAGCCTACAGCCAAACATGATGGGAGTTGTAGTTTCACAACAGCTGGTGGGTCACAAGTTGAGCATCCCTCCCAATTTCCTAAGAATTCAGCTTGAATGGACACTTCCATTAAAACTTTTTAAATTGCGTATTAACAATCCATATGTGAATATTCTATGCAATTTTTAAAAAATGAGTAGATGATTTCTTTGATACTATTTTTGAAGTCACTCCATGTATTTTACTACTTGTCCTGGCCTTTACTGTGGTGAGAGAGACCCTCTCCAGTATAGTCTGAAAGCAGGGTACATTACACTAATCAGTGCTCTTCTGTGAGCATCTTTATCTAGACTTATCAAGAGAACATATCTCAGTTCTACACCTATTTTTATCACGATGATTACCATTCAGGTAACATCTTAAAGAGTTTCTGTCACCAGATTTGGGCATCATAAGCTGTCTGACATTAGCTATGTGCCAATGTCAGACCATCCTAATAATGTTAATCATATGCCCCTCTGACCTTTTATAAGGCTAAAAAACGTCTTTATATTATATGCAAATTAGCCTCTAGGAGCAGGGAGGGTGTTGCCCCTGCTCCTAGAGGCTCTGTGTTCCCACCTGCGGCCACGCCCCTCTTCTTGTAATTGACAGGCCGGGCAGCGCAGCTCTCCTACCTCCGGCACCGTCTGCCTTCCAAAATCCCCGCCCGCTTGTGTATTCGGCGCAGGCGCAGTGAGCTGAGGACAGCAGGCACTGTCAATCAGAGGAAGAGGGGCGTGGCCGCAGGTGGGAACATGGAGCCTCTAGGAGCAGGGGCAACGCCCTCCCTGCTCCTAGAGTCTAATTTGCATATTATATAAAATCGTTTTTTAGCGTTATGACAGGTCAGAGGGGCATTTGATTTATATTATTAGGTTGGTCTGAAATTGGCCCATAGCTAATATCAGACAGCTTATGAGTCCAAAATCTGGTGACAGAAACCCTTTAACCTCACAGCATCAGTAACTTGACAATAGAGTACTTATCTACATAGGCGTTTTATCTCTTAGTGCTGATACAGAACTACAATATTTTGTGTTTACCCCCTTAGCACATAATGCTATACAGAATTTAGAGTTGTTTCGATACCAAAATTTTGATTCGGTATCGATACCATTTACCAAAACAAAAATAAAAATTGCCACGGCTCTTTAGAGGTTAATTTTTTATGTCATAGTAGTGCCAAAAGAAAAACAGCAAGAAATTCAAAAATCTATAAAAATTAAAAAAATACCCCTTTTTGATGAAAGTGTCACTTTAAAGGAGAGCCTATGAGCTCTCAGGAGTGAAGAGATAATGAGGTTTTGTGAAGGGGACAGAGCAGCCTGCAATATATGTAGACTGCAGAAGGCAAGCGGTTGCATTTTTTAAATAAAAGCCTACTAGTAAAATAAAGTACAAAGCAATAATAAATGTCTTATATAGTTGACATGTAGCATCAGGTCTGAATGAATCAGCAATGCTTAACGGAGGACAACTGATCTGTTGGCACTTAGGCTACTTTCACACTAGCGTTTTAGTTTTCCGGTATTGAGGTTCATCATAGGGGCTCAATAATGGAAATAAATGTTTCAGTTTTGTCCCTATTCATTGTCAATGGGGACAAAACTGAACTGAACAGAATGGAAAGCTCCAAAATGCATTCCGATCAGTTTAGTTGCGCTCCCAGACCGGACAGCAAACCGCAACATGTTGTAGTTTTCTTTCCGTCCTGGAATGTGGAGTGAGACGGATCAGTCATGACCCCCAATGCAAGTCAATGGGGATGGATCCGTTTTCTCGGACACAATCTGACAATAGAAAACTGATCTGTCCCCTATTGACTTTCAATGGAGTTCATGACGGATCTGTCTTGGGTATGTTAAAGAGAATACAACCGGATCCGGATGCAGACGGTTGTATTATCAGTAACGGAAGCGTTTTTGCTGAGCCCTGCCAGATCCAGAAAAAACACCAGTGTAAAAGTAGCCTTAGACAGCACAAGAATATGAGAGGGAGGGGAGGCAGGGATTTCCAAACCGAACTCTCACCATTTAAAAAGGTCTCTAGGCTGAAAACTTTGATTCTTTTCTCTCTTTCTATAGGGTTGGGTCCACCTAGGTTGTTTGCACATGGTCCAGACCAGAACACTTTGCACTGGCACAAACGGATGGCATAGATATCCTGCCCTTGCAGGGTAAGGATAAGCCCTCGGTCCATAACATCCAGAAGATGGTTAGTGTAGAACTTCTGTTTCTCGTTGCTAATTTCATCTGTTCCAGGAAACCGAACTTGTTCCAGAGTAGTAGGACCAAACAGTTCCACTTGCTCTGGTGTTGGCTCAAGGTTACTGTAAAAAAGGCGGCAGCCATGCGGGTTACTAACAGTCATCGCTCCTGCTTGCTTCCCTCTATATAGGAACTTTATCTCCAAGTCAGTCACTGCGAAAAGAAATGAATGAAGAATAATAATAATGTATATCAATAATGGAGCTTCACCTAACTTCTTCATGATGTGCAAAGATACTAAGAGGCTGCAATGCAGAGCGACATTCATCATGGCTCCTAATGGCCGTGTTTCTAAACCACGTATGCACATGTGGCCCTTCGTAACAATGCACAATTTCTCTGCCCAGATTTCTTTGTCTGTTGTGTCAGACTGCATCTCACCTACGTAATGTGTGCTCATAATAAGAACCCCAAACTTGTGTGTGTAGTCTCCAGCTCGCTCAAAGGTTATAAAGGATGATGTAGGCATGCTCATACACGGCAAGCATCTGTATTTTAATATTGATGACCATCCTCAGGACAAAGCCAAACCTAGGGCTGTGGAGTCAGTAGATAAATGCTCCGGCTCCTCAGTTTTTGATACTTCCGACTCCTCTGTATTTAATATTTATTATTTAATATTTTATACATTTCCCTAGTAGAATCCCATAGTCATGTTTAAAGTTTAAGCTAACAATCTGAGTTTACATGTTTTATAGCCTTAGCTGAACGACAGCAGTTTTTCAAATGGTTTACAGCTTCAGTCTTGAACTATTGACTATCCTTTCCCTTCACTTATACAAATGTCTCTAGTCCTGCAAAAAACCTATTTACTTAATCAGTTATCAGTGAGAGGCTAGGTTAACCATGGGCGTTGCGTTCCCTGTAACAGCGGAACACAACACAATGGAAAGTATAAGTATTGCCGCTCTTTAACTGTGCGTTGCGTGCCATATAGTGAAACATATGAAAAGCGTGCTTCTTCATGGTCACTTAACGTGTTCGTTTTGCGGTAACGTGACCCACTGCATGCATTGGCCTTTATTCTTACAGTAGAGAAGTAATTAATTATAACTTTTTGTGAATCGGGACATTTAAACTTGATTTATCTTTTTTTTTTATTCCAATTTAAATTTAGTAGGAGTCGGTTCATTTTTGCCGACTGATTCCAGGTACCCAAAATTTCCTCCGACTCCTCGACTCCGACTCCACAGCCCTGGCCAAACAGCTGTCTGAACAGGTAGTGGTGCTCCTGTGAGCGCTGTCCGCTCTACATACTGTATCCTAGCGGATGTGCTGGATATTGTAACATTGTCCCATTCATTTGAATGGAACAGGTCATCAGGGCCATTCAGCCCTTTTAATAAAAAGAATAAAAATCCTCCAATTATTTACATCATTTAATCACTAAAAATATGGTTGCACAACCATGTTTGTCAGTTGAAGATTTGGGTTGCTATCCCCTATATCATCTGGTGTCAGAATCTGGGCCCGAAGGAGGATCCTCTGGTACACCAGCCTGACCCTGATGTTGGATCCACGTCCTGTGGATGCCCGTTTTTACTTACGTGGCAGCATCTGTGGACTAATAAGCAACTCAGGTATGCCTTGTTCAATGGGGGCTGTCATCACGCCTTGTATAGGAAGTGCAGGATCTTGAGCTGGCTCCATACTCGTTGCGAGAACTAGTTCTGGAGGGGGAAGAACTACCGGTTGTGGCACCATGCCTTGGGGAGATAATTCCACACCAGGGTACCCTCCTGGGGCAGTTGGTTTTACAGCAGCGTCTGTTGAGGTCAGGTTATGCTGTAAGAGGTTTCCACAGGGACTAAAAGTGGGCTCAGATTTAGGCCAGATGTAAGGCGGCAGTGGATCTATACATATAGAAAAAGATTTTAGAATGGAGGAGCCATTGGCATTACAAATGACAAGAGCAATCTGCTTGAAACATGAAAGGGAAGCATAATGAAGAGGTGTTGAATGAACTACAAGATGAACTAGTTGGAATATTATTTATTGTAAATCACCGGCTCTGATCATATCTTGTACAGTAGGTAGGCAAGCCGAGACCAACCAAGATACTGGAGGCTGCACGAGTTTATAGCTTTACAAATCACTCCAGCTTATATAATAATAATAATAATATTCAAGCAATTCAGTTTATAAAAGAGTTAAAGGGAACCTGTCAGCTACAAAATGCACCATAAACTGCAAGTATTGCCGAGTTCACACAATCCAGTGTCACGCTCCGGACTCGCAGCGCAGCACCCATCCTGAACTTCTAGCACTGATTGGGTTGCATAGAATTATACTGATTTACTGCTGTCAGTGTTATCTAATGCATTCCAGAACTGTAAGGGTTACATAGCATCAAAAATCTTTATAATGCTATGCGACCCCAGCAGTGCTGGAAGTTCAGGACGGGAGCTGTGTTATACTCACGCTGCAAGTCCGGGGCGTGACACTCGCTTGTGAGAAACCAGCCTCACAGATTTTGTCCTCCTGTTTCTATAGATGTTTTTGTCTTAGATGTCCAATGCACATGATCGCTCAAAAAGGACTTCAATTCCTCTGAGGGCTGTATGTAAATGAGGTACTTGAAGTCAAGGGGGGCAGCGGCTTTCTCACTTGAAGTCAAGCTCACCACGTCCCCAATCGCACTTTCAGATGCGATTTTAAGGCCGTCAATCAAATAAAAAGCGGTGTGACGAGTTTGACTTCAAGGATCTCATTTACATACAGCCCGTGGGGAACAAAAGTCCTTTTTCAGTGATCATGCGCATCGGACAACTAAGACAAAAACATCTTTAGAAACGTGATGACATGGTTGATGGCGCAATTTGTTAAATGGTCTTTCCTAGTACACTAGTGCGCTTACATGAACTAACAGATTTACTAATTCCTATTTACTCCTGGACTTACCGCCAATGTCCAGCATTGGGAACATGTGTTCAATCTGAAAATGTAGAAATAGTACACATCAGTAACTAATACAGCTTTCACTATATATTTTATATACATGGTGACAATGAGGACATAATAATTTGCAGAAATTGTAGTAACATATTGTAGCCAACCCTGGAACAAGCAGCCTGCAGAATAAATGTATTCTAGTAACACACAGGCATCCGATGACAACTATAATAGAACTAGTGCAATGAAACGGATCCTGACGTGGCGGACTGCCCCATACCACAGCCCTGTGCACGTGGACAGCAGTTCTGTCCCTATTCTATTTTCTGGAAATATGGAGGCGAGTCACTCTTCATCACTTGTCTGTACCTAGAGGATTGTGGATTCTGTTCTGATATACATCCTCTCTACTTTTGTATTAAAGGGCTGTCTCCTGCCATATTAGGGACAACAGTGGTAGCAGTTTACAGCCTAAAGACAACCGCCATGGTGCCCAAACCACACTGTGCATCTCCACAGCTAGACTGAGAAGTTGTTCCTTATTAGTGTTGAGCGAACTTGTGTTTTAAGTTCTGCGTCCAAAGTTCGGGTTCGGTTATTGAAGAATCCCGTTATGGATTCCGCTACCACGGACCATAACGGAATTTGGAATCTATAACGGGATTCTTCGATAAGCTGAACCCGAATTTTGGACGCAGCACATAAAAAACAAGTTCGCTCTACACTATTCCTTATATGTGCTGAATATGAAATGCATGTATTTATGAACGTTACTTAAACTACATAGGAGCCGTTACCTCTTCATCACATTCATTGTCATCCGCCAAGGGCTCTGTGGAAAAAACATTGTCGGAGTAGTTACAGAAACGCAAATAGCAGGGATGACTGGAATACAAATGTATGTGAATGGCACATTTGACCGGTACCTTCATTTTGTCCTGGGAGATCACATAGCTGGTAGATCTTGAATGGTTGCATGGGGGTTTCTTTGGTGCCATCATACAGAAGTTTGAATTCTCTGCTTTTGTTCAGAGCACAGCGCAGATTTGCCTTCCATTTTGCAGGGTCCGGCTCATCCTTACCCTCTTGGTATTTTCCAGTTTCCGTCGCCCAGGCCTTTATTGGATGAACAAGGAGGGAGAATGTCAATTTAAAGCTGTACCTGAAAGGTATACCAGTGAAAGCCATCCACATCTCTCCGCAATTCCAAATTCAGAAACGTCCATAGGAGAAGTGGAAGAGATTGGCTTTGTCACAGGGATTATTACAGTTCAATTTGGCCCGTGCGCTATGCTGAAAACCTTACGCTCCAACTGACTGCGCTATAATCTGTTAATGCACTTTATGCAAGACTAAAGGGCTCTCTTATACCACACAAAACATGGCAGGATCTAGATTTCCTCTAAATTCTGTAGGTTCCATGAAGGAGAAGAATAAGGTTCAAGAATAAAGCCATTAATACGATATTGCAACACAAATGGCGTCATTTATCAAACTGGTGTAAAGTAGGACTGGCTTAGTTGCCATAGCTGTTCAGGAGCTGTCACAAATGAAAGGCGGAATCTGATTGGTTGCTACAGGCAACTACGCCAGTCCTACTTTACACCAGTTTGATAAATTACCCCAAAAGTCTGTGAATGTTGTAGTTATCTGGTTTTTCTAATTAAAGCCAATTTTTATCTTTCAGCACAAACCTTAAATATGGTGTTTTCATCATCGTGTGTTGGTATATGGCGAGTCGCATGACGCCAGGGGATACGAAACAGCTTGTGGTCCTGATCTTCCCAATGCAACCCTGGGTATTTTCCACTATCCACCTGTGCCACCAACCATGGCTTAAGACGAATTCGTCGAGGGTGCGGGTTCATGTCCACGTGCCACACAATGGGTTATGATATCAGGATGGAAATGGAATGTAATAACCGCATCCTCATACTCTGTCCTGAAAAGCAGTAAAATACAGATTGAGACTGCAGCCGTGCATCCAGCTATTAAAACCGCTGAAGTATCCATGATTTTATTTCTTGTATTCTAAATCGATCCAAAATTATGTACGTATTAAATTTCAGAACATAATCATTAAAGGGATGCAATGCGCTATTTATGGATGTAGACTTCCCTTTTCACATTCATAAAGATAGACCTCATGCACACGACCAGGGGACAACCGTCCCCGCGTGGCGGACCGCAAACTGTGGGTCTGCAAAACATGCGGTTAGCAAAGGCAGCAAATAACATAGGCAGGGACACTGCAGTGATAGGGCACATATATTGAGGCTGCGGTGCTGAGATTAGTGGGGGCGCATGGAAGCTAACAGGGCCCTGAAATGCTGCTCTGAGCTAATCCCTGTTAGGGCAGCTTACATGCAGAGTCATTTATTGTAATACATAGGTACTCGGATGCATTATAATGGATATATACACATATATATATATATATATATATATATATAAATATAAAATCATAAAACGAGGTATTATTTCCTGACAATCACATAAACCCACAGGTACACACAAATATGACCACTTAAAACTAACTTAACCACTTCAGTACCGGAGGGTGTATGCCCTTTATTACGTAATATATTTTGTAGGTTTTTAAGTCACCACATTTAGAGAGACAATTTTTTCTATTAACATAAGAGCTTTTCACAGGATGAATTGTATTCTTCTGTAGCACCATTTTTAGGTTACATTTAGCTTATAGATTCATTTTTATTAAAGAGAAACTTCCATTTTTTTTTCAATTTTTGATATGTCATAGGGAAATATAGAGAGTGTTGATCACCGGGTTCTAGGGCTGCAGCTATAGATTAGTAGCGTACCGGAAGTGACACTGCGCAGGCGTCACTATACTCTAAGATAGGTGCCGCCCCTAGGGCCGACCCATCCAATCAAAAGAAGGCATAGCCGTAGCGTCGGCCCTAGGGGCAGCACCTATCTTAGAGTATAGTGACGCCTGCGCAGTGTCACTTCCGGTACGCTACGAATATGCCCACACTTGATCGGGGAAACATGTGGAATCAGGTATACATATCTAATTAGCGATTGTTTTTAATTATGTATGTCTGCACCAATCGAATTGCACTGGGGGATATTTAAAGGGTGTTATTGCTTTATGTGTTATGGCTTGATAAAGACCTGCTGGTCGAAACGTCGCCTGTATTTGCTGTCTGCAAATAAATCGTTTGGATTGATAAGAAACCTGAGGAGTGCTGCAGATTTCCTTTTTTATAGATTATTTTAGTAATCAAGTATTAATCCAACAATTAATCGAGTACTCTAATAAGAAAAAACTAATTAAAAGAACATTTACTATAAAAAACTCATCAGCCCCCCTGCCATCAGTCACTCCCAAGTAGAGTTGTTTCGGTACCAAAATTTTGATTCGGTATCGATACCATAAAAAAGTATTGCGATACTGGATACCATTCGATACCACGCGAAAAAAATAAAAACGCCAAAAAAATCCGCGTGCATTCCACATTTTATGAAACCGCCGGCTCATAATACAACAGTCCTATCCTACTTTTTTGTGGGGACAAGGCGACTAAAAGAAAATGGCGAATCGTGCATTTTTTCTTTTACGGCGTTCACCGCATAAAAGTGGATTTTTTAATAGTTTGGACTTTTGAGACGTGGCGATATTTAATATTTTATTTATGTATTGTTTATATATTTTATATGTAAAATTGGGAAAGGGGGTGATTTATAATTAATATTTTGGTGTACTTTAACTTTATTTTTTTTTTTACAGTTTATTTATTAACTATTTTCCCCCTTAGGGGCTAGAACCTGGGATATTCTCATCCTATTCACCCTGATAGAGCTCTATTAGGGTGAATAGGATCTCACCCTCTCCCTGCTGCCCTGTGCTCTGTGCACACAGCAGCAGGGAGCAGACCAAGGCAGCCAGGACTTCAGAAGCGTCCTGGTTACCATGGTAACCGATCGGAGCCCCAGCATTACACTGCTGGGGCTCCGATCACTGCCACTGCCACCAATGAGGAGGAGGTGAGGGGACCCTGTGGCCACTGCCACCAATGCTTTTATTACTGGGGGAAGGGGGGCACACTGCCCACCAATGTTTTAATACTAGGGAGGGGGAGGGAGGCACACTGCCCACCAATGTTTTAATACTAGGGAGGGGCGGAGCACTGGCCAGAGTAATTACGTTCATATATAAATGCAGGCAGAAGGCACAGGCTGCCGACACCTGCCTGTGACCGAGCGCTGCGATCAGAGGCTATTAACCCCTCAGGTGCGGCACCTGAGGGGTTAGTAGCCTCTGATCGCAGCGCTCGGTCACAGGCAGGTGCCGGCAGCCTGTGCCTTCTGCATGCATTTATATAAGAAACGGTACTCTGCATTGATGGCCAGTGCGCCCGCCCCTCCTCCCGCCCCTCTCTCTCTATTGGTTGCAGCGGCAGCACAGGGGGGAGGGAGAGACTGCCTCCTTCTCCCTGTGCTGCCGAGGAGAACATGGCCGTGCTGAGAGCAGCGCAGCCACGCTCTCCTATACTGGGCTGTGCAGTAGTGCAGCCCAGTATCGATAAAATACTTTTCCTGGTATCGAGTGCGATACCAGAGAAAAGTATCGATTGGGTATCGAATGTTCGATACCCGAAACAACCCTACTCCCAAGTGCCATTAGCTCCTCCTCCCTTGTGCCATCATTTCCCCCTCCAGTGCCATTAGTTCCTCCCCCACTGCTATCAGTTGCTCCCCCCCCAGTTCCCCCTCCAATGCAACTAGTTCCTCCAGCAGTGCCACCAGTTCCCCCTCCAATGCCACCAGCTCCAATGATACCAGTTCCCACACTCCCCCTCCTAGCCATCAGTGCCCAGCCGTAGCACCAGTGAGCTAAAATACTTACCTTTCCTGAAGGGGTGATGCCGACTCCAGAGATGTTCCATCTTCTTCTTCACGGGCTGCACTGGGACCTGAAGTCACATAGCATCAGGTCATAGTGGGCGCTTACATGCACTATGTCCTGACGATGTGCATACGTCAGGATCCAGTGCAGCGCTGTGCAGGCAGGCGGATGACCACGGAGCGGTGAGTAATAGCAAGCGCTTCACTCACACTCTGTGGTCACATGGCGAAATGAATCATTGATGCATTGAGGATTTTTTTGTGTAGAGTTATTCGATTAATTCGAATTATCATTTCAGCCCTACCGGGTTCCCAGCTCTGAGACCCCCACCGATCACTAGAACGAGGGGTCAGAAGCACTCAGCGAAGCACAGCTTCTCCTCGCTGCTGAGCGCAAACAGTCTACAGTCTCGCGTTCAGAAGCAAGGAGAAGCAGCGCTCGGCTGAGCACTTTTGAACCCTTGTTCTAAAGATTGGTGGGGGTCTCATAGCTGGGACCCCCGCTGATCAACACCCCTGCTATGTCCCTATGAAAAAAAATCCTCCCCCCTCAATTCCACCATAGTTTTATATGCGTTTTTTAAGTTATGTCTTTCATACAGCAGCATAAGTAATGTGTTACATTTATTCTGTGGGTCGATATTAGGTGGATAAAAAAATGTGTGTGCTTTTTCTATGTTTTACTTCTTTAGTACAATAATCGTGCATTTAAAGGGGTTGTCAGAGTTATGAAAGAAAATATATAGCACTGTAAATATGATGTCAGCAATATATAACCAAGCTATGTGATAAGCAAGTTTTAGGCAAAAAAAAAATCTATTTCCTCATTTCCCCAGTTCTCTTCTTGCCCTTTGTTTACCTGCAATAACAATATCTGAGGTTTTTTCATGAATATTTGTGCCCTTCCCCCTGCTCTGCAAAGGGAGTGAATACTGAGTGACATGCCTGACTGTTGGGTTACTCAGTAGCATGTTGTATGTGTAGGACAAGTCCCAGCTGAACAATAACACTGCTGATACACACAGCATCCTCCCCCTACCTGTTCTTGTGCAATGCTCTGAAGAACTGCTCCAGTCTGTCAGCTCTGTGTCTGCAGGATTAGGAGGAAAGATCCTGTGTCTCTTCACTGCCTGCAGCTTCTCAGCAAAGCCTTCAGCACTGAGTCTGTGCTGCAGAAGGGGTAAAGTTTCCTGAAGAATCCAGGGAGAGGACAGCAGTGTGGCCAGCACAGTGATAGCAGCGCAGGGGGGCGTGGCCAGCACAGTGACCTCTCGTGTACAGACACACATCTGCTCTCTCAGGCTTGTGCACAAATATTCATCAAAGCAGGGAGAGAGGCTGACATCACAGGTCATGTGACCCTCAGTGAAATCTGAGAAAGGAACCACTGCAGATAAAGTAAGTACATTGTAAAGCCCTTACATTTGCGTAGTTAGAAACGTACAAAGAACAAAAAAAAATATATAACTTTGACAACCCCTTTAAAGAAAAAAAAAAAAAAAAAGAAAAAAAAAAAGAAACACTGTTCAGATGTCTCAAACAGTCATAATTTTTAATTTTTCTGTCCACTCGGCTGTATGTGTTTTTTTTTGCAGAAAAATTCATTTTTTAATAAAACTACTTTGGGGTAAATAGAAATTACTTATTAGCTTTTAATAATCTTTTGGTGGGGGAATAAAAAAAAATAAAAATAAAAACTTTACACAGATTGCTAACACTGCACCAGTAACATAGTTTTTTTTTTCATTTTAAGATTGAAAAACTTTAACACCAATTTTTATTGGTTAAGGTAAACAATTTTTTTCAATCATAAAATTCATTAAACTGATATTAATCTGATTACTTCTTATATGCTGCGGTAAAACAGACTAATAGGCATATAGCAATGTCAGGTTTGAGGGCTTTTGTTAAAGGGAACCTGTCACATTGAACGTGGTGTCCGACCTGAAGAAGCTAAGCAGCTTGATATATTGTGTTATGGGAAAATATTCAGTGTAACTTGTATTTTATACATTTATATCCCATATATCATTTTGGCTTTGAAGGAGATGGTCCTATCAGTGACTGACAGCCTTCCCTCTATGACCGTGTATACAGAGAGAGCTGTCAGTCACTGATAGGACCTTCCCTCTACGACTGTGTATACAGAGAGAGCTGTCAGTCACTGATAGGACCTTCTCTCTGTGACTGTGTATACAGAGAGCTGTCAGTCACTGATAGGACCTTCCCTCTATGACTGTGTATACAGAGATAGCTGTCAGTCACTGATAGGACCTTCCCTCTATGACTGTGTATACAGAGAGCTGTCAGTCACTGATAGGACCTTCCCTCTATGACTGTGTATACAGAGATAGCTGTCAGTCACTGATAGGACCTTCCCTCTATGACTGTATATACAGAGATAGCTGTCAGTCACTGATAGGACCTTCCCTCTATGACTATGTATACAGAGATAGCTGTCAGTCACTGATAGGACCTTCCCTCTATGACTCTGTATACAGAGATAGCTGTCAGTCACTGATAGGACCTTCCCTCTATGACTGTGTATACAGAGAGAGCTGTCAGTCACTGATAGGACCCTCCCTCTATGACTCTGTATACAGAGATAGCTGTCAGTCACTGATAGGACCCTCCCTCTATGACTGTGTATACAGAGAGAGCTGTCAGTCACTGATAGGACCTTCCCTCTATGACTGTGTATACAGAGAGAGCTGTCAGTCACTGATAAGACCTTCCCTCTATGACTGTGTATACAGAGAGAGCTGTCAGTCACTGATAGGACCTTCCCTCTATGACTGTGTATACAGAGAGAGCTGTCAGTCACTGATAGGACCTTCCCTCTATGACTGTGTATACAGAGAGAGCTGTCAGTCACTGATAGGACCTTCCCTCTATGACTGTGTATACAGAGATAGCTGTCAGTCACTGATAGGACCTTCCCTCTATGACTGTGTATACAGAGATAGCTGTCAGTCACTGATAGGACCCTCCCTCTATGACTGTGTATACAGATAGCTGTCAGTCACTGATAGGACCTTCCCTCTATGACTGTGTATACAGAGATAGCTGTCAGTCACTGATAGGACCTTCCCTCTATGACTGTGTATACAGATAGCTGTCAGTCACTGATAGGACCTTCCCTCTATGACTGTGTATACAGAGATAGCTGTCAGTCACTGATAGGACCTTCCCTCTATGACTGTGTATACAGAGATAGCTGTCAGTCACTGATAGGACCTTCCCTCTATGACTATGTATACAGAGATAGCTGTCAGTCACTGATAGGACCTTCCCTCTATGACTGTGTATACAGAGTGCTGTCAGTCACTGATAGGACCTTCCCTCTATGACTGTGTATACAGAGATAGCTGTCAGTCACTGATAGGACCTTCCCTCTATGACTGTGTATACAGAGAGAGCTGTCAGTCACTGATAGGACCTTCCCTCTATGACTGTGTATACAGAGAGAGCTGTCAGTCACTGATAGGACCTTCCCTCTATGACTGTGTATACAGAGATAGCTGTCAGTCACTGATAGGACCTTCCCTCTATGACTGTGTATACAGAGAGAGCTGTCAGTCACTGATAGGACCTTCCCTCTATGACTGTGTATACAGAGAGAGCTGTCAGTCACTGATAGGACCTTCCCTCTATGACTGTGTATACAGAGATAGCTGTCAGTCACTGATAGGACCTTCCCTCTATGACTGTGTATACAGAGATAGCTGTCAGTCACTGATAGGACCTTCCCTCTATGACTGTGTATACAGAGATAGCTGTCAGTCACTGATAGGACCTTCCCTCTATGACTGTGTATACAGAGATAGCTGTCAGTCACTGATAGGACCTTCCCTCTATGACTGTGTATACAGAGATAGCTGTCAGTCACTGATAGGACCTTCCCTCTATGACTGTGTATACAGAGATAGCTGTCAGTCACTGATAGGACCTTCCCTCTATGACTGTGTATACAGAGATAGCTGTCAGTCACTGATAGGACCTTCCCTCTATGACTGTGTATACAGAGAGCTGTCAGTCACTGATAGGACCTTCCCTCTATGACTGTGTATACAGAGAGAGCTGTCAGTCACTGATAGGACCTTCCCTCTATGACTGTGTATACAGAGATAGCTGTCAGTCACTGATAGGACCTTCCCTCTATGACTGTGTATACAGAGATAGCTGTCAGTCACTGATAGGACCTTCCCTCTATGACTGTGTATACAGATAGAGCTGTCAGTCACTGATAGGATCTTCCCTCTATGACTGTGTATACAGAGAGAGCTGTCAGTCACTGATAGGACCTTCCCTCTATGACTGTGTATACAGAGATAGCTGTCAGTCACTGATAGGACCTTCCCTCTATGACTGTGTATACAGAGATAGCTGTCAGTCACTGATAGGACCTTCCCTCTATGACTGTGTATACAGAGAGAGCTGTCAGTCACTGATAGGACCCTCCCTCTATGACTGTGTATACAGAGAGCTGTCAGTCACTGATAGGACCTTCCCTCTATGACTGTGTATACAGAACTAGCTGTCAGTCACTGATAGGACCCTCCCTCTATGACTGTGTATACAGAGAGCTGTCAGTCACTGATAGGACCTTCCCTCTATGACTGTGTATACAGAGATAGCTGTCAGTCACTGATAGGACCTTCCCTCTATGACTGTGTATACAGAGATAGTTGTCAGTCACTGATAGAACCGACTCCTTGATTTCAAAGACCAGAAATTTAAATGAATAAAATACAAGTTTTACTGAATCTATATATCAGTCTGCGCAGCTCCTTCTGCTCTATATCGTGCTGCCTGCAGATTATTTTGCATTTTTATGGTGACAGGTTCCCTTTAAGCCCCTGCTGCGATGACTAGTATTGCACCCCTCAATTGCACTGCTGTACAACACTGAGGTGACCCCTCTCCCTCTGTCTAACCACCTAGATGCCACGGTCACAATGAACTGTGGTATCTAAGGGGTTAATGCAGGAGTTGTACTGCTCAGTCCTCTCTCTGAAAGCTGCAGTATATTACAGCAATGTTTATAGCACTCTATGGCACATACAGAAACATTAGTCGGCGGTTACTGAAAAGATAACAGGGAAGTGCTCTGACGTTAGGTTATTGAGCAATCCCTAAGGCCCCATTCACACATCTGCATCTATTCTGCGGAATAGATGCGGAACCATTCATTGTGAATGAGGCCGGACGTGATGCGGAGAGCACACTATGTGCTCTCCGCTTCCGAATTTGCGGAGCCGCGGCCCCGAAACATCTGGCCGCGGCTCCGCAAAAGATAGAGCATGGAAGAATAGACATCTCTATGGGGAGTGCCGGCATGGTGTGTTGATCCGCAACACGCTACGGACGTGTGACTGGGGCCTAAGTAGTAAAGGCTCATTTACACCAGGCGATAATTGTCCAAAAGTATGTTCACAATCATCAGCCGGTGTGTCAGGGCACGGCCACACAGTTAGGTTTCCTGATACAGTTTTGGAAGCCAAAGCCAGGAGTGAATTCAAAAAGAGAAGTTGTATCTGTCCTTTATACTTTCTCTCCTTTTGTGAGCCACTCCTGATTTTGGCATCCATATAAAATATGGGCTACCACGTATGAAATATTAGAAGCACAATACATCAAATGGTGATTCCCCACCACCTGAAGAGAACCCAGGTAGGGGGTGGGTCAGCAGGTCTCCTTGACAGTCCACGTGAACCTCCTATTCCTCCACTATTAATAACCCAGACGATACTCTGACAACCTGAACAATCTCTCTTCTGCAGATTCTAATATCCCGAACCTCTCACTTCATCAGCTACAAAGAGGTAAAGAACATAAGAGGGCTTTTACGGTGACGTCACACGCTGTAGTTGCACCCAAGTTTGCTACTTTTTGGCCCTCATGCCTCTTTTCATATGTGGTATGTAAAGGGGATGTTGCAAAGTAGGGGAGGGGGTGGGCCAGAAGGGCAAACGCTGCTGTTTTTATTCGCATCGGTTTTCTGGCGTAAATAACGGTAGAAAGGACGCTTTAAGTGTCGCATAGCCTGCTGGAGAATGCAAAAATTCTACGCCTCAACATTAATTTGTTGTATCCTCCTGCAGCACAGCGGGAATCAAGACCGACACTTAAACCGCCGGTCTTGATAAATGTCCGCCATAGTACGGACCACAAGGAATGGTTTAAAATCGAAATACTCACAAAACAAACTTTTAAAAAGGGCTTCAATAAAAATACATGCTGAACGCTGACCTTATCGCCCGACCAAAGGTTTCGCCTACTTCTGCTTTCTTCTAGATTTACTCTTATTGTAATCATCAACAACTGACATTTTTTCTTTTTTCCTTATAAAATATTATAGAATATTTCAAGAATGTAGCGCAGTGTAAACTTTTCTTTCTATGTTTCAGTATAATTTAATCTCCTGTCTTCTGACAAACTGGAAGTGATGACATTCTGTATCTACTCACATGACCACTACTGGCCAATAAATGGTCTCAGTAGTCATGTGTCCAACAAACATCTCATGAATGACCACAGAAACTAAGCACTCTTGCTCCTGAAGAAGCCACCTTTCATGTTTCAGAGCTCCGTAGGCAAATAAGATGTGGAATCTGATTGGTTGCTATGGGCAACTAAGTCTGTTTTCCTTTATCCCCCCCCAGGTTCTTTCCATCTTTCAATCCGATCTACTGACAGACTGGGGATAGATTGCTTGAGGGGTCAGAGAATCATAGTTGTCAGCACATTCGGTTCTGTAAACTGGCATCTTCCTGTCGCATCAGAGGGAGAAAAAACTATGTTTGTACAAAAAAAAAATATAACATTATTATTGTTACATGTGGTATAACATACTGTCACACACACAGGGGGTGGGGTAGTGACCACTGAACTCCACCCTCACCCCTGTCCCTGCCTACTTGCCTCGCAAGTCCTAGCGACAAGGGACAACTGGTCGACAAACCCTTAGCTAGGATAGTGCAGGGAAGACAAACAACACATAAACAGAAAGGTCAAACAAGCCGCGGGAAAACCAAGAGAGCAAAAAGAGAACCGTCAGGACAAGCCCAAGTCAAACCAGGAGAGCACGCCAAGACCAGAGGATGAGACGGATGGGAAATCGGAAGCCAAGCAGGAACAAACAAACCAGGTGAGTGTCCAGGAAGGACCTCAATAACAGGCAATCTGTGGCCAGCAGATGCCTGTTTAAAATAGTGCACTAGTGGAGTCATGGGACGTGGCCAGCGTCACATGACTCTTGAGTTCTAATAGCAGCCCATACAGCCGAGCGATCAGCTCGGCACTAAGCCCCAGTGTGGTTCCCACGGGAACGGGCGACGCCGGGTGCGCCGATGACGTGAGCACGCCTCGGCCGTGCCCGCCTCCTGGAACCACGCACAGAGCTCATCGTGACACATACTATAAGTACACAGACTTGGTACTCGTACTGGGCAACCTGACCATCTAAATAGACCCTAAGAGGCACATTTTTTAAAAACCAACCTCTATATAACTTTGGCGTATCCACCACCACTTCTAAATGTAAGAAAGCTTCCTAGCCATCTTACATTTTCTATGCCTAAAACAGGCGTGGTAGATGAGACGTGCTACCGGCTTTTCCCCTTCCACTTTTTTTTTTTTTTTTTTTTAGAGCTGGCGTGAGCAGGGTAGGTAACCTTTGTGCTGCAATCTGCACCAGAAATACGCCTAATATAAGCATATTTCTGAATAATAAATGACCCCCTTAGTTTGCAATGAAGCGGTAGTTGAAAGGAAACTATTCAAAGCGGCAGAAACTGGTAGTACCCGTTTTAGTGGAGTGTCGTCTACCGTACTCAGAGGGGAAACCTACTTTCATAAGGCCCTGTATGCTTCACCGATTACATATATCTATAAAACCTGACAGAAGGATCAGATCACGTGGATCAGTTTCATCATGCGTCCTCTTGGGTTTCTCATTGTACAGACCAACAGTAATTATATACTCGCTTATATTACAAGGCAGCAAGTGTTAGGGTCCATTCACACGTCTGTAAGTGTTTTGCTGATCCGCAAAAAACGGACATCGGCAATGTGCGATCCGCAACTTGCGGACTGCACATTACCAGCACTATAATAGAAAATGCCTTTTCTTGTCCGCAATTGCGGACAAGAATAGTACATGTTTTATATTTTTCAGGAACAGAATTGTGGATCCTGAAAAAATGGATCCCGAAAAAACGGATGTGCATCCTGGAAAAACGGATGCGGATCCTGAAAATGCGGATCTGCATCAGTTTCAGCCCCATTGAAAATAAATGGGTCCTGAAATTGCGGAACAGATGCGGACACAAATTACGGACGTGTGAATGGAGCCTAAGAAATAAAATGCAGAAATACAGATTTACTCTTATTGTAACCTTCAACAGCTTGACATTCCTTCTTCTTTTCCATGATTAAGGAATATTTCCTTCTTATTTTTGGGTCTTGAGAACGTAGTACTGTGTAAACTTCTACACTTCTATATTTCAGTATAATTTAGTCTCCTTTTCCTGCCGGACTGGAAGTGATGACGTTGTATACCTACTCACATGACCACTGCTGGCCTCAGGGGTGACGCATGACAAATATCCCATGACGGCAGAGGGGTGGAATGGGAGCCGCAGAGCCTGAACAACTGGACTTTCCAGCGCAAGTCTTTTTTTTTTAGACACTTTCCAGCCATGGCTCATGTTTTATTGATGTCTGACAACCCAATGTACAATTAACCTCAAGGGACATAATTAAAGAGGACCTGTTACCTCTGCTGACATGTATCCCTCGTGAAGTAACTGAAACAGCTTTTTGGGAACACTGCTGACCTTCTATAATGGGGTTTTTGTACCAATAACATTTACCATCTAACCAAACAATGGGAAAAGCAGCCAATGGCAGGTAGGGACAGGGACGAGACTCGCTAGCATCACCTGCGATGCTATGAAGGCTCGTGCCATTGGCTGCTTCCCCTTGATACCGGATGTTTTCATCCGTGTACAGGGAGAAGCAGCGGCGATGCGGGGACCAGGAGCGGCGTAAGTATATTACCTGTGAGGGTCCTGGCACATGGGGGCTGTTGGAGAACTTGAATAACCCCTTTAAGGGAGCGGAGTGCTGTAGAGGTCACAGTTAAAGGGACAGCCTGCTTTGGAGGCCAGTGTTAAGGGGCGGGGTGCTGTAGAGGTCACTGTTAAGGGGGCAGGGTGTTATGGACGTCACATTTTAAGGAACGGAGGGAGCGAGTTATTGTGGAAATCACTGTTAACGAGACATGGTACTGTGGAGGTCACTAATAAAGGGGCAGCCGCTGTGGAGGTCACTGTTAAAGGGGAGGGTGCCGTGGATGTTACTGTTAAGAGGGCAGGCCGCTGTTGAGGTCACTATTAAAGGAGCGGGGTACTATAGATGTCACTGTTATAGTGGATACTGTTAATATCTTTAAACAACACACACAAACAATAACCCTGGGTTCACACCTGAGCGTTTCTGAGACGCGCGTTTTCCGCGCGTTTTTGTGCGCATTTTTGGCAATAGTAAACATGCGTTCGGATGTGCGTTTTCAGTGTCAAAAACGCGCAAATTACAAGTGTTGCGTGTTCCCATTGAAGTCTATGGGCCAAAACGCGCGACAAACGCCCCCAAAAAAGCTCAAGTACTTGTTTATACGTCGGGCGTTTTTCAGCGCGTTCGAACGCGCTGTAAAACACATAAATGTGAACCAGTCCCATAGGGAAGCATTGGTTTGCATCGGTTATGCGTTTCACAGCACGTACGAACGCGCTGTAAAACGCGCAAGTGTGAACTGAGGGTAAATGAAATATACCCGTGTGAAGCCAGATCCTTCTGCTAGTCCAGTTATATACCTCAGCCACAGACATCAACCTTGCACTACTACCGAACACCAGTGATTGTCCGCTGTCTGTAACATCACATATTCTCTATTTCTGAAACAAAATATCTGTAAGGGTCCATTCACACATCCGTGTGTGTTTTGCGGATCCGCCATAGGCTCCATTCACACGTCTGCAATTCTGTTCCGCATTTTGCGGAACGGAATTGCAGACCCATTCACTTCTATGGGGACACACTATGTCCCACCCGCATCCGCAATTGATGATCCGCACTTCCGGGTCCGCAATTGCTTTCCCGAAAAAAATAGAACATGTCCTATTCTTGTCCGCAATCATAGATTACAATGATACTGTGTACGTCGGGTCGCCGTGGTGCTATTGTCCTACACTCATCAGATCATATGAGTGCAGGACAATAGTCCCGTGGGCGACTAGACAGGCACAGCATCGCAGTAACCTATGATACCGTGCGCTCCCCTGCACACAATCAATGCCGCTCCGGGACATATGGCCCGCTACGGACTGTATGTCTCGTAGGGCATACGGTCATGTGCAAGGGCCCTTAGACTGTCAGAGGGAGCATGACTCATTTATCTTTCTGTCCTACTGCAGACAGGGCACAGAAGGGAGGCTCCTGCTCCAGCCACTTGTCATGTAGTTTGACACAGATCTGTGAGGAGGAGGAAGGGGGACATGCCTGAACTTTAGGTATACAATGAGTAGATATTTTTTTTTATATTTTCTTTCAGTTTTAACTTTAATCAGACAATATCAAATGGAATGTAGAGGAAATGATAGGATTTATTTTCATTTTCTGTACTATGCTTTTCCTTTAAATGTACCCATCACAAGTCAGACATGACAACCTAATTTCTGTTTTTTGCATAGTGTGCTGGTATCCTAATTATCCAAAACAAAAACAAAACAGAAAAACATGGCTCTAAAATGCTGTGGTGAAAGAAATTTTAACCCCTTCCAGCACCATGACATACCTGTACGTCGAGGTGACAACTTACTTTGTACAGTTATGTCACTGGGATGGGACGGACACAATAGTTATACCGGCTCGATCAGCGTCAGGAGCCGCCGACAACATACAGCTAGTGTCCTCCTTCAATAGCTGAGATCAGAGCTAGCACCAATCCTGGCTGTTTAACCCCTTAGATGTCATCAATGGTGATCAAAGCACTTAAGAGGTTAACCAGAGGAAGGGGGTTGCTGTCACTCTACTGTCCCACTCATGACTGTCCTATCCATCACAGGGTGCTCTGTGGCAGCTGGGGATCTTGTACATATGCCTATTATACCCAGTTTTAAGTGCATAAAAGGTAAACCCCTTCCAAAACATGCATCAATTTAAAAATAAAATAAAAAAAAAGCTTTATTATAGGAAAAATAAAAATAAAAATTTGGAAATGCAAGGTCCATAATGACGTGTCCTATTGAGTTAAAGGGGTTGTTTCACTTCAGCATGTGACATTTATCATGTAGCGAAAGTTAACACAAGGCACTTCCTGATGTATTGTGATTCTCCATATTGTCTTCTTTGCTGGCTGAATACATTTTTCCATCACAATATACACTTCTCGTTTCCATGGTTACGACTAGAGATGAGCGAATTTCATGTTATGAAATTTGTTCACCCTTCGTTTGGTGGAGAAAGCAGAATTGCGTTATGGATTCTGTTACCACGGACCATAACGCAATTCTATGACAGAATGCATAACGGAATGCCTTTAGAGGCATTTCGTCATAACAGTAGTCTATGGCCTGCAAAACGGATCCATCCATCCCCTGCATAACGGAAACTAAACGGATCCGGTTTGCAGCCCATAGACTTCTATTATGATGGAACGAATAACGGATATGTTATGCATTCAGTCATTAGAATTGCGTGGTAACGGAATCCATAACGCAATTCACCGTTTACCACCAAACGAAGCGTGAACGAATTTCAAAGTCTGAAATTCGCCCATCTCTAGTTACGACCACCCGCTCCGTACAGTATTAGAATGTATAAGCCAAAGTTATTGCTTCGCAAAGTCTCGTCCTCTCCGTACAGTATTAAACCAAAGTTTTATGCAAATCGACTTCGGATGAAGCATCCGAAGTTGATTCGCTCATCCCTAATGCTAACACACAAAAAAATAGTCACTTATATAACACCGTGAGCAGCATAAAAAAAAAGAAAATCCAGAAATGCCGGTTTTTGCTCATCCCCTTATAAAATGGTGCCAGTGAAAACTAGATATCGTGCCACTAAATGCAAGCCCTCATACAACTCCGTCAAAAATATAAAAATGTTATGACTCTCAGAATAGGATTACCCTTTTTTTTTTACAAAAGTGGTAAAACAAACTATAGAAATTTGTCACTACATGGTGAATGATGTGATAAAGAAAATTCCAGAGTTGCTGCTTTTTCAAATGAATCTGCCTCCATAAAGTGTAATAAAAAGAGACCTACGTACCCCAGAATGCTACTAACGAAAATGACAGCTTGTCCCACAAAGAACATAACTGTCAATGTAAAAATTAAAATGTTCTAGCTCTGAGAACATGACAACTCAAAACCCTTTTTTTTTTTTAAAAAAACCATTCATTTAAAAATAAAGGTAACGTAATATTTATGCCACATGGTGAACATCTCAAAAGTTAACAGAAAAAAAGGGCTATTTTATACAAAGTTGCTATTTTTTTTCCCATTCCCCCTCCCTAAGAGTTAGCCTACTTTTACACTTGCATTGTTGCTTTCCGGTATTGAGATCCGGCAGGGGATCTCAATACCAGAAATAAAACCAAAAAACCTTTCCATTTAGTCCTTATGCATTCTGAATGGAAGAGAGATCCGTTCCGTCAGCATTCCATTTGGTGACCGCTGCAAGCTTCGGTTTTTATGTCCGGTCATAAAAACAGAAAAAAGTTGATCAGTCACTGAAAACAATGTAAGGCCAAGTTCACACCAGTTATTTGGTCAGTTATTTCCATCAGTTATTGTGAGCCAAAACCAGATGCGGGTCAAAAATCACAGAACTGGTGCAAATCTTTCTCTTATACCAGGGGTGCACAACCTTTTCTGGTTGGGGGCCACATTGTCAGCCTGAACCAATTTCAAGGGCCGAAAATAAAACTTAAAGGGGTATTACCAACTGAAATACTGTATTTTTGGCATATTGAACATACAGTATATACTATAAATGTCTAGTTACAGTTCTAGGACTCCCATCTATTAGGAGAATTAATGAAAGATACATGTAATAAGCCATAAGACATAGACCCACATGTATTTTACCAGATGTTTGGGGGCCGCACAGAATGGTATTGAGGGCTGCATGTGGCCCCTGGGCCGCAGGTTGTGCACCCCTGTCTTATACCTTTTGTCTGTGTAGGATTCACTACTGGTTTTCGCTCACAATAACTGATGAAAATAACTGACCAAATAACTGAAGTGTGAACTCAGGCTTAGTCAATAGTGACAGATCCGTTTTTTTGGAACCATTAACTGTTAAAGGGAACCCGTCACCAAAAAATCGCTTATTAAGCTGTTCAGAGTACCTTATAGTGCAACATAGTAGTGTCCTATTGCACTTTTTCTTTGTTTTCCAGCATTTAGCCTCATTGAGAAATCAATGTTTTATTCAGCTGCTGCCCCGTCCTTCAAGTCAGGCTTGAAGTCAAGGGGGCAGCAGCCTAGGCGTCTCCAATCCTGCTCTTCCCGCCTCCCTGATTGACACGCCGCATCTCAGTGCCAGGACCGCGCTCTCAGCCCGCATGCCCAGTAAAGGGCTGCTGTACCGCGATCCTGGCTCGTACACTCAGTCGGCTTCAGTCTTGCTACAGCGCATGCACCGCCAGCCTTACACACTCGCGCCCGGCATCTTCTCTACCTGCGCATACAGAGCGTGATCTCGCGCACAATTTTTTTATGGCTTTGGCCGCATAGGAGATAATTTTTAAAAATATTTTAACAGTTCGGAATTTGCGATACATAATATATATTTTTTTAATTGTGTTTATATTTTTATATGTAAAATTGGGGGTGACATACTTTTAATATGTATATATATATATATATATATATATATATATATATATATATTTTTTTTTTTTTTTTTTTTTACTTTTTATTTAATAACTATTAGCCCCCTTATGGGGCTAGAACCCTTGTTCTATTCATCCTAATAGAGCGCTGCGCCACCAATGAATATAATTTACCTGTAGATACAAATGTAGGTGGAGGGTGGCGGCCATATCACATACCCGGCCTCAATGATGGCACGCGATGGGCTGAACAGCGGGAATTAACCCCTGGTATGTAATATGGCCGGCACTTGCCGCCAACATTTGTATTTAGGGGTAAATCATTTTCATTGGTGACGCAGTGGCCACAGTCCCTCCCCTCCTTAGTACTATCTCCTCATTGGTGGCAGCGGTGTCACAGTGGGAAGGGGAGGGATTCCCTTCTTCTCCACTGTGTTGCTGAGGAGAGGTGCAACCCTAGGGCCATCACCATACAATGTCTCAGATCCAACCAATCAACATGACCGTTTCCCTGGAAAACCCCTGTATTGTCTATCCCAGTAGCTCCTCTTTACAGTACAGTGCAGTACTACATATTCTGTACTAGGATGAGCTTATACTTTGGATTTCAGTTGACGGTGGCTCAATTTTACTTTCCTGAGAGTTGTCTGGAGGTGTATAAACTCCTATGTAAATGTAGCTTGTTTTCCATCCACAGGCTACATTTAGGTGCACCTGTGAGGCCTGGGCCATATCAGCCAGTCTTTGGTGGGGCTCACAGCCTTCTTCCTCCTCCCATTGCAGGTATGGTTACATGCTGGAGGTAACTGAGGAGTCTGCTGTGAGTTGGCCTTTACACTCCTATAATTTAGCCCACTGGCCCCTGGTATTGCCCATATGGCACAGGTAGGTGAGGGTTAGGTCCCGAGCTACTTGAGAAACCTTGACGCGGTTCTCGGGCTTAGATATGTCCACCACAGCAGGATATGTTGGCTAATCTCTCAATTTTAACATCAGTTTGAGGGCTTACTAAGACCGCAGTGTGCACCTGTTTTGTCATTTGCTATTGTTATATTATTTATCACATCCACACTATTGCCATTTTGTGTAGGATGTCTATTGTGGTACTTGTGGTCCGCTGCGGCCATCCTCCACTGTATGCATTTTTGCTGGGGATCGCTATTAGCAAAGGGCCACAAGTGCAGGATCTGCTCCCCTGTATATAGATGCACAACTGCATCTGGGTTTGAGCATTTCCTGACTGTTTAACACCACGCCATTTTTTCAGTTGTTTTCTATACAGGACCCTGAAGAAGCTCCTGTCCTCATCACAGAAAGGGATTACAGCTTCCAGCATATATTGCTGGCTGTTATATGTAAGGACCTGCTTTATCTGTATTATTTATCTGATTATTTTATTTAAATCTGATTTTTCTCATATCTTAAGATGACATTTTAGGGCTTTGGAACCAATTACTAGTTTTCCGGAGCTTTATGGACTCCGCTTACAACGGTCACCCTGGAACCAATTAATATTGTAATTTGAGGGATCACTGTATATTCAACATGACACATGACTGCACAAATTGCAGAATTCAGGACCAGCCCGCCAGTAAAAAGGGACTTTACCACCATATTTATAGAAACTCTATTCATACTGAAGGAAATGAAACTGAACATTGTGGATTTGAAAGCATAAAACCCAGCAGCCCCAGCAAGAGTCATGTGCAGAGGGATGTGGTTAAAAGAAACAGCCTCCAAGAAAAGTCTTTCATTAAAGGGGTTTTCCAGGACTCAGCAGGTCCTGCAAACGTGCCTTAAAGGGATCATCCAACCCCTATAATGCCCCTTCTAATGCCTGGGCCCCTCATATAGATTATACTTCCCCTGCTCCCCGGCACAAGCATCGCTCCTGATCCCCGCACAGCCGCTGCTGCATCTCCCCGTCGTCGCGCGGATCAAAACATCTGGCGCAGGGGGGCTAGACCTCTCTAACATTGCAGGTGATGCTAGGGAGGCTTGTTCCCGTCGCGGCCTGCTATTGACTGTTCCCCCTATAGCCACATGTTTGGATGGGGAAGTGCAGCAGCGGCCGTGCGGGGATCAGGAGCTATGTATAAGGTGTCCGGACATTAGAGGGGCATTATAGGGGTTGCATACCCCCTTTAAAAAGCTTGTTCTCATTTTTTGTCAGCAGTGTTTGTCGGACGAATGTGGACTCATTCCCTTCAATCTGGCTGCAAAAGACGCGGACAGCACACCACAAATCGGCTGCCCGTTCTGTCCTATGCACAGACACATAGGAATTGTCAAGCCTTATGGGATATGTACAAAACATTTACCAAGCTACCGGGGAGGCACTAAGGTGTGTCACTATTGGGAGGTGGCACAGAGGACATTCCTATTCTGTTGGCTGGGTTTAGAGGCATAGTGCGCCATACATTTTTTATTTTGGGTATTTTTGGTGGCTAATACCTTTACCTGACAGGAGACCCAGGTAGGTGGACCTTTACAAAAAAAGTACTTGTGGGCCAACTGGTGGAAGGAAGCTGGTAGAAAACCGACAGTTTCTAACCATAAATCCTGCTCAGTTCTCATCTCCCAGGTATTTTGGGAGTCTGTAATTGATACCTGCAGGAGTCATTCCACTCGATTCAAACATCATTTCTATTTGCACAATAGTTCAGACATTTACATGATTCACGTTACAGTGCTTCATGACACCCAGCTCACCCGATGGTCTACAGGTTCAGTTTCTGCCTCACACACGGATTTCTTACTGCAAATCATAAAGGGGTCCTGGTTCCAGGAGCCCATGATCATCACACCTCCATGGTGCAGATCCTGGCTATAGTAGCGGTCAAATGCTTCATTGATAGTACAGTGTAAGACTTCTTAAAGAAAGTACATCGGCAATAAATTATAGAAAAATTATTATTAAATATAAAAAGCTCCAATAAACATCTCTCAGAATGTCTAAAATGCCATTAAAGGGGTAACCCCTATAATGACCCTCCAGTGCCTGGGGCCCCGCTTATGGATTATATTTACCCCACTCCCCGGCAACTGTGTCGCTCCTGATCCCCGCACACCTGATCAGAACACCCGGCGATGGGGTGGGGGTAGGTCTACCTCCTGCGATGGTAGGGAGGCACATCCCCATTGCGGCCTGCTATTGGCTAACCACCACGCCAGTCCCGGATGAGATGCAGGTGAAGAGATCAGGGGGAACGCGGGTGTCGGGGTAGGTATTATCTATATGAGGTGCCCATGCATTTGGGGGGTGGCGAGTTCATTATAGGGATTGGATAACCTCTTTAACCCTTTCGCTACCAGCATTGTACATGTACAGTTTTACCGCAAATAGGACGCAATGAGAACAATACCCCAAAAACGGTGGCGGAATTGCGTGTTTTTTTTTTCCAATTTCACCCCATTTGGAATTTTTTTACCGCTGAATGCCATATTAAATGGTGGCATTAGAAAGTACAACTTGTCCCGCAAAAAATACGCCCTCATACAGCTATGTGAACGGAAAAATAAAATAGTTAAGGCTCAAGGAAGATAGGGAAGAAAAACGAAAACGCAAAAACCTAAGGGTTAACCAACCAAACAATATGCCGGCCATTACAGTTCCCTCAAAGTTTGGTGGCACAACCCTTTCGGTACTGTATATTCACGCATGGGATACATATTAAAGAAATCCGTCCCCAGTTTAGATGTATGGAATCTGCCGCATGTGAATATGGTTTTCTTTTACACCAGTCTGCCCTACTGTATAAAAAAATCTGTGGATTTTACCCTTTGCAGAGCAATTACAAATGTACAGCAGATTCTACATGAAACTCACGCAGATCATTTTCACATATTTTTCAGTAGCAAAACATGTTGCAATGTCCAATATCCAGGCCTCTTTCACCCGAGTTTTCCGTGCTGATGTGATGCGTGTAGTGAATGCACAGCATCCGGAATGAATTCTGACCCATTATTTTCAATGGCTCTGTGCCCATAAACGCAATTTTTCACACATTATCTCTGTGTTCAGGAAAAATCACAGCAGGTTTTAGGCCTAATTCACACGTCTGTATTTTTTTTCCGCATTATTTCCGCAAAAATGCGGAAATAATGCGGAAGATATGCGGACCCATTCATTTCAATGGGTCCGCAAAAGATGCAGAGAGCATTCCATATGCTCTCCGCATCCGCAAATCCTTTCATTTCCGCAATGCGGAACTGTAAAAAAAGTAGAGCACGTCCTACTTTTGTCCGCAAATTGCGGACCGTAGCCCCATTGAAGTGAATGGATCCGCATAAATCCGGATGACATGCGGAAAGGTTACAAAAGTCATCCGCATGTCATCTTCTTCTAGATTTTTGCGGAAATATGGAAATACGGAAGGTATACGGAGACAATAAAAAACAAAAACGGAAGAATTTTGCGGAAACACAGATCCGCAAAAAAACAGACCGTGATTCTGGAAAGAAAAATTACTGACGTGTGAATAAGGCCTTATATCGTGTGTTTTTCACACAGCTCTGGCCCCATTGAAGTGAAGGGGTTAGACAAAGCTCCCTACACACAACTACAAAAAGTTATATGGCCATGAAAAAAAAACAACACATAAGGCATAAGGTATTGCTAAGTTTGTACTGACAGGGAGAATGAAAGTAGCTGGTCAGTTTTATCGCGTACCGAACGACCAAGAGCTCATTTGCATAAGGATTAAACTTCGCTTTTGCACCTACTTCAAGTATGAAGAAAAAGATAAAGGTACCGTTAGGCCCCTTTCACACGGGTGAGTTTTCCGCGCGGGTGCAATGTGTGAGGAGGACGCATTGCACCCGCACTGAATCCGGACCCATTCATTTCTATGGGGCTGTGCACATGAGCGGTGATTTTCACGCATCACTTCTGCGTTGCGTAAAAATCGCAGCATGCTCTATATTGTGCGTTTTTCACACAACGCAGGCCCCATAGAAGTGAATGGGGCTGCGGGAAAATCGCAAGCATCCTCAAGCAAGTGCGTATTCGTTGCGATTTTCCCGCATGGTTGCTTAGCAACGGGACCCGATCTCTATTATTTTCCCTTATAACATAATTATAAGGGGAAATAATAGCATTCTTAGCATTCTCTCCTGGGCTGTGATAGGGAGAGCTGAGACACGCCTCCTGGGCTGTGATAGGGAGAGCTGAGACACGCCTCCTGGGCTGTGATAGGGAGAGCTGAGACACGCCTCCTGGGCTGTGATAGGGAGAGCTGAGACACGCCTCCTGGGCTGTGATAGGGAGAGCTGAGACACGCCTCCTGAGCTGTGATAGGAAGACCTCAGACATGCCTCCTGAGCTGTGATAGGGAGAGCCGAGACACGCCACCTGAGCTGTGATAGGGAGAGCTGAGACACGCCCCCTGAGCTGTGATAGGGAGAGCTGAGACACGCCCCCTGAGCTATGATAGGGAGAGCTGAGACACGCCCCCTGAGCTATGATAGGAAGAGCTGAGACACGCCCCCTGAGCTGTGATAGGGAGAGCTGAGACACGCCCCCTGAGCTGTGATAGGGAGAGCCGAGACACGTCCCCTAAGCTGTGATAGGGGGAGCTGAGACACGTCCCCTGAGCTGTGATAGGGGGAGCTGAGACACGCCCCCTGAGTTGCAGCAGAAAAGACCCTCCCCTTGAGCTCTCAGCTTGATATAAATCTAGCATAGAAACATAGAATGTGTCGGCAGATAAGAACCATTTGGCCCATCTAGTCTGCCCAATATGCTGAATACTATGGATAGCCCCAGGCCCTATCTTATATGAAGGATGGCCTTATGCCTATCCCATGCATGCTTAAACTCCTTCACTGTATTTGCAGCTACCACTTCTGCAGGAAGGCTATTCCATGCGTCCACTACTCTCTCAGTAAAGTAATACTTCCTGATATTACTTTTAAACCTTTGCCCCTCCAATTTAAAACTATGTCCTCTTGTAGCAGTTTGTCTTCTTTTAAATATTCTCTCCTCTTTTACCGTGATGATTCCCTTTATGTATTTAAAAGTTTCTATCATATCCCCTCTGTCTCTTCTTACTTCCAAGCTATACATGTTAAGGTCCTTTAACCTTTCCTGGTAAGTTTTGTCCTGCAATCCATGTACTAGTTTAGTAGCTCTTCTCTGAACTCTCTCCAAAGTTTCAATATCCTTCTGCAGATATGGTCTCCAGTACTGCACACAATACTCCAAATGAGGTCTCACTAGTGCTCTGTAGAGCGGCACGAGCACCTCCCTCTTTCTACTGTTAATGCCTCTCCCTATACACCCAAGCATTCTGCTGGCATTACCTGCTGCTCTATGACATTGTCTGCCCACCTTTAGGTCGTCTGATATAGTGACCCCTAAATCCCTTTCCTCAGATACTGAGGTTAGTACTGTATCACTGATTTTATATTCTGCTCTTGGGTTTTTACGCCCCAGGTGCATTATCTTGCACTTATCGACATTAAATTTTAGTTGCCAGATTTTTGACCATTCCTCTAGTTTTCCCAAATCCTTTTCCATTTGGTGTATCCCTCCAGGAACATCAACCCTGTTACAAATCTACAAGCAGAGCAATAAATGGGGAGATCTCTGGATCCATGTGAGGTACCGGGCTGGTTCTAGCTTTGTTAGAGAGAGATCATATACCATATGATGTGTGATGTTCATTTTTTACAGTAATCATGAGATAAACCCCTTTATGGCTACTTTAATACCTGCGGCACTACGATCCAGCAGAAAATGCTGGGAATTGTCCGGAGAAATCTTTGTGTCCGGCCGATTCTCTGCATTTTTGTTGGAATGTGGGCAAATGCGGCAGTGCTGGATGTGGAGAATTCTCTGCCAGAAATCACACCACGGGTGTAAAAGTAGCCTTAAGGGTACTTTCACACTTGCGTTGCTGCGGATCCATCTGTTTATTTGAACAGACGGATCCGCACCTCTAATGCAAACGTTTGTATCCGTTCAGAACAGTTAGGTTTAAAGAAAAATGACAAAGTCCAAAACAGATCCGTTTTGAATTACATTGAAAGTCAATAGGGAACGGATCCGTTTTCAAATGCACCATATTGTGTCATTGAAAACGGATCCGTCCCCATTGACTTACATTGTAATTAAAAACGAATCCGTTAGGCTCCGCCTCTTCAGACGGACACCAAAATGCTGCATGCTGTGTTTTGGTGTCCGCCTCCAAAACGTAATAGAGGCGGAACGGAGCCGAACTGATGCATTCTGAACGGATCCTTATCCATTCAGAATGCATTGGGGCTGAACTGATCCGTTTTGGACCGTTTGTGAGAGCCCTGAAACGGATCTCACAAACGGAATCCAAAACGCTAGTGTGAAAGTAGCCTAACCTCTGCCCCACTGGTGCCAGGTGCACAACTACCATGTAAAGAAAGTTAATACAAGGCACTTACTAATGTATTGTGATTATCCATATTGCTTGCCTTGCCGGCTGGATTAATTTTTCCAGCACATTATACATTGCTCGTTTCCATGGTTACGACCATCTTGCAATCCAGTAGCAGTGGCCGTGCATGCACACTATAAGAAAAGCCGCCAGCTTATGGGCATTCCCCCGCTGCTGGCCACCAGAGAGGCCAGTGCTTTTTCCCATAGTGTGCAGGCATTTGTTTTATTCAGTGCTCTTTATTGAAAGCCTCCCATCAATGGTTGGTGCCCAGCTTTCCCGAGGTCCTGAATGGCATTTCAGTTTACAGTCAAATGTGGAAAAAAGGGACAGATCTGCCCCTCAGAACTCTTTGAAAGTTAGGTGACATCACTACTGTTAAAGGGGTTCTCCGGGCTTTTATTATTAATGACCTATCCTCAGGATAACTCATTAACAGCTGATTAGTGGGGGTGCCGGACCCCCGCCGATCTGATACTGATGACTTATCCTGAGGATAGGTCATTAATAATAAAAGCCCGGAAGAACCGCTTTAATGGCGTCACCCATCTTTCCAGGAAATAGACAGGAATGGAAGAGCTGAACAGAAATGTACTACTTTTAACTCCTTGAGTCCCAGGCCATTTTTTCCAAATCTGACACATGTCACTTTATGTGGTAATAACTCTGGACCGCTTTTACTTATCTAACCGTCTAAGGCCTCATGCACACGAACGTATTTTCTTTCCGTGTCCGCTCCGGACCATATACGGAACCATTAATTTCAATGGGTCCGCAAAAAAAACGGAAGGTACTCAGTGTGCATTCCTTTTCCGTATGTCCGTTTCGCAAAAAAAATAGAGCATGTCCTATTTTTTTCTAGTTTGCGGACAATGATAGGCATTATTACAATGGATCCGCAAAAATAATGGATCCGCAAAGAAACGGATGCCATACGGAACGTCATTCGTTTTTTTTGCGGATCACAAAACATATACGGTCATGTGCATGAGGCCTTGCGAGTGTACGGGCCGTTTTTTTATGGTCCGTATACGGACCCATTCATTTCAATGGGTCCGCAAAAAAATCGGAACACATACGGAAATGCATCCGTATGTCTTTTGTATCAGTTCCATTTTTTGCGGAACAATCTATTGAAAATTTTAAGCCCAGTCCAATTTTTCCAATGTAATTAATTACTATATACTGTATATGCCATATGGAAAAACGGAACCGAAACACAGCGGAAACGAAAAACGGATCCGATATAAACGGCCCGCAAAACACTGAAAAAGGCATACGGTCGCGTGAAAGAGGCCTAAGACTGTTTTCTGGTGACACAACGTACTTCATGACAGTTGTAAATTTCACCTTTATGTATAAATAAATCTAAAAATTGGAAATAAATCTGCAATTTTCTAAATTTCATTTTTTCTGCTTTTAACCACTTCAGCCCCCCTAGCTTAAACACCCTTTAATGACCAGGCCACTTTTTACAATTCTGCACTACACTACTTTCACCGTTTATTGTTCCGTCATGCAACTTACCACCCAAATGAATTTTACCTCCTTTTCTTCTCACTAATAGAGCTTTCATTTGGTGGTATTTCATTGTTGCTGACATTTTTACTTTTTTTGCTATTAATACAAATTTAACGAAATTTTTGCAAAAAAATGACATTTTTCACTTTCTGTTGTAAAATTTTTCAAAAAAAAATACATTTCTATATAAATTTTTCTCTAAATTTATTGTTCTACATGTCTTTGATAAAAAAAAGTCCAATAAGTGTATATTTATTGGTTTGGGTAAAAGTTATAGCGTTTACAAACTATGGTGCAAAAAAGTGAATTTCGGCATTTTGAAGCAGCTCTGACATTCTGAGCGCCTGTCATGTTTCTTCAGGTGCTAGAATGCCAAGATAGTATAAATACCCCCCAAATCACACCATTTTAGAAAGAAGACACCCCAAAGTATTCGCGGAGGGGCTTGGTGAGTTCATGTATCATTTCATTTTTTTCACAAGTTAGCGGAAAATGACACTTTCTGAGAAAAAAAAAGTTTCAATTTCTGCTAACTTCTGGCAAAAAAGAAATCTCAGACGGACTCACTATGCCCCTCAGTGAATACCTTGGGGTGTCTACTTTCCAAAAGGGGTCATTTGTGGGGTGTTTGTACTGTTCTGGCATTTTGGGCGGGGCTAAATTGTGAGCCGCCATGTAAAACCTACAGGTACTCGTTGGAATTTGGGCCCCTTTGCGCACCCAGGCTGCAAAAAAGTGTCACTTATGTGATATCGCCGTACTCAGGAGAAGTAGGGCAATGTGTTTTGGGGTGTATTTTTACATATACATATATACATATATATGTTGGGTGAGAGAAATATCTCTGTAAACTGACAACTTTGTATAAAATTTTTTAAAAGTTGTCGTTTACAGAGATATTTCTCACACGCAGCATGGGTATATGTAAAAATACACCCCAAAACACATTGCCCTACTTCTCCTGAGTACAGCGATACCACATGTGTGCCACTTTTTGCAGCCTGGGTGCGCTAAGAGGCCCTAAAACCAATGAGTACCTTTAGGATTTCACAGGGCATTTTTACGCATTTGGATTCCAGACTTCTTCTCACGCTTTAGGGGCCCTAAAATGCCAGGGCAGTATAAATACCCCACATGTGACCTCATTTTGAAAGAAGACACCCCAAGATATTCCGTGAGGGGCATGGCGAGTTCATGTAAAATTTTATTTTTGTCACAAGTTAGTGGAATATGAGACTTTGTAAAAAACAAAATAAAAAAATATATATCAATTTCCGCTAACTTGTGCCAAAAATAAAATTCTGTGAACTCGCCATGCCCTCACGGAATACCTTGGGGTGTCTTCTTTCCAAAATGGGGTCACATGTGGGGTATTTATACTGACCTGGCATTTTAGGGGCTCCTAAAGCGTGAGAATCCAAATGCGTAAAATGGCCTGTAGAAATCCTAAAGGTACTCATTGGTTTTATGGCCTCTTTGCGCATCTTGGCTGCAAAAGTGCACACATGTGGTATCGCCGTACTCAGGAGAAGTAGGGCAATGTGTTTGGGGTGTATTTTACATATACCCATGCTGTGTGTGAGAAATATTGCTGTAAACGACAACTTTTTACATTTTTTATTCAAAGTTGTCAATTTACAGAGATATTTCTCACACAAAGTATGGGTATATGTAAAAATACACCCCAAAACACATCGCCCTACTTCTCCTGAGTACGGCGATACCACATGTGTGCCACTTTTTTGCAGCCAAGATGCGCAAAGGGGCCCTAAAACCAATGAGTACCTTTTAGGAGGGCATTTTTACGCATTTTTCTTCTCACGCTTTAGGGCCCCTAAAATGCCAGGGCAGTATAAATACCCCACATGTGACCCCATTTTGGAAAGAAGACACCCCAAGGTATTCTGTGAGGGGCATGGCGAGTTCATAGAAGATTTTTTTTTGGCACAAGTTAGCGGAAATTGATTTTTTATTGTTTTTTCTCATAAAGTCTACCTTTCTGCTAACTTTTGACAAAAAGTTAAATTTTTCATGGACTCACTATGCCCCTCAGCGAATACCTTGGGGTGTCTTCTTTCCAAAATGGGGTCATTTGTGGGGTGTTTGTACTGTTCTGGCATTTTGGGTGGGGCTAAATTGTGAGCAGCCATATAAAACCTAAAGGTACTCGTTGGAATTTGGGCCCCTTGCACTCGGGCTGCAAAAGTGTCACACATGTGGTATCGCCGTACTCAGGAGAAGTAGGGCGATGTGTTTTGAGGTGTATTTTTACATATACCCATACTTTGTGTGAGAAATATCTCTGTAAATTGACAACTTTGAATAAAAAATGTAAAAAGTTGTCGTTTACAGTGATATTTCTCACACGCAGCATGGGTATATGTAAAAATACACCCAAAACACATTGCCCTACTTCTCCTGAGTACGGCGATACCACATGAGTGGCACTTTTTGCAGCCCAGATGCGCAAAGGGCCCTAAAACCAATGAGTACCTTTAGGATTTCACAGGCCATTTTACGCATTTGGATTCTCACACTTTAGGACCCCTAAAATGCAAGAGCAGTATAAATACCCCACATGTGACCCCATTGTGGAAAGAAGACACCCCAAGGTATTCTGTGAGGGGCATGGCGAGTTCACAGAAAAAAAAATTTGGCACAAGTTAGCGGAAATTGATTTTTTTTTTTTTTACAGTCTCATATTTCACTAACTTGTGACAAAAAATAAAATTTTGCATGAACTCACCATACCCCTCCCGGAATACCTTGGGGTGTCTACTTTCTAAAATGGGGTCACATGTGGGGTTTTTGTACTGCCCTGGCATTTTAGGGTCTCCGCAATCATTACACGTATGGCCAGCATTAGGAGTTTCTGCGATTCTCCGTATATTGAGCATACGGGTAATGAGATTTTTTTTCCCGTTCAGTCTCTGCGCTGAAAAGAAAAAAAAATGAACGGCACAGATTTTCTCATTCGCATCAATCAATGTGGATGAAAAATCTCTGCCCAAAAATGTGCAAAAAAAAGTAGTAAGGCCCCATTCACACGTCCGTAAAAATGTCCGCATCTATTCCGCAATTCTGCGGAATAGATGCGGACCCATTCAGTGTGAATGGGGCTGGCAACCTCCGGTTTCGGCCCCAAGCATCCGGCCGCAGCTCGCAAAAGATAGAGCATGTCCTATTCTTGTCCGCAATTGCGGACAAGAAAAGGCATTTTCTATATAGTTCTGGCAATGTGCGGATCCGCAAAATGCGGAAAGCACATTGCTGGTGTCCGTGTTTTGTGGATCCGTGGATCCATGGATCCGCAAAACACATACGGACGTCTGAATGAGCCTTACAGTGGGGTAATTAGTGTCAGGGGGTGACATGGGGTGATCGGGGGTTAATCTGGGGTTAATCAGTGACGGGGGTGGGGGTGGGGGGTGGGGTGGAGGGTGGGGGTGGCGTCTGTGTGGTGTTTTGGTGCACTTATAAAGTTTCTTTGGTGGTCCCAAGCAAAGGGACCACCAAAGGAACGATCAGCAAGCATATCAGACGCTGTTAACAAAACAGCGTCTGATATGCCATTTTTTTAACTTCTACAGCCTGCCAGCGCATGATCAGCGCTGGCAGGCTGTAGCTTACCTTGTCCCCGACGTGATCCTGTGAGCGCGCACGCGCGGCGCTTCACAGGAAATCTCGCCTCTCGCGAGATGACGCGCTGCGTCAAGGAGGAGACTGGACCGACCGCCCGCAGGACGCAATCCTGCGTGAGGCGGTCGGCAAGAGGTTAAGGACTCATGCACACAAACGTATTTTTTTTGCCCATGTGCGTTCTGTTTTTTGGAAATGACTGTGTTTCATGTCCATTCCACAAAAAAATAAAACATTTTGTCTGCTTTATGGACAAGAATAGGACTGTTCTATTATGGGCCAGGCGCTCCATTCCTCAAAATGTGGAACGCACGCAGCCGGTATCCGTGTTTTGCGGACCCCCAAAACAACGGTCGTGTGCATGAGGCAGATAATGATACCTCATAAAATATTTAATACTTATTTTTTGAGGATGTTAGAAGGCTTAAATTTTAAGAATTGCTTCTAAAATTCTAAGAAAATTTCCAAAAGCCACTTTTTTAAGGAACAGTTCAGTTATGAAGTCACCTTGTGGGGCTTACATAGTGGAAACCCCCCATAAACAGCGCCATTTTAGAAACTACACCCCTCACTGATTTTACAAACTTTGTTAGGTGTTCCTCAAGAAAATGGAGATAAAAATTCTAAATTTCACTTTTTTGGCAGATTTCCTATTTTAATCCATAATTTCCTGTAACACAACAAGGGTTAACAGCCAAAAACCTCATAATCTATTACCCCGATTCTGTAGTTTACAGAAACACCCCTCATGTGGTGGTAAACTGCTGAAAGGGCACACGGCAGGGCGCAGAAGGAAAGGAACGCCACATGGTTTTTGGAGGGCAGATTTTAGGCAACATGCCATGTTTGAAGCCCCCCTACAGTAGAAACTCGTGGTGACCCCATTTTGGAAACTACAGGATGTGACAGTTTTATTGATACTATTTTGGGGTACATATAATATTTGATTGCTGTATATTACTCTTTTTGTGAGGCAAGGTAACCAAAAATGGCTGTTCTGGCACGGTTTTTATTTTTTGTTTTTTACAGTGTTCATCTGACAGGTTAGATCATGTGATATTTGTATAGAGCGGGTTGTTACGGACGCGATGATATCAAATATGTCTACTTTCTTCTGTTTTAGTTTTACATAGTTATGTTTTTGTGTCTCCATTTTCTGAAAGCCATATTTATTTATTTTTTCTGGAAGGAAGAGTTAAGGTTTTTATTGGTACCATTTTTGGGTACATATGATTTTTTGATCATTCAATATGACACTTTAGGGTACTTTCACACTAGCGTTGGTGCGGATCCATCTGTTTATTTGCACAGACGGATCCGCACCTCTAATGCAAACGTTTGTATCCGTTCAGAACGGATCCGTTTGCATTCGTTTTAAAGAAAAATGACAAAGTCAAAACGGATCCGTTTTGAATTACATTGAAAGTCAATGGGGGATGGATCCGTTTTCAAATGCACCATATTGTGTCATTGAAAACGGATCCGTCCCCATTGACTTACATTGTAATTCAAAACAGATCCGTTCGGCTCCGCCTCTTCAGACGGACACCAAAATGCTGCATGCTGCGCTTTGGTGTCCACCTCCAAAACGGAATAGAGGCGGAACGGAGCCTAACTGATGCATTCTGAACGGATCCTTATCCATTCAGGATGCATTGGGGCTGAACTGATCCGTTTTGGACCGTTTGTGAGATCCCTGAAACGGATCTCACAAACGGAATCCAAAACGCTAGTGTGAAAGTACCCTTATGCGACACTGTGACCCAAAAATGTGTTGTTTTGGCACAGTTTTATTTTATTTTTTAATGGCATTGACCTTGGGGGGTAGATCATGTGATATTTTTATAGAGCCGGTCTTACGGACACGGCGATACTTAATAGGTCTACTATTTTTATTTTTTTCAGTTTCACACATTAAAAGCATTTATAAAACAGTAAAATTATATTAGTGTCTCCATTTTCTGAAAGCCTAATATTTTTATTTTTCGAGCAATTGTCTTATGTGGGGGCTCATTTTTTACAGGCAGAGGTGACGTTAGATTGGTGCCATATTGGGGTACATATGGGATCGTTACAGAGGCGGCGATACCTTATATGTCTACTTTTTAAAACTTATTTCAGTTTTACAAAATAAAAGCATTTTTGGAAAAAAAAAAATCACGTTTCTGTGTCTCCATTTTCTGAAAACAATTATTTTATTTTTTCGAGCCATTGTCTTATGTAGAGGCTCTTTTTTGTGGGATGAGATGACGGCTTGATCGGTGCTATTTTGGGGTAAATAAGACTTTTTGATCACTTGTATTACACTTTTTGTGATGTAAGGTGATAAAATGGCTTTTTGGTACAGTTTTTTTTTTTTTTTTCCAGCACTCGCCTTGGGGGTGGATCATGTGATATCTTCATACAGCCGGTCGTTATGGACACAGCGATACCCACTATGGCTATTTTTTATCTTTTTAAACCCTGTATCGTAATGCATGGTCTGTCAGCATTAGGGCTCATGCACACGACCGTATCTATTTTGGGGTCCACAAAACACGGATCCGCAAAAAAAAGCATATGGATGACATCGGTGTGACGTCCGTGTTCTACTTTATGGGGAACAGACTTGCAGACCTATGGACAAGTAATGCGCACAGTCATTTCCGTTATTTTTGCGGCCCCATTGAAATGACAGGCTCTGCTTGTGGGCCACAAAAGAATAAAAAACGGAATGCAGAGAAAAAACATGTCCGTGTGCATGAGCTGACAGTTGCCTAAAAGACACAGCTGTTGGTCAGCCGCTCCGTGCATTGGGGACCGCAATCTGGGCACTGCACGGGCAACATCCGTGAGACTGACGCAACAAATCCAGACCCAATAAACATGTTCTATTCTTTGCGGTGCAAAGGCGCGCCGAGGAAGTGCAGTGCTTCCGTGACTCCGTTCTGCCCCGCATCCACGATGCGGTGAGCACACGGCCGGTGCCCGCATATCGCAGACCTGCTGTTTGGGCCGCAATACGGGCACTGCCGGGCAACGGCCGTGTGCATGAGCCCTAATAAGGCTGGATCTCGAAGGCATTGGGCTGCCGTTCCAGCCATCTGGTGCCCGTCACCGCAGCGCAGGGACCCGATAGGGATGGAGCCGCAAACCCCCTGTATGCCGCAGTCAGCATACAAGGGGTTAATCCGGCGCCATCACTGCCGGTGTGAGGGGGTGGGGTGTCTGAAAACGGGCATCAGACTGGCCCATCAGAGGATCCTCTGGGGGGCCCAGGCTCTGATACCATAGTGGGCCCCAAAGGTCCAGGAGTAAAAAACAAAACCATTTTCTTGAATGAAAACCTATGAGGCTAGTGTCAGAGCGGTGCGTTCGCTCCACGTATGAGCGGTATTTCCCGGGCTGAACGCTGATTCTGTGTAATGAACTGGCGGCATTATAATGACTTATAATGCTGTGTGTTTCTGCCTGCTCAGTACATGGGATGATGTCAGGCAGGAGCACACAGCATTGTAAGTATCGATAGTGCCCTGAGTTCATTTCATAGGAGCCCCATTCACCACAGGGAGGGTTTCCCGGAATGAACCCCTTGGTCTGATACTAGCCCCAGACTGACACTGACAACACGGGTGGCTAGGTGCCAACCAGCCTGACACTGACAACACGGGTGCTGGGTGCCAACCAGCCTGAACCCAGGGCTAGGGCAGCGCACTGAACCTGAAGGAGATCCGAGCTCCGCTATAGAGGATGCCCTACTGATAGAACTCCTACAGAGTATCACAGGGGGCTCCCCCCATCCCTACAGGGGCGACACCCCCGCTCCCCTGTGGCTCCCCAAGCCCCTTACCTGGCCAGGTGACTCTGCAGGCGGGGGCGCTAGTAGTTCCTCCTGTCAGTCATACTGGACGGACGTGCGCACATTCTGTGAAAACACTGACTGCAACAAACAAAAAAGCAGAAGCTGCTGCATGTGAAAGCGGCAGGGGGGGCGCCACTTCCTGGTCCCAGCGTCTCGTCAGGGAGGAGTGCAGGAGGGAGGCTACAGGTGATGGAAACCCCTCCCTTCCGGAAGTGGTAGCGCCCGAAACTCCTGTGCGGGCTGTGCACTAACATCTAGCGACTTGTGTGGTGACCGGTGTAGGATTATAGGTGCAGCTTGTGTGGTGACCGGTGTAGGATTATAGGTGCAGCTTGTGTGGTGACCGGTGGAGGATTATAGGTGCAGCTTGTGTGGTGACCGGTGTAGGATTATAGGTGCAGCTTGTGTGGTGACCGGTGTAAGATTCTACGTGCAGCTTGTGTGGTGACCGGTGTAGGATTATAGGTGCAGCTTGTGTGGTGACCGGTGGAGGATTATAGGTGCAGCTTGTGTGGTGACCGGTGGAGGATTATAGGTGCAGCTTGTGTGGTCACCGGTGTAGGATTATAGGTGCAGCTTGTTTGGTGACCGGTGTAGGATTATAGGTGCAGCTTGTGTGGTGACCGGTGTAGGATTATAGGTGCAGCTTGTGTGGTCACCGGTGTAGGATTATAGGTGCAGCTTGTGTGGTGACCGGTGTAGGATTATAGGTGCAGTTTGTGTGGTGACCGGTGTAGGATTATGGGTGCAGCTTGTGTGGTGACCAGTGTAGGATTATAGGTGCAGCTTGTGTGGTGACCGGTGTAGGATTATACGTGCAGCTTGTTTGGTGACCGGTGTAGGATTATACGTGCAGCTTGTGTGGTGACCAGTGGAGGATTATAGGTGCAGCTTGTGTGGTGACCGGTGTAGGATTATACGTGCAGCTTGTGTGGTGACCAGTGGAGGATTATAGGTGCAGCTTGTGTGGTGACCGGTGTAGGATTATAGGTGCAGCTTGTGTGGTGACGGTGTAGGATTATACGTGCAGCTTGTGTGGTGACCAGTGGAGGATTATAGGTGCAGCTTGTGTGGTGACAGTATAGGATCATAGGTGCAGCTTGTGTGGTGACCAGTGGAGGATTATAGGTGCAGCTTGTGTGGTGACCGGTGTAGGATTATAGGTGCAGCTTGTGTGGTGACCGGTGTAGGATTATAGGTGCAGCTTGTGTGGTGACCAGTGGAGGATTATAGGTGCAGCTTGTTTGGTGACCGGTGTAGGATTCTACGTGCAGCTTGTCTGGTGACCAGTGGAGGATTATAGGTGCAGCTTGTGTGGTGACCGGTGTAGGATTATAGGTGCAGCTTGTGTGGTGACTGGTGTAGGATTATAGGTGCAGCTTGTGTGGTGACGGTATAGGATTATAGGTGCAGCTTGTGTGGTGACCGGTGTAGGATTATAGGTGCAGCTTGTGTGGTGACCGGTGTAGGATTATAGGTGCAGCTTGTGTGGTGACCGGTGTAGGATTATAGGTGCAGCTTGTGTGGTGACCGGTGTAGGATTATAGGTGCAGCTTGTGTGGTGACCGGTGTAGGATTATAGGTGCAGCTTGTGTGGTGACCGGTGTAGGATTATAGGTGCAGCTTGTGTGGTGACCGGTGTAGGATTATGGGTGCAGCTTGTGTGGTGACCGGTGTAGGATTATACGTGCAGCTTGTGTGGTGACCGGTGTAGGATTATACGTGCAGCTTGTGTGGTGACCAGTGGAGGATTATAGGTGCAGCTTGTGTGGTGACCGGTGTAGGATTATACGTGCAGCTTGTGTGGTGACCAGTGGAGGATTATAGGTGCAGTTTGTGTGGTGACCGGTGTAGGATTATAGGTGCAGCTTGTGTGGTGACCAGTGGAGGATTATAGGTGCAGTTTGTGTGGTGACCGGTGTAGGATTATAGGTGCAGCTTGTGTGGTGACGGTATAGGATCATAGGTGCAGCTTGTGTGGTGACCGGTGTAGGATTATACGTGCAGCTTGTGTGGTGACCAGTGGAGGATTATAGGTGCAGCTTGTGTGGTGACCGATGTAGGATTATAGGTGCAGCTTGTGTGGTGACGGTATAGGATCATAGGTGCAGCTTGTGTGGTGACCAGTGGAGGATTATAGGTGCAGCTTGTGTGGTGACCGGTGTAGGATTATAGGTGCAGCTTGTGTGGTGACCAGTGGAGGATTATAGGTGCAGCTTGTTTGGTGACCGGTGTAGGATTATACGTGCAGCTTGTGTGGTGACCGGTGTAGGATTCTACGTGCAGCTTGTGTGGTGACCAGTGGAGGATTATAGGTGCAGCTTGTGTGGTGACCGGTGTAGGATTATAGGTGCAGCTTGTGTGGTGACGGTATAGGATCATAGGTGCAGCTTGTGTGGTGACCGGTGTAGGATTATAGATGCAGCTTGTGTGGTGACCGGTGTAGGATTATAGATGCAGCTTGTGTGGTGACCGGTGTAGGATTATAGATGCAGCTTGTGTGGTGACCGGTGTAGGATTATACGTGCAGTTTGTGTGGTGACCGGTGTAGGATTATAGGTGCAGTTTGTGTGGTGACCGGTGTAGGATTATAGGTGCAGTTTGTGTGGTGACCGGTGTAGGATTATAGGTGCAGCTTGTGTGGTGACCGGTGTAGGATTATAGGTGCAGCTTGTGTGGTGACCGGTGTAGGATTATACGTGCAGCTTGTGTGGTGACGGGTGCAGGATTATACGTGCAGTTTGTGTGGTGACCGGTGTAGGATTATAGGTGCAGTTTGTGTGGTGACCGGTGTAGGATTATGGGTGCAGCTTGTGTGGTGACCGGTGTAGGATTATGGGTGCAGCTTGTGTGGTGACCGGTGTAGGATTATAGGTGCAGCTTGTGTGGTGACCGGTGTAGGATTATACGTGCAGCTTGTGTGGTGACCGGTGTAGGATTATACGTGCAGCTTGTGTGGTGACCGGTGTAGGATTATACGTGCAGCTTGTGTGGTGACCGACCGCTGTAGGATCATAGGTGCAGCTTGTGTGGTGACCGGTGTAGGATTATACGTGCAGCTTGTGTGGTGACCGATGTAGGATCATACGTGCAGCTTGTGTGGTGACCGGTGTAGGATTATAGGTGCAGCTTGTGTGGTGACCGGTGTAGGATTATACGTGCAGCTTGTGTGGTTACCGGTGTAGAATTATAGGTGCAGCTTGTGTGGTGACCGGTGTAGGATTCTACGTGCAGTTTGTGTGGTGACCGGTGTAGGATTATAGGTGCAGCTTGTGTGGTGACCGGTGTAGGATTATACGTGCAGCTTGTGTGGTGACCGGTGTAGGATTATAGGTGCAGCTTGTGTGGTGACCGGTGTAGGATTATAGGTGCAGCTTGTGTGGTGACCGGTGTAGGATTATACGTGCAGCTTGTGTGGTGACCGGTGTAGGATTATACGTGCAGCTTGTGTGGTGACCGGTGTAGGATTATAGGTGCAGCTTGTGTGGTGACCGGTGTAGGATTATACGTGCAGCTTGTGTGGTGACGGGTGTAGGATTATACGTGCAGCTTGTGTGGTGACCGGTGGAGGATTATAGGTGCAGCTTGTGTGGTGACCGATGTAGGATCATACGTGCAGCTTGTGTGGTGACCAGTGCAGGATTATACGTGCAGCTTGTGTGGTGACCGGTGTAGGATTATAGGTGCAGCTTGTGTGGTGACCGGTGGAGGATTATAGGTGCAGCTTGTGTGGTGACCAGTGTAGGATTATAGGTGCAGCTTGTGTGGTGACCGGTGTAGGATTATAGGTGCAGCTTGTGTGGTGACCGGTGGAGGATCATAGGTGCAGCTTGTGTGGTGACCGGTGGAGGATTATACGCGCAGCTTGTGTGGTGACCGGTGTAGGATTCTACGTGCAGCTTGTGTGGTGACCGGTGTAGGATTATAGGTTATACCTTCCACCCCCGCCGATCAGCTGTATGATGAAAGGACGCCCGCAGTGTGCACCTGTCCGTCCTTTCACAATGGAAACCATATAGGAAAATACTGGAAATTATTATTACCAGCCTAGGCACTACCTTACATGTATGTGTGCAGCATGTGTAGTGACTAGTGTACATATCTGTATAGTGACTGGTATGTAGGACTGTATACCGGTCACTATACACGTATGTACACTAGTCACTACACAGGCTGCACACTGTATACCGGTCACTATACACATATGTATACTAGTCACTACACAGGCTGCATAAGTACATGTAAACCGGTCACTATACACATATGTACACTAGTCACTACACAGGCTGCACACTGTATACTGGTCATTATACGCATAAGTACACTAGTCACTACACAGGCTGCACACTGTATACCAGTCACTATACACATATGTACACTAGTTACTACACAGGCTGCGCACTGTATACCGGTCACTATACACATATGTACACTAGTCACTACACAGGCTGCACACTGTATACCGGTCACTATACACATATGTACACTAGTCACTACACAGGCTGCACACTGTATACCGGTCACTATACACATATGTACACTAGTCACTACACAGGCTGCATAAGTACATGTAAACCGGTCACTATACACATATGTACACTAGTCACTACACAGGCTGCACACTGTATACCGGTCACTATACCCATGTACACTAGTCACTACACAGGCTGCACACATACATGTAAGGTAGTGCCTAGGCTGGTAATAATAATTTCCAGTATTTTCCTATATGGTTTCCATTGTGAAAGGACGGACAGGTGCACAGTGCGGGCGTCCTTTCATCATACAGCTGCACAGGCTGCACACTGTATACCGGTCACTATACCCATGTACACTAGTCACTACACAGGCTGCGCACTGTATACCGGTCACTATACACATATGTACACTAGTCACTACACAGGCTGCACACTGTATACCGGTCACTATACACATATGTACACTAGTCACTACACAGGCTGTGCACTGTATACCGGTCACTATACACATATGTACACTAGTCACTACACAGGCTGTGCACTGTATACCGGTCACTATACACATATGTACACTAGTCACTATACAGGCTGCGCTCTGTATACCGGTCACTACACAGGCTGCACACTGTATTATGGTCACTATACACATATATGTACACTAGTCACTACACAGGCTGTACAATGTATACCAGTCACTATACACATATGTACACTAGTCACTACACAGGCTGCACACTGTATACCGGTCACTATACACATATGTACACTAGTCACTACACAGGCTGCATAAGTACATGTAAACCGGTCACTATACACATATGTACAGTAGTCACTACACAGGCTGTACACTGTATACCGGTCACTATACACATATGTACACTAGTCACTACACAGGCTGCACACTGTATACCGGTCACTATACACATATGTACACTAGTCACTACACAGGCTGCATAAGTACATGTAAACCGGTCACTATACACATATGTACACTAGTCACTACACAGGCTGCGCACTGTATACCGGTCACTATACACATATGTACACTAGTCACTACACAGGCTGCGCACTGTATACCGGTCACTATACACATATGTACACTAGTCACTACACAGGCTGCACACTGTATACTGGTCACTATACACATATGTACACTAGTCACTACACAGGCTGTACACTGTATACCGGTCACTATACACATATGTACACTAGTCACTACACAGGCTGCACACTGTATACCGGTCACTATACACATGTACACTAGTCACTACACAGGCTGTACACTGTATACCGGTCACTATACACATATGTACACTAGTCACTACACAGGCTGCACACTGTATACCGGTCACTATACACATATGTACACTAGTCACTACACAGGCTGCACACTGTATACCGGTCACTATACACATATGTACACTAGTCACTACACAGGCTGCACACTGTATACCGGTCACTATACACATATGTACACTAGTCACTACACAGGCTGCACACTGTATACCGGTCACTATACACATATGTACACTAGTCACTACACAGGCTGCACACTGTATACCGGTCACTATACACATATGTACACTAGTCACTACACAGGCTGCACACTGTATACCGGTCACTATACACATATGTACACTAGTCACTACACAGGCTGCACACTGTATACCGGTCACTATACACATATGTACACTAGTCACTACACAGGCTGCACACTGTATACCGGTCACTATACACATATGTACACTAGTCACTACACAGGCTGCACACTGTATACCGGTCACTATACACATATGTACACTAGTCACTACACAGGCTGCACACTGTATACTGGTCACTATACACATATGTACACTAGTCACTACACAGGCTGTGCACTGTATACCGGTCACTATACACATATGTACACTAGTCACTACACAGGCTGCACACTGTATACCGGTCACTATACACATATGTACACTAGTCACTACACAGGCTGCATAAGCACTGTATACCGGTCACTATACACATATGTACACTAGTCACTACACAGGCTGTACACTGTATACCGGTCACTATACACATATGTACACTAGTCACTACACAGGCTGCACACTGTATACCGGTCACTATACACATATGTACACTAGTCACTACACAGGCTGCACACTGTATACCGGTCACTATACACATATGTACACTAGTCACTACACAGGCTGCACACTGTATACCGGTCACTATACACATATGTACACTAGTCACTACACAGGCTGCACACTGTATACCGGTCACTATACACATATGTACACTAGTCACTACACAGGCTGTGCACTGTATACCGGTCACTATACACATATGTACACTAGTCACTACACAGGCTGCACACTGTATACCGGTCACTATACACATATGTATACTAGTCACTACACAGGCTGCATAAGTACATGTAAACCGGTCACTATACACATATGTACACTAGTCACTACACAGGCTGCGCACTGTATACCGGTCACTATACACATATGTACACTAGTCACTACACAGGCTGCGCACTGTATACCGGTCACTATACACATATGTACACTAGTCACTACACAGGCTGCATGCACTGTATACCGGTCACTATACACATATGTACACTAGTCACTACACAGGCTGCACACTGTATACCGGTCACTATACACATATGTACACTAGTCACTACACAGGCTGCACACTGTATACCGGTCACTATACACATATGTACACTAGTCACTACACAGGCTGCACACTGTATACCGGTCACTATACACATATGTACACTAGTCACTACACAGGCTGCACACTGTATACCGGTCACTATACACATATGTACACTAGTCACTACACAGGCTGCACACTGTATACCGGTCACTATACACATATGTACACTAGTCACTACACAGGCTGCTAGCACTGTATACCGGTCACTATACACATATGTACACTAGTCACTACACAGGCTGTACACTGTATACCGGTCACTATACACATATGTACACTAGTCACTACACAGGCTGCACACTGTATACCGGTCACTATACACATATGTACACTAGTCACTACACAGGCTGCACACTGTATACCGGTCACTATACACATATGTACACTAGTCACTACACAGGCTGTACACTGTATACCGGTCACTATACACATATGTACACTAGTCACTACACAGGCTGCACACTGTATACCGGTCACTATACACATATGTACACTAGTCACTACACAGGCTGTACACTGTATACCGGTCACTATACACATATGTACACTAGTCACTACACAGGCTGCACACTGTATACCGGTCACTATACACATATGTACACTAGTCACTACACAGGCTGCATGCACTGTATACCGGTCACTATACACATATGTACACTAGTCACTACACAGGCTGCACACTGTATACCGGTCACTATACACATATGTACACTAGTCACTACACAGGCTGCACACTGTATACCGGTCACTATACACATATGTACACTAGTCACTACACAGGCTGCACACTGTATACCGGTCACTATACACATATGTACACTAGTCACTACACAGGCTGTACACTGTATACCGGTCACTATACACATATGTACACTAGTCACTACACAGGCTGCACACTGTATACCGGTCACTATACACATATGTACACTAGTCACTACACAGGCTGTACACTGTATACCGGTCACTATACACATATGTACACTAGTCACTACACAGGCTGCACACTGTATACCGGTCACTATACACATATGTACACTAGTCACTACACAGGCTGCACACTGTATACCGGTCACTATACACATATGTACACTAGTCACTACACAGGCTGCTACACTGTATACCGGTCACTATACACATATGTACACTAGTCACTACACAGGCTGCACACTGTATACCGGTCACTATACACATATGTACACTAGTCACTACACAGGCTGCACACTGTATACCGGTCACTATACACATATGTACACTAGTCACTACACAGGCTGCACACTGTATACCGGTCACTATACACATATGTACACTAGTCACTACACAGGCTGCACACTGTATACCGGTCACTATACACATATGTACACTAGTCACTACACAGGCTGCACACTGTATACCGGTCACTATACACATATGTACACTAGTCACTACACAGGCTGCATACACTGTATACCGGTCACTATACACATATGTACACTAGTCACTACACAGGCTGTACACTGTATACCGGTCACTATACACATATGTACACTAGTCACTACACAGGCTGTGCACTGTATACCGGTCACTATACACATTTGTACACTAGTCACTACACAGGCTGTGCACTGTATACCGGTCACTATTCACATATGTACACTAGTCACTACACAGGCTGCACACTGTATACCGGTCACTATACACATATGTACACTAGTCACTACACAGGCTGTGCACTGTATACCGGTCACTATACACATATGTACACTAGTCACTACACTGGCTGCACACTGTATACCGGTCACTATACACATATGTACACTAGTCACTACACAGGCTGTGCACTGTATACCGGTCACTATTCACATATGTACACTAGTCACTACACAGGCTGCACACTGTATACCGGTCACTATACACATATGTACACTAGTTACTACACAGGCTGCACACTGTATACCGGTCACTATACACATATGTACACTGGTCACTACACAGGCTGCGCACTGTATACCGGTCACTATACACATATGTACACTAGTCACTACACAGGCTGCACACTGTATACCGGTCACTATTCACATATGTACACTAGTCACTACACAGGCTGCACACTGTATACCGGTCACTATACACATATGTACACTAGTCACTACACAGGCTGTGCACTGTATACCAGTCACTATACACATATGTACATTAGTCACTACACAGGCTGCACACTGTATACCGGTCACTATACACATATGTACACTAGTCACTACACAGTCTGCACACTGTACACTAGTCACTACACAGGCTGTACACTGTATACCGGTCACTATACACATATGTACACTAGTCACTACACAGGCTGCACACTGTATACCGGTCACTATACACATATGTACACTAGTCACTACACAGGCTGCACACTGTATACCGGTCACTATACACATATGTACACTAGTCACTACACAGGCTGTACACTGTATACCGGTCACTATACACATATGTACACTAGTCACTAAACAGGCTGCACACTGTATACCGGTCACTATACACATATGTACACTAGTCACTACACAGGCTGTACACTGTATACCGGTCACTATACACATATGTACACTACTCACTACACCGGCTGCATAAGTACATGTATACCGGTCACTATACACATATGTACACTAGTCACTACACAGGCTGTACACTGTATACCGGTCACTATACACATATGTACACTAGTCACTACACAGGCTGCACACTGTATACCGGTCACTATACCCATGTACACTAGTCACTAAACAGGCTGCACACTGTATACCGGTCACTATACACATATGTACACTAGTCACTACACAGGCTGCACACTGTATACCGGTCACTATACACATATGTACACTAGTCACTAAACAGGCTGCACACTATACCGGTCACTATACACATATGGGACATTTTGTATCTTTTTTTTTTTCAGGGCCGCGGAACAGAACCACGGATGCGGATATCACACTGTGTGCTGAAATAAATACAGTCGTCTGAATTAATCCTTATAGTGTATTTTTACACCGGAAATTTTAAATACATTTGGGGAAAAACCCCGCAGTTTCCTTCTCTCCGTCCGGGCTCTTAGGGTATGTTCAGACGGCGACAATTGTCGCGCGACAATTTTTATAATGGGAGTCTATGGTGTCGCAGTGCGACATGCGACATGCTGCGACTGCGACACGACAGTCGACAAAAATCCATCCGGGATGGACTTCTTGCGACTGTTGTGTCGCAGTCGCAACATGTTGCATGTCGCACGTGCGACACCACCATAGACACCCATTATAAAAATTGTCGCGCGACATTAATGTGACATCAATGTCGTGCTACAAATGTTGCATTGTAGTGGTTCCCAAATTGTCGCGCGACAATTGTCGTCGTCTGAACATACCCTAAGTGTGCCTAAGCATTATTCCTACAGGTGACAGCCATCATGACTGCTACTGGGTTGTTGAAATGCATCTCCCTTTATTACCAGTGTCCGTATGTTGGACTTAATGATGGGTTTATCTTGGTCCAGATGAAGACCATTCTTCACACTGGGGCTATTTCTAGAGATGCAAACAATCTGGTACTCGAGGGGATGCCCATGAATGTCCGTGGATGGGTTACTGACGGACCTCTAAGCTCTCTCTGCTGCTGGTGCTACTGGTTGTCTCCCTAGAGAAGCAAGCTGCCGACGCTGGAAACATCAGGGGCAGCACAGCCATTAGTATTTCCCATGTCTACTTACTGATCCAGAATACCATGATACAATTAGTCAGATTCTGTGCTCCCGAACGAGCGTGACCCGGTCACCGCCTGACTCATGATGAGGTAACACAGCCCAGAATCCAATGTCTGCCTAATGTCAGGACCCGGCCTATCCAGTTGGACACGGATTTCCCATATTGTGCCAATGTGCTCCATAAACAGCGATGACATGAAAGCCACTTCCTGTTACATGAAGTTCAGGTTTGACACATGCAAGTCTCAGCTGAGCCAAGGCAAATCCCCACCCATCCAGTATCAGCGTGTGCGATCAGAGGTGAACAGGTCCTCCAAATCCAGCACGCCAAAGGTAGCCTAGTGGAAATGTAGAATGTGTGCATCAGGTGCAGTTCTGCGCAGTGAAACAGGATCATACTGTGTAATACTAAGGGCTCATGCACACAAACGTATTTTCTTTCCGTGTTCGTTCCGACTTTTTCACGGACCGTTACTCCGTGTGCATTCCGTTTCCGTATGTCCGCATTTCTTTTCCACAAAAAAATAGAACATGTCTTATTATTGTCCTCATTACGGACAAGTATAGGACTGTTCTATTAGGGGCCAGCTGTTCCGTTCCGCAAAATACGGAATGCACACAGACGTCATCCGTATTTTTTGCGGACAGTCGTGTGCATGAGCCACTAACTCTCATCATCCTGAACACCCTCTCTTCCAGCACCACCGCTGCCATACCTCACTAGTTTTCGGGCGGTCAAAGAGGGACACTTATGATTCATTGTGCAAAAGATCTAATTTTCCCTGCAGATTTAGACACTTCAATAATCTGCAAAACAGACATTTCTAAAATCCCAATTGTATCAAATAATAAAATAACATACAGGACGGGCTCTAATATACAGAGAGGCACCAGGGAAACGCCTTCTGGGCCAATATAGTAAATGTAATGATACAAATCTATACCTCAAAAAAGAGGGACATTTAAAGGGGTTGTCCGGGTTCAGAGGTGAACTCGGACATATCCCCATTTTCACCTGTCCGACCCCTCTGATATAAACATCGAAGCATTTCATGCTGGAACGTACAGGGCAAGGGCTGTTTGTTTATATTTTCACACTGCTAGGCAGAGGCTCCCGCCTAGCAGTCCCAATGGAGAGCCCGGTACATCACTGGATCTCCAAAAAATGCCTTTGCCCTGCACGATTCAGTACATGGCAAAGAAGAGCATCGGAGCGTAAACCCAGACAATCCCTTTAAGGAGCAAAGAGGGACTTGGCTCAAAAATAGTGACTGTCCTTCCAAAAGAGGGACACTTGTGAGGTCTGCTGCAGCCGTGACATCCTGTTTCTACATGCAGCGATTATGTGCCCGTATACCTGACGTGACCGCTGCAGTCAGTCACCTCGCTCAGTGGTATATGTCACTGCAGCAATTACATAAGGTATACGGGGATGTCACTGCTGCTGCGAGGAAAAGGAAGCCCGGTGGGGAGGACAGAGGAGGCTCAGGACAGGGTTTATTATTCCGATGGCTTCCTGCCTTATTAAAATAAAATGAACTCTAACTTTATGAACGTGTATTGGTGTAAATTCAGAAAAGCTTTTATGAAATAAGACAATGCAATTCGGTTGCATCGGTTTTTCACTTTGTGACATATTTCTGTGGATTACAGGACTAAAGCCGTATTCACACACTCATGTCGGTTTTCTGGCCATTTTTGTTCTGTGTGACCACTTTCTGCCCTTCGTGTCATCTGCTTTCCATGTGTGCGAAAAAAATGGAAGGTGGCCCATCTGGCAAAAAGAGCTTCTGGCAAGTGTCCGTCGAAAGCTGGGTGGCATCTGTGTGGTGTCCATGTTTTTCATGGACCCACAGACTTGAACTTGGACGTGTTTGGTCTGGAAAACGGAGCCGAGTAGCGTATGGTTCCGTTGTTTTTCTGCGGACTGACGGTTGACAGAGAAAGGCAATTTGCGCTCCGCAGCACAGGCCCGGCCGGCACACGGTCACGTGCATGAGCCCTTATACGCTATGCCCCGTCATTTGAACACGTCCACTGTTATACTCTACGCTCAGTTATTTGACCATTTCCTCTGTTACACACTTTCGGAGAATGATAAGTCATGAATTGATCTGTCGTCCTTGTTCTGCGTTTTTTTTTTTCAGTCCAGACACTGAACAGCAGGTTCCAACAGGTTTTGGACAGTTTACTGTGATCCACCCCTATACCTCTAGAGTAGACTATGCATTGCAGTCAGGCTCTGCAGGTTGAGGCCTGTAGATGTATTCTCATGATGATATATACAAGAACTCACACACAAGGTTTTCTTCCTGGTGCCAACAGTTTATTCACACCAATACCATGCAGAGCTAAATATAGGTCACTGACTAATGGGCATCATAACCAGAGTGGACATTAACTGTTAGTGCTCATTCAATTTGCTGTCCCCAATGCACAGGCACCATCCGTGTGGCTGCTGCAGATGGATGCAGACCCATTCAATTTGAATGGGCCCGTGACCTATCCGCACCTCAAAAAATAGAACAAGTCCTATTTTTTTGCGGTGCGGAGGCACTCCGTAGTGCTTCTGTGGGGTTCCATGCCTCCGTTCTGCACTGCTCCTTCCGGATTCAAGTGAATGGGTCCGCATCCATGATACGGAGTAGACACGGCCGGTGCCCGTGTATTGCAGACCCACTGTTCGCAGACCACAATACAGGCCGGACAACGGCCGTGAGCATGAGTCCTTACCCCTGCAGTGTATTCACCTGTGTTTAACATGTCAGATGGTGAAAGGTGGGCACTAAAGTTAATGTTTTTGTTCTACTACCATATAGTTCTAGGTCCAACTTATGGTACTGACTAAAATATCTCTACACAGATGGCAAAAATGAGTCCCAACCACTGGAAAGAAATATGGAAAGGGCTGTCCAGATGCACATATATTTTTAAGTGCTCCCATGGTTTAAAAGTAAAAAGCTGGACAACCCCCTTAAATTGTCAGCCTTAACACAGTATCTTCAGGTAAATATGCTCCTAATGCAATACTTTGCGGTTTCCCATCTCTCTTTGGTTCCTGCTTCCTCTCCACACACAAGAAATGCCCTTCAGCCAATCACTGGTTGAGTCTGATGATTTGCTGAGTAAGCATTTCCTGTGTTTCGAGAGGGAGCAGGTAATTCTTTATTAGTTATATCTTTCTTTTTAAAATCTTTTTATTAATTTTGAAAAAAAAAGAACAGTTTGTATAACAGAGATAATACAATTGTTACATATGTAACTATTGGCTAACTGAAAGTGTAATAACGGCTTAAAATTAAAATAATAAACTTTATTGAATACTGTTTATTAAAAGGAACCAAGAGGGTTCGTTAGTGTGATAGTATCAAGGTAGAAAAGCTGACTAACAACAATTACTATTCAACATACGCTGGTAAGGATGGATTGTTTTGTCTAAAAGCTACTGCTGGTATATAGTTAATATTGTTTATCTATACCAGGATTGTAGCTCAGACCAAACTATGTTAGCACCATCGATTAATCAGCACGCTAATACGAGGGAATAGTGGGTAAATATAACTATTTTATGGGAGATCCTGTTCGTTGCTAGGATATCCCAGTTAAATTCCCTCAAAATAATGACACTACTGGTGAGGTATTGAGCAAGGATGGTTAGTATATAAAGGGAGCCTTATGTAATATGGGTCTCCCTAAACTTGCCCCCTCTCATACCAGATGTGTCAGCCACATTCTAGCTGATCCTGCCTAATGAGTACTAGCCCTACTCTACGTGTTTCGGAGACTTTGTAACACGACATATAAAATGAGGTAGTGATGATCTCTTGGTGGACTAAGCAGGCTGATTACCGTAGATGTCAACCACTATGGCTCCTTTTCTATTTCCAACAGGACGGGTCACTGAGCAGTGCAGAAGGGACTGCATAAACAGGCAGATTTGTAAGTACCTGATACTGGGACCAACGGACCGGTTTACTAACTGTGGTGGGAGTTCTATTAGTAAGTTATGCCATATTCTAGCAATCCACTGTACAGTGGATGTTGGGTTTTTAACCCCTTAGTGACCAAGCCTGTTTGGGCCTTTATGACCAAGCGTTTTACTTCCTTTTTTCATGGTCTCGTTCCAAGAGCTATAACTTTTTTATTTTTCCGTCTATATAGCTTTATGAGGGCTTGTTTTTTACGGGACAAGATGTAGTTTTTAATGGCACCATTTTGGGGTACATGTAACTTTCTGATTAACTTTTATTAACTCTTTCTGAGAGGGAGATGGGGAAAAATGGCAATACTGCCACTGCGTTTTTACATTATAAATTTTACGGCGTTCATTTTTCGGTACAAATAACATAATATATTTATTCTCTGGGTCAGTACGATTACAGTGATACTAAATACTTTTTTTTACGTTTTACTACTTTTTTTTTGCAATAAAACCCCTTTTATTAACCAAAAAAATTATTTTGCATTGCCACTTCCCAAGACCCATAACTTTTTTATTTTTTATTCTATGAAGTTGATTGAGGGCTTTATTTTTGAGGAAAGACTTGTATTTTTCATTGGTATCAATTTGGAGTAAATGCCGCTTTTTGATCGCTTGTTATTATGTTTTTTTTCGGTGGAAACTAAGAATAAATTAGAAACTCTGTCTTTTTTTTATTTATTTTTTACGGCGTTCACTATAGGGGATAATTTACGTAATATTAATGTAGTCCGGGTCGTTACAGACGCGGCAATACCAAACATGTGGGGGATATTTTCTTTTTGCAATTTTTTTTTATTGAAAAGCGTATTTTCAATGGAAAAAAAAGCATATATTTTTATTTTATGGAATTTTTTTATTTAATAAATTCCATAAAATAAAAATATATGTATGTTTTCTATTTTTTTTACTACTTAATAGTCCCACAAGGGGACTATAATATACAGTATTTTGATTGCTTTTAAAATGTAATGCATTATGTCTATAATGCATTACATTTTAATAGCAATGCTATTCCAACTTTGACCAGCAGGCTGCGCCAAAGAGGCACAGTCTGCTGGAGATGCCAGAAGACAGGCTCGGGGCCCTGATCGGAAGCTAGGTAAGCTTCCCAGCACATCAGCACTCCGCAATCGAATTTGCGGGGTGCTGATGGGAGACAGAGGGAGTCCGCTCCCTCTGTTACCACTTTACATGCAGCGGGCGCCATTGCGCCCGGCATGTAAAGTGTTAAACAGCCCGGATCGGCACTCCTGCCGGTTCAGGCTGTTAGAGCAGGGCCCCGGCTCTCATGTGAAAGCTGGGTCTGTGCTCCCCGCTGCACGGGGGAGCCGTGCAGCGCTTAGACTGGGCCGCCGTAAAAACGCGGCGGCCCAGCCTAAAGCCCCTTAGTGACCGCCGTAAAAACACGTATGGGTGGTCACTGAGGGGCACCCACACTGGAGCTAAGCAGGCACCACAGGCGGCCGGTCACTGTTCTGTTTTATAGCAGACCCCTATCTCATTTGTGGCATCTGAGTGGTCATTTACTGTGATCAGACTGTTCTTGGTGACTGAACACCCCCATGCTTTGAGATAGTCGGATCCTTGTGAAGGCTACCAGGCCTGCCACAAAAAAGTTCCTATTGAGCACTGTCTGTGGCAAGGCTTAATAGGAACACAGCAATCTTACCATAGATTGATGACCCGGGGACAGGTCATCAATATTAAAAAGCTGGAATATCCCTGAGATACAGCACTGACTAGGGATTTTAGAAAAGTGCTAATAACAGAAATAATGGGAAGCAGTTGGACAGCTTTTATTTTTTCAATGTAATTATAAAATATTTATTTATGGTAAAAAAAATGTCCCACTTACATGAACATTACATAACACAGAACTGGATATTACTAGATAACACACTTAGGGAATATAGATGCTTGGTATTACATTTTATTAGATATAACATGAGGTCATTGTTTTCCATTATAATGTAGTATATGAAGAGGTCTAATCGCCACTCTTAACAAATATGTTTAAATAAAGCCTTAACATTGGATGTTTTTTTTCTTAAATTTGTAATGTGCCGTTCCTGTTATTCCCCTAGGAATGTATGAATCAATTGACAATTGGATGTTCCCATCGCACTTCTCAAAGGGATGTGTCACTCCATAGTGAAACTGACAACACTGAGTGGACAGTGTGAGAGGTACTGCTCAGCTGGTAACACCCACTTATCAATGTATTCATAAGTTTCTAGTAGGAATGACAGAGAAACGTTACAAGACAGCTTTATAAGACATGTCAGGAGAGGCGACGGGTTCTCCTTAATGTTTTTTTTTTAGTATCTATGTAAACTTTTGGAAAATTCGGGTTAAAAGGGAAAAAAATAGCCATGCATGACTGTCAAGCAACAGTATTAAAGGGGTTGTCTGGGTTCATAGCTGAACCCGGACATACCCAGAATTTCACCCAGGCAGCCCCCCTGACACGAGCATCAAAGCATTTCATGCTCCGATGTTCTCCTTTGCCCTGCGCTGAATAGCGCAGGGCAGAGGCATTTTCAGAAGATCTGGTGACATACCGTGCTCTCCTTAGGGCTGCCAGGCGGAGGCTGATGGGTGGGCTTTAGCGCTGCCCTAGCCTGTAAAACGGCTAGGACAGTGCTAAAGCCGGCCCATCAGAGCCGCTGACGTCACCGAACACACGGCTGGGCGGAAGTTTCCGCCAAGCAGCGTGTTATTGTAAATAAAAAAAGCCCTTGACCTGCGTGATCCTGCGCAGGGCAAGGGAGCGCATTGGAGCATCATATGCTCCGATCCTAACATCAGGGGGGCTGCCTGGGTGAAAATATGGGTATATCAGGGTTCAGCTCTGAACCCGGACAACCCCTTTAAAGGGGTATTCTCACCTAGGACAGTGAAGGCATATTACTAGGATATGCCATCAATCACAGATACGTGTAGGTCCCCGAGCATGCACGGCCACCCTCCTTTCACCGCTATGGGAGTTCAAAAAATAGATAAGCGCTGGCTCGGCCATTTTCAGCAGACCATGGTGGTGAATGGGGAGGAGGCTATGCTTGCACGCCTTACACTCTATTCACTGCTATAGAACTTGCAAAAATAGCTGAGTGCGCTCACCTGGCTATTTTCAGAAGTCCCATAGCAGTGAATAGAGAACAAGCCGTATATGGGTGGTGTGCTCTCTTTTACTTCGGTGGTCCCATTCTGGAGATTGATGCAGGTACCACCTCTGGACCGGCTTCTGTCTGACATTGGTGGCATATCCTAGTGATATGCCATCAATGTCCTAGATGGGAATACCCCTTTAACTCCTGGCTTGACTAAACTGGATGATAGGTAGATCACATATTTTGGAATAGATACAAATAGCCCTATAATACTGCATGTTTGTGATTATGGTGATAAAGGTAGTTGAATGATCAGCCTGTGTGTGCACCCATTCATATGACTGATGCCAGATTGAGTTCATATATACTGCCAAAGATGGTGTTGGATGTAGTTACAGTTAGAGATGAGTGAATTTCATATTTTGAAATTCATTCACGCTTCGTTTACTGGCAAAAGGTGAATTGCGTTATGGATTCTGTTACCACGGACCATAACACAATTCTATGACAGAATTCATAACGGAATGCGTCATAATAGTAGTCTATGGGCTGCAAAACGGACCCATTCCCTTTCCGTTATGCAGGGGAATCCGTTCTGAGTCCGTTATGCATTTCGTCATAGAATTGCGTTATGGTTCGTGGTAACGGAATCCATAAAGCAATTCACCTTTTACCAGTAAACGAAGCGTGAATAAATTTCATAACCTGAAATTCGTTCATCTCCAGTTGCAGTCACTACATACATTTAATAACGCTGATATTTGCATTACATTGCGTTACACAATGACCAAATAATGGGGAAAAAGTAGAAGTACAGAGGAGTCAATTCTCAGTGACAAGTATCAGTACTCTAAAACCAGATACAGTTGCAAGAAAAAGTATGTGAACCTTTTGGAATGATATGGATTTCTGCACAAATTGGTCATAAAATGTGATCTGATCTTCATCTAAGTGACAACAATAGACAATCACAGTCTGCTTAAACTAATAACACACACAGAATTAAATGTTACCATGTTTTTATTGAACACAACATGTAGACATTCACAGTGCAGGTGGAAAAAGTATGTGAACCCCTAGACTAAGGACATCTCCAAGAGCTAATTGGAGTGAGGTGTCAGCCAGCTGGAGTCCAATCAATGAGATGAGATTGGAGGTGTTGGTTACAGCTGCCCTGCCCTATAAAAAACACAACATAAAAAAGGTTTGCTTTTCCTAAGAAGCATTGCCTGATGTGAATGATGCATCGCACAAAAGAGCTCTCAGAAGACCTACGATTAAGAATTGTTGAGTTGCATAAAGCTGGAAAGGGTTAACAAAGTATCTCCAAAAGCCTTGCTGTTCATCAGTCCACGGTAAGACAAATTGTCTATAAATGGAGAAAGTTCAGCACTGCTGCTACTCTCCCTAGGAGTGGCCGTCCTGCAAAGATGACTGCAAGAGCACAGCGCAGACTGCTCAATGAGGTGAAGAAGAAACTAGAGTGTCAGCTAAAGACTTACTAAATTGTCTGGCATATGCTAACATCCCTGTTAGCAAATCTACAATACGTAAAACACTAAACAAGAATGGATTTCATGGGAGGATACCACAGAGGAAGCCATTGCTGCACGTTTACAGTTTGCACAAGAGCACCTGGATGTTCCACAGCAGTACTGGCAAAAAATGTGTGGACAGATGAAACCAAAGTTGAGTTGTATAGAAGAACACACAACACTATGTGTGGAAAAAAAGAGGCACAGCACAACATCAAAACCTCATCCCAACTGTTATGTATGGTGGTGGGGGCATCATAGTTTGGGGCTGCTTTGCTGCGTCAGGGCCTGGACGGATTGCTATCATCGAAGGAAAAATAAATTCCCAAGTTTATCAATACATTTTGCAGGAGAACTTAAGGCTATCTGTCCACCAGCTGAAGCTCAACAGAAGATGGATGTTGCAACAGGACAACGATACAAAGCATAGAAGTAAATCAACAACAGAATGGCTTAAACAGAAGAAAATACACCTTCTGGAGTGGCCCAGTCAGAGTCCTGACCTCAACCCGATTGAGATGCTGTGGCATGACCTCAAGTAAGCGATTCACACCAGACATCCCAAGAATATTGCTGAACTGAAACAGTTCTGTAAAGAGGAATGGTCAAGAATTACTCCTGACCGTTGTGCACGTCTGATCTGCAACTACAGGAAACGTTTGGTTGAAGTTATTGCTGCCAAAGGAGGTTCAACCAGTTATTAAATCCAAGGGTTCACATACTTTTTCCACCTGCACTGTGAATGTTTACATGGTGTGTTCAATAAAAACACGGTAACATTTAATTCTTTGTGTGTTATTAGTTTAAGCAGACTGTGATTGTCTATTGTTGTGACTTAGATGAAGATCAGATCACATCCAGTTTGTGCAGAAATCCATATAATTCCAAAGGGTTCACATACTTTTTCTTGCAACTGTACTAAAATGATTTTAGCTGAAATGTGATTGACTCATACAAACTCAATTAAAATAACTAGGCTTTTAGTATGATCACCAGTAATATATCTCAGCAGTTCAATAAAAACTCAACTTTTCCCCGCTAATCATACTTTCAGAACAGGCGCTTATTTCCAAAGAATATTGTTTTATCTGGCACACAAAATAATACTGAAGTAACTTCTTTAACAACTTCTAGGTGTATTCCTCAAAAATGTTACTGACATGCACACAACTACAGGTGGTCTGTGCATTGAAGGGTGCAGTTAAAGGGAGTTTCCAGTCTGCAGGTATCAGGATAGGTCATCAGTATCAGATTGGTGAGGGGCTGACACCCAGCATTCCCACCAATCAACTGTTTTTGACAGCTCCCAGTGCCAAAAGAAAACAAAAAAACTAAACAAAAACAGGATGGAGCCAATAGCAGAAGGCTCCAGCTATGTTGTAGCGGCCATGCCAGGTTACATTTACTTGGGTAGGAGCTGAGATGATGTATACCAACACGGTCACTACATAGAGGAATGAGCGTTCGTTTCTGGCCTCGGCAGATGTTGAAAACAGCTGATTAGTGGGAGTGCCAAGTGCCTGACCACCACCGATCTGATATTGATAGGTCACAAATATCTACAGATTTAAAAACCCCTTTGATGAGGCCGTTTCTTCAATTGTACTGCAGATGTATGTACAGTGGGGAAAATAAGTATTTGATACTCTGACGATTTTGCAAGTTTTCCCACCTACAAAGAATGGAGAAGTCTGTAATTTTTATCATAGGTATACTGTAACAGAGACAGACTCAAAAAAAAAAAAGCCAGAAAATCACATTGTAGGATTTTTAAATAATTAATTTGCATTTTATTGCATGAAATACGTATTTGATCACCTACCAACCAGCAAGAATTCTGGCTCTCACAGACCTGTTAGTTTTTCTTTAAGAAGCCCTCCTACTCTGCACTGATTACCTGTATTAATTGCAACTGTTTGAACTCGTTACCTTACCTAACGTTACTCGTTAGAGGTGTACTAGCAAAACCATTAACAGATTTATTTAACCAATCACTGGTAACAGGTGTCACCCAAGAAGATTGGAAATTAGCAAACGTTGTGCCAATTCACAAGAAAGGTAGTAGAGAGGAATCGGGCAACTATAGGCCAGTAAGCCTGACATCAATAGTGAGGAAATTAATGGAAACCATACTCAAGGAGAGGATTGTGGAACATCTAAAAACCCATGGGTTGACTGATAAAAAACAGCATGGGTTTACTTCAGGGAGATCATGTCAAACTAATCTTATTGACTTCTTTGATTGGGTGACTAAAATAATAGATGGCGGAGGTGCAGTAGACATCGCTTATCTGGACTTTAGTAAGGCTTTTGATACTGTCCCATATAGAAGGCTTATCAATAAACTGCAGTCTTTGAGCTTGAGCTCACATATTGTTGAATGGATTAGGCAGTGGCTGAAGGACAGAAGACAGAGGGTAGTAGTCAATGGAGTATATTCAGACCATGGTATTGTTACCAGTGGGGTACCTCAGGGATCTGTTCTGGGACCCATATTGTTTAATATCTTTATCAGCGAAATTGCAGAAGGCCTCAATGGTAAGGTGTGTCTTTTTGCTGATGACACAAAGATTTGTAACAGGGTTGATGTTCCTGGAGGGATACACCAAATGGAAAAGGATCTAGGAAAACTAGAGGAATGGTCAAAAATCTGGCAACTAAAATTTAATGTCGATAAGTGCAAGATAATGCACCTGGGGCGTAAAAACCCAAGAGCAGAATATAAAATCAGTGATACAGTACTAACCTCAGTATCTGAGGAAAGGGATTTAGGGGTCATTATATCAGACGACCTAAAGGTGGGCAGACAATGTCATAGAGCAGCAGGTAATGCCAGCAGAATGCTTGGGTGTATAGGGAGAGGCATTAACAGTAGAAAGAGGGAGGTGCTCGTGCCGCTCTACAGAGCACTAGGGAGACCTCATTTGGAGTATTGTGTGCAGTACTGGAGACTATATCTGCAGAAGGATATTGAAACTTTGGAGAGAGTTCAGAGAAGAGCTACTAAACTAGTACATGGATTGCAGGACAAAACTTACCAGGAAAGGTTAAAGGACCTTAACATGTATAGCTTGGAAGTAAGAAGAGACAGAGGGGATATGATAGAAACTTTTAAATACATAAAGGGAATCATCACGGTAAAAGAGGAGAGAATATTTAAAAGAAGAAAAACTGCTACAAGAGGACATAGTTTTAAATTAGAGGGGAAAAGGTTTAAAAGTAATATCAGGAAGAATTACTGTACTGAGAGAGTAGTGGACGCATGGAATAGCCTTCCTGCAGAAGTGGTAGCTGCAAATACAGTGAAGGAGTTTAAGCATGCATGGGATAGGTGAGAAGGCAACAACTGTTGGTGCAATTATTAGAAAATGGAAAAAACACAAGATGACACAATCTCCCTCGGTCTGGGGCTCCATGCAAGATCTCACCTCGTAGGGTAAGCATGATTCTGAGAAAGGTCAGGAATCAGCCCAGAACTACACGGGAGGACCTGGTCGATGACCTGAAGAGAGCTGGGACCAACGTCTCAAAGATTACTGTTAGTAACACACTGCGCCGTCATGGATTCAAATCCTGCAGGGAACGCAAGGTCCCCCTGTTCACGCCAGCACATGTCCAGGCCCGTTTGAAGTTTGCCAATGACCATCTGGATGATCCAGAGGACACATGGGAGAAGGTCATGTGGTAAAATGAGAACAAAATAGAACTTTTTGGTATTAACTCCACTCACCGTGTTTGGAGGAAGAAGGATGAGTACAACCCCAAGAACACCGTCCCAACCGTGAAGCATGGGGGGAGGGGGACATCATACTTTGGGGGTGCTTTACTGCAAAGGGGGACAACTGCATCGTATTGAAGGGAGGATGGATGGGGCCATGTATCGTAAGATTTTGGCCAACAACCTCCTTCCCTCAGTAAGGCCTCTTTCACACAGGCGTCATGTTTGACGCCCGGATAAGAGGCAGGTGCGTTGCAGGAATATGCGCAATTTTTCCGCATGGGTGCAAACGTTTGTAATGCGTTTTGCACGCGCGTGTGAAAAATCGCCATGTTTTGTACCCAGACCCGAAGCCGGACTTCATCACTGAAGTCCGGTTTCGGGTAGAGTATTCTGGAGAATTTATTATTTTCCCTTATAACATGGTTATAAGGGAAAATAATAGCATTCTTAATAAAGAATGCTTAGTAAAATGAAGATGAAGGGGTTAAAAATAATAAAACTTAACTTACCTTAGCCACTTGATCGCGTAGTTGCGATCTGTCTTCTCTTTCCAGCATCAGCTAACAACTAAAGGACCTGTGATGACGTCACATCACATGGTCCAATCACATGGTCCATCACCATGGTAAGATGGACCATGTGATGTGACGTCATCACAGGTCCTTTAGTTCTTAGCTGATGCTGGGAAAGAGAGGACAGATCGCAACTACGCGATCAAGTGGCTAAGGTAAGTTAACTTTTATTATTTTTAACCCCTTCATCTTCATTTTACTAAGCAGTCTTTATTAAGAATGCTATTATTTTCCCTTATAACCATGGTATAAGGGAAAATAATAAAGATCTGGTCCCGTTGCTAAGCAACCATGCGGGAAAATCGCATTGCATCCGCACTTGCTTGCGGATGATTGCGATTTTCCCGCAGCCCCATTCACTTCTATGGGGCCTGCGTTGCGTGAAAAACGCACAATATAGAGCATGCTGTGATTTTCACACAACGCACAAGTGATGCGTGAAAATCACCGCTCATGTGCACAGCCCCATAGAAATGAATGGGTCCGGATTCAGTGCGGGTGCAATGCGTCCTCCCCATGCATTGCACCCGCGCGGAAAACTCGCCCGTGTGAAAGGGACCTAAGAGCATTGAGAATGGGTTGTGGCTGGGTCTTCCAGCATGACTATGACCAGAAACACACAGCCAGGGCAACTAAGGAGTGGCTCTGTAAGAAGCATTTCAAGGTCCTGGAGTGGCCGGCCAGTCTCCAGACCTGAACCCAATCGAAAATCTTTGGAAGGAGCTAAAACTCAAGGTAGCCCAGAGACAGCCCTGAAACCCGAAAGATCAGGAGAAGATCTATAGGAGGAGTGGTCCAAAATCCCTGCTGCAGTGTGTGCAAACTTGGTCAAGAACTACAGGAAACGTCTGACCTCTGTAATTGCAAATAAAGGTTTCTGTACCAAATATTAAAGGGAGTCTGTCAGCACATATATCCCTTTTTAACAGTTCCCATAGCGCTGTAGCCGTAACACAGATGATATAAACGGTACCTTTATATGCTTTAGTGGACCTTTAAAACAGCCAAAAATGAACTTTGATGATTATGTAAATGAGGGCCCACAAGTGGGGCGGCGTCCACCGCGTTGGTGCCCAGGCAGCTCTGCCTCTTCGGCTCTTCTCTCTGCCCAGCCTCCTCCTCTGCCCGCCCATCTGTTTGCTCTCTCTCAGCCAGATCCCGCGCCTGCGCGATGACTTCGTTGGCTGGGGCATGCGCACTGCGATGCCCATTGCTGGCACGGCATCGTAGTAGCTTATGTGCATGTGCCGGCTAACGGAGCGAAAACTGCAGAAAGGCTTTCCTCCTCTTGTCCTGCGCCGAGAGGACCGCCTCCTTTCTGCAGTTTTCTGTAACATATAAAGGTACCGTTTTTATCATCCGTGTTACGGCTACAGCGCTATGGGAACTGTTAGAAAGGTGTATATGTGCTGACAGACTCAGTTTAAGTTTTGTTTTTCTATTCTATAAATACTTATTTCATGCAATAACATGCAAATTAATTATTTAAAAATCATAAAATGTGATTTTCTGGATTTTTTTTTTGAGTCTGTCTCTCACCGTTGAAGTGTACCTATGATAACAATTACAGACCTCTCCATTCTTTGTAGGTGGGAAGACTTGCAAAAAAAACCAGTGTATCAAATACTTATTTTCCCCACTGTATATCTGTTGACTGATGCGAAAGTGGCTGTCTGACATTAGAAAAAAAAATTGTCTTGTCTCCACAACAGATCCACTCCTGTCTAAGGACCTTGTTGGTCATTTTAGTTTATTCTTATTAGCTTGAATGGAACCAAGCTGCAAAGCCAGACACAGTCCATAGACCGGAGTGGCACTCTTTCTACAACGAATAAAAGACCTTTTTTTTTTTTTTTTTAATCTCCGACAACCCCTTTTTAACATCAGTAATGTCCCAGACTAAAAGAATATTTCCATAGCACACATGGAAATATGATACCAAGGCATGAAGGGGTTAACATTCAATAGAGTCTTCTAGTAACTGCATAAGTGAGCCAGGGGTAATGATCTCACTGCCCATTGGTGGATGATGAATCGGTTCTCCATCAGATTCTACTGTTTCCTCATTCACTTCCACCACAATGGGTAGCCTGGTGGGTAAGGGGGGATCAGGCCACATCCCTGCTCCATCTTGCTTTTCTGTCAACTCTTGGTTGGCATCAGCGTCTTGGTCACTGGTTATTCGTAGACTGCTGTTGTTGCTTTCTGCTGGTAGAGGCTTCAGTTGGCTGCTGTCCTCTTCTTCCATCGTTGCCTGGTCGATGCCCACTTTCGTTGATTGGAGTTCCATGGTTACTGTCGTCTCCTGGTGGGTACAGTGCATTCTATTCAGAGGGTCAGCTACAGAAAATGAAAGGGTTGGGGTTTATAGGGCAAATATACCTGAAATAAAGTTCCTCCATGCAGGTAAGTGCAGCTTATGGTGTAGGACTTACCCGATAATTCCTGTGTCTTCCTGCATGGAGAGTTTCCAATACACTGGTTTCCTGGTGATATAACTGCCACTGCCGGCATCCTTTTATTCTGCTTCCCTGTTTGCCCATCTGTCTTGGGTGAAAGTAGCTTTGCTTCCTCTGGGCCAGGGCTCTCCTCGCCAGGGGTCTCAGTGTAAGCTGCATTTTGGTGACCCTGTTCTTCTGCCTGTGTTGAAGATTTGCTGGGATTAACCTGTCAATGTCAGAATATTAAGAAAAACGTATAAATCATTTTAATTTATTTAGAAATATTTTTCCATGTAAATGCAAACCTTTCAATGTTCATGGTTTACACATACAGAATACCTTGTTCATAGTGTGCTCGCTCACAAAGTCATTTTCTTTTACATTTTCACACTAGGTATATTTTTCAGGAAGTATCATTTCTATCCCTCAAGAAAATCTCATTTTTCTCTTAAGAAAGCATATGGTAGGGTCAATATTTGAAGCCAAATAATTGTGTCCTACTGCTCAAGTGTGGAATCTGAAGATCTGGAAAACCCAGAAAGCCACAAGCTCCTATGGAGAATGAGAAAACATCAAACTAATGTTGCCCAGGATTCAGATCCTTAGGGTTAGCGTTCATTCACACATCCACAAGTTTTTTGCGCTCTGCAAATTGCGGATCTGCAAAACACGGAACAACGGCCATGTGCGTTCCACATTTTGCGGACCTCACATGGCCGGCACTATGATAAAAATGCCTATTCTTGTCCATGATTGCAGGCAAGAATAGGACATGATCTATATTTTTTGCAAAGCCGAGAAACAGAACTACAGATGCCGACAGCATATATGCGGATAGCGCATCCTTTGCGGCCCCATTGACATGAATGGGTCTGCACCTGTTCCGCAAAATTGCGGAACGCATACGGACCCATTCATGCATATGTGTAAATGGACCCCAAGACTGCTCAATATTTGATCTCTATGGCCTGTTAGGCCCCTTTGACACGAGCAAGTTTTCCGCGCGGGTGCAATGCGTGACGTGAACGCATAGCACCCGCACTTAATCCTGACCCATTCATTATAAGGGGTCTGTGTACATGAGCGTTTTTTTCACACATCAGTTCTGCTTTGCGTGAAAAAAGCATCATGTTCTATATTCTGCGTTTTTCACGCAGCCCTGGCCCCATAGAAGTGACTGGGGCTTCAGTAAAGAATGCATTGCAACCAGAAGCAAGTACAGATGCAATGTGTTTTTCACTGATGGTTGCTAGGAGATGTTGTTTGTAAACCTTCAGTTTTTTATTACGCGCGTGAAAAATGCATCAAAACACATTGCACCCGCGCGGAAAAAACTGAACAACTGTACGCAATTGTCGACAAAACTGACTGAATTTGCTTGCAAAATGGTGCGAGTTTCACTGAACACATCCGACCTAATCCGTCACGCTCGAGTGAAAGAGGCCTTACATAGACTGATGCAAAGTGAGTGTGGGAGGTAGGATTTCTACGGCAGTTGTTCCTCTCTCATTTAGTTCTAATGATAATCGGCATACATAATTGAGCATTTTTCATCCTGAAGAAAGATGCCAATCAGCTGACAAATGTGTTTGCTTGTTCATCGGCTGGTCGACTGCTATATTACGTAGGTCAATTATTGGGCATGTGTATTCCTATATACACCTGTTCCCAATAATTGGCCCAAAAATCGTTCAGTCTAATAGAGCCCTTAGTTACAGTGCTGGAAGATCGAGATGTTACCATATAAAGATTTAGGGAACGTATACCTGCGGGTATCTAGTATTTTCCTCATATGGAATCCTGTTATCTTAGAAATCTGTTAGACAGGCAGATGATAGAGCCAATTAATGGAAATGAACGTTTTTACGTTAATTGACCTCTGTAAAAATGCTAACACCCAACAAATGAGCAAACGTTTGTCAGCAGCATATATGCCCAGGTAAACAGGGAATGTGCTGCTGACAAAACATAAAAAGTTTGTCCCCATACACTTTCCTGCAGTCTAAGTGCTGATTGACAGTAAAACCAATCATCCTTGTCTAACAGAACCCTTACTGTTACTAGGAGTTCTTAAAGGGGTTGTCAGAGCTGAACCCCGACATACCTCCTGTCCTGCGCTAAATCGCGAAGGGCAAAGACATTTTCTGGAGATCCGGTGACGTGCTCTCCATGGGGCTGCCGGGAAGCAGCGACTGATGGGCGGGTTTTAACGCTGGCCTAGCCTGTAAAACGGCTAGGCCAGCGCTAAAGCACGCCCATCAGAGCCGGAGACGTTACCGAACAAAATCCCGGGCGAAAGCTTCCGCCCATGAGATGCTCCAATGCTAACATCAGGAGGGCTGTCTGGGTGAAAATATGGGTATGTCCGGGTTCAGCTCTGAACCTGGACAACCCCTTTAAATGGTAGAAGAGAGTCCAAGGAAGTACCTGTGCCCTCTGATTTGTAAAGTGCTGCAGAATATGCTGGTGCTTAGCCGTAAAGATTATTATTCATGAAGTAAATAGCATTTTGGAGAATCAGGGGAGAGAAGACTTCATCACCTCTACTAGTAATGTTATATGACTGAATAAGGCAATGCCATAGGATACTAAAACTGATAACTGTAATCACTAGTACTAGTTCCATTTAAAGTGGATCTCTGGTTGTTACAAAACAGCTGTAACATAATTCTGAATGTGGTGTAAGTGTCCTGTAATCATTTAGTGGCCAAGCTGAGGACTCAGACTGCCTATGGATATGTGTGTTGTGCTGTAATGTGCGACCATACGGACCACAGCTATTTAAACTAATGTGACCACACTGTTTAGTCGGTCTACATTGTTAATGGGCGCGCTGCACCTTCAATACTGTGCAGCCATTAACAATGCACACAGACTAAACAGTGCTGTCTTCATTAGTTAACAAGAGCTAGCTGTGGCCCATACTTGACTGCAGCATAGCCGCGTTGCAACTGCGACACAGCCACGGTGTGTGGTCGTACCTTCATGGTGAAGCTCTAATTTGGTAAAGTACTGGCTGAGTAGTCATTACGTTTTATATGTAACATCAAGTCTAATGCTAGTCTAAGGGTGTGACCACACAGCGCGGTCATGTTGTGGTTGCGACGCGGCCATGCTGTGTTTAAGTGAAGACCTCACTATTTAGTCGGTCTGCATTGTTAATGGCCACATGGTATTGAAGGTGCTACACGGCCATTAACAATGCAGAACTAAACAGTACAGTTTCATTAGTTTAACAAGAGTCGGCTGTTCCCGTATGGTCACGCAGTACTCAAACGCGACACGACTGCACCATGTGGTCGTACCCTCAGGTATTCTGATAACCCTATAGCATGGTGGGGCCTTTCTTTAGAAATCGTACCAAAGTAATTTTTGAAATACACTTTTTAAAAAAAGAAATATATGATCTCTTAATAGGTGAAACACCCCTGAGCAGACAAACCCTGAATTGTCCTATTAAACCTATTGGCCGTATTATATTCCTTATCTCTGTAGCAAATCTAATGGGAGATCCAACTACATACCTTGCGAATGAATAACTCACCGATTGAAACCACTTTAAGCTCTTTTTTGCAGCATTGGGGAAAACAATTTGATTTTAATAGTAACCATAGTACAGAAACAAAATACATCATAGCACATAATCACCATGGTACAGAAACAAAATGCATAGTCATTATGGAACCACTGCATGTTTGTACATTGTGTATTACTCAGGCCTTTACACACAGAGTTTAATAGAATTAGGATTAAATATATTAATCTTGCTGTATCATGGTGTGTTGGATCAGAATTAAAAATACTCTTCACAAGGTAAATATGGGCATGTATGAGGTACACTGACATCATGGCCTTGGTTATAAGCTAAAAATACAGATATTTCTGCCCTACGATATACTATTATGTCATTCTAAGCAGGTTGTTCTCATGAACTTATACAATTAATAATAATAATACTTTATAGTGATGGCACCTTCTGTAATGCTTGGGATAGAATTTAATATTTAACCCATTAGATGCTGCAATAAAAGCTGTGCATTGGATCAATTCAGGAGTGACCCCATGTGGCGATGAGTTGCTGTGGCAGCATGTGGCCTAGTAATGGATCCCATGTCTGACATGTAATGAAGCCTATTAGGGTCCTCTACTAGTATTACAGTGGCAGGCATAATACACTACCGTACTGAAGTATTGCTGCAACTTCAGGAGAGGATGCGAGATGGACTCAATAAAATGTATAAAGGCCTGTCTTAGTTCCGTCTTCTACAGTAAGGATAGAGAACATGTTAAGAAAGCACTTCTCTTCTCGTTCTAGGGACTGGTGAGGGTCTCTGCACCCAGACTCCTACTGATCAAAACCTTAACCCAGGGGTGCACAACCTTTTCTGGTCGGGGGCCACAATGTCAGCCTGAACCAATTCCAAGGGCCGAAAATAAAACCTAAAGGGGTATTACCAACTGAAATACTGTATGTTTGGCATATTGAACATACAGTATATACTATAAATGTCTAGTTACACTTCTAGGACTCCCATCTAATAGGAGAATACATGAAAGATACATGTAAGAAGCCATAAGACATAGATCTACATGTCTTTTACCAGATGTTTGGTGGCCGCACAGAATGGTATCGAGGGTCGCATGTGGCCCCCGGGCCGCAGGTTTTGCACCCCTGCCTTAACCTCCCTAGTAGTATGAATATCTAAGTAATGATGTACCTGAAGTGGTACATTCTTCCGGAGCTACAGACGGAAGCACACTGTGTGCTGTCTGCATCCATGCCTGCCCTGTTCTCATTAACACATGGTAATCCGGAGTGTGGCTCGGGGTTACCGCTTCTTGCAATGTAAGTTAACCCGAGCCACACTCCGGATTACCGCTAGGGAGTTAAGTATGTTCTTACGCCATATCAAACGTTTTCTGAAAACTTAGTGACTCTTTAATTTTGAAAATTCGGAAGGATCGGTATTATTCAACATTCTCCTTCAGCTTCTGACAACAACTCCACCTCTTCACTTTAACCTACCAGTATTATGATGAGAACATCTATGTAGATCACAATTCACATCATTATCAACATCCTAACCTATACCATAAGGCAGCAAGGGTCAGTTATAAAGTTAAAAAGATATCATCCAGTGAGAACCCTCTGAAGATCTTTTATATTGTCCTTTGGAAATTCATTTTTACGAATAGAATAGGAAAGTTGTCCTTTTAGTAAGTCGGATTCACAAATTTTGTTAGATGGTCCATAGTAGGGATGAGCGACTTGACTTCGGATGAAACATCTGAAGTCGATCAGCATAAAACTCTGTTTCAATAGTGTACGGAGCGAGCGCTCCGTACAGTATTAGAATGTTTTGGCTCCTATGAGCCAAAGATATTACTTTGTGAAGTCTCGTGAGACTTTGCGTAATAACTTCATAAATTGATTTATACTGTAAAAAAACATTTCCCGAACTCGGGTTTGGTTTCAAATGGTACCTAGGAACCGAACCTGAGTTTGGGAAATGTTTTTTTACAGTAGAAATCAATTTATGAGACTTCACAAAGTAATAACTTCGGCTCCTCGGAGCAAATACATTCTAATACTGTACGGCGCGCTCGCTCCGTACAGTATTAAAACAAAGTTGTATGCGAATTGACTTTGGATATTTCATCCAAAGTCGATTCGCTCATCCCTAGTCCATAGATACAAATGACATAATGTAAGAAAAAGATGAATTGTATGTATATAATTGAAGGTTCACCCTATTAGGTTGTCTTATATACAGACAGACAATGCTAGATAAAAATCCTTGACTGAGGCTCAGCCAAAATTTCCTGGTTATATTCGATGGAGAAGGAATCTCCAAAGGTATTTATGTATTCTTTTCCATACAGTGCTAAGGAGCATCGGCCACACAAAATATTTCATGAGGCAAGTACATATACCCCAGGGGCATGCAAGATGTTTTTAGGTGGTACTGAGGCTGTTCTCATGCTGTAGTTTTAGTGTGAAGCATAACTCATGCATGTATTTGATTTATTGTGTGAACTGACAAAAAGAGGTCCTCAGAGGGTGAAGCCCATGAGGGATTTTGACAAAAAGTGAATGAGAGGGTTGATAACCCCAAAAAATTGTCCCTGTACAGTGTCACCCTAAAACATAACTATTTATGCTAAAGAAAATACAAGCGTGATCCATTAAAACTATTGGGGGACCTCTGTCACTCTATTATATTATGGTGTACAGATCATGCCTATCATCTGATATATGGAGTGATATAGGGTATTGGAGTGAGGTGTTAGCTTAAAGTGCACATGAAATTAGGGCAAATCTATAGGTATCTAGATTACCCAATACGTTCCAGGTCTAGTGGTCTCAGTGTGGTCTGGCTGCAGGCTACCTATTAGAATCTTCTGAAGTAGCAGAGGAGCATTCGCTTTGAATACTCACTTTAATGAGCAGTCATACATACAGTGCCTTGCAAAAGTATTCACCCCTTTTTTTTCGTATTTTGTTACATTACAGCCTTAAGTTCAATGTTTTGTTAATCTGAATTTTATGTGATGGATCAGAACACAATAGTCTAAGTTGGTGAAGTGAAATGAGAAAAATTTGTAAATAAATCTATTGTTTAGAAATAGAAAACAGAACATTGGCATCTGCATATGTATTCACCACCTTTGTTAGGGAGCCCATAAAAAGCTCTGGTGCAACCAATTACCTTCAGAAGTCACATAATTAGTGAAATGACATATGTAATTTGTCATTACATATACACACCTTTTTTAAAAGGCCCCAGAGGCATCACTAACCAAACACTGCCATGAAGACCAAGGAACTCTCCAAACAAGTAAGGGACAATATGGTTGAGAAGTACAAGTCAGGGTTAGATTATAAAAAATCTTTGATGATCTCCAGGAGCACCATCAAATCTATCATAACCAAATAGAAAGAACCTGCCAAGAGACGGGCGCCCACCAAAACTCACAGACCTGGCAAGGAGGGCATTAATCAGAGAGGCAGCACAGAGACCTAAGGTAACCCTGGAGGAACTGCAGAGTTCCACAGCAGAGACTGGAGTATCTGTACATAGGACAACAACAAGCCATACGCTCCATAGAGTTGGGCTTTATGGCAGAGTGGCCAGAAGAAAGCCATAACTTTCAGCTAAAAACAAAAAGGCACATTGTGAGTTTGTGAAAAGGCATGTGGGAGACTCCCAAAATGTATGGAGGAAGGTGCTTTGGTCCGATGAGATTAGAATTGAACTTTTCGGCCATCAAAGAAAACGCTATGTCTGGCACAAACCCAACACATCACATCACCCATAGAACACCATTCCCACAGTGAAACATGGCGGTGGCAGCATCATGCTCTGGGGATGTTTTTCAGCAGCCGGGAGTGGGAAACTGGTCAGAGTTGAGGGAAAGATGGATGGTGCTAAATACAGGGATGTTCTTGAGCAAAACACGTAACACTCTGTGCGTGACTTGAGGCTAGGACAGAGGTTCACGTTCCAGCAGGACAAACATGTAAATGTGTTGGAATGGCCTAGTCAAAGCCCAGATCTTAATCCAATAGAAAATCTGTGGTCAGACGTAAAGATTGCTGTTCACAAGTGCAAACCATCCAACTTAAAGGAGCTAGAGCAGTTTTGCAAGGAGGAATGGGCAAAAATCCCAGAGGTAAGATTTGGCAAGCTCATAGAGACTTATCCAAAGCAACTTGGAGCTGTGATTGCCACAAAAGGTGCAGGGCCGGCGCATCCTATATGCGGAATAGGCAGCCGCGTAGAGCGCCCCTTGGGAAGGGGCGCTGCTAGGAGCGCCGGCCCCGCCTCATGCTGCAGCCGCCCGAGCGCTCTGAATTGAGCCGCAGGCGGCTGCAGCACTCCCCGGGCTGGCGCGTCCATGAGGGCGCACCGCCCGGGCGCAGCAAGAGGAGAGGAGCTGACAGGGGGGAAGCGCTCAGCGCTCCCTCCTGTCACTCCATTGTAGCGTGGCCGAGCTCTTTAAGGTCCGCTGGTACAGGAGCATCTGTCTCCTGTACCCGGCCGGACTGACATGAAGTGCACACACAGTGTGCACTTCATGTCAGTCTCCTCGGGTACAGGAAACGAAAGCTCCTGTACCCGTGGAGCATAAAGAGCTCGGCAGCGCTACACTAGAGGTAGCGGGGGAGAGGCGGAGGGGGGAATGACAAGGCGAGGGGGAGAATGAAAAGAGGGGAAAGAGAATGACAAAGGAGGGGGGAGAGAGAATGACAAGGGGGAAAAGTGAATGACAAGGGGAGAAAGAGAATGACAAATGGGGGGAGAATGACAAGGGGGGAAAGGGAATGACAAGAGGGAGAATGGGAATGACAAGGGGGAGTGTGAAGAATGACAAGGGGGTGAAGAATGACAAGAGGGGGAGAGAATGACAAGAGGGGGAGAGAATGACAAGGGGGGGGAGTGAAGAATGACAAGAGGGGGAGAGTGAAGAATGACAAGAGGGGGAGAGAATGACAAGGGGGGGGGAGTGTGAAGAATGACAAGAGGGGGGAGAGAATGACAAGAGGGAGAGAGAATGATAAGTGGGGGGGGGAAGAATGACAAGGGGGGGGGGAGAATGACAAGGGGGGGGGAAGAATGACAAGTGGGGGGAGTGTGAAGAATGACAAGAGGGGGGAGAGAATGACAAGGGGGGGGAGAGAACTGGCGTTAGTTAAAGGGGTTCATCAGCATCTGATCGGCCAGGGTCTGACACCCGGGACCCCTGCCGATCAGCTGTTTGAGAAGGCAGCGGCGCTGCAGGAGCGCCTCGGCCTTCTCTCTGTTTACCGCAGGCGCAGTGACGTCACGACTAGTATCACTGGCCTTGGCGGGGTTAAGCTCTGTTCACTTGAATGAAGCTGAGCCCCACCCAGGCCAATGATACTAATCGTGACATCACTGCGAGAAGGCAAACAGCTGATTGGCGGGGGTCCCGGGTGTCGGACTCCTGCCAATCAGTTTAAATAAACTGCAGAACCCCTTTAATATGGCAGATCATATGGGTGGGGAATTGTGATGTCACATGGGGGGGGCGGCAAACTTTTCTTTTGCCTAGGGCGGCAAAAATCCTTGCACCGGCCCTGAAAAGGTGGCTCTACAAAGTATTGACTTTAGGCGGGTGAATAGTTATGCACATTGACTTTTTCAGTTATTTTGTCCTATTAGTTGCTTGCTTCACAATTTAAAAAAGGGGCGGAGAGGGGGGGGGGGGCGAATACTTTTGCAAGGCACTGTAGGTGTGGAGAGAAACCACTTCTGCTCCTGAGGTCTCCCCGCACTCCTTTTTTTACACCCCTAAGCGAGGGAAAGAGAAGGGGGAGAAGACACACTAAAGTTGCCCCCACACACACTTCTATCAGGTAGTAGATTCTGTAGGTCTGTTAGTTAGCAGGGACCATCCTATGCCAGAGGTAGAATAGCAGTTCCATGTCTAAAAAAAAAAGATGCCCATGAGCAAACCCTTCCAACATGTTTCACCAGCGCACTGGCTTCATCGGGGGAGTTTGGGTTGTGCTGAGGGGAAGCTCAAGGACTTGCCACATTTTATTGTAATCCTGCACCCGCCTTTTGTCTTCCCTGCCAATAGTAAATCCTCCAGGGAACCAATCTGGTGCTCAAATGACCTCACTGGGCAGGCGAATCGCCTGGGGCTCTAGTTCTCCATTTGTTGTAGGACTTGGGTATGCCACCACTAGTGATGAGCGAGCATTGCGGGTTTTAAGCAGCCAATAAAGGAGCAGGTAAGTACTGCCCTTACTGTAATGCCAGTAGCCATGTTGGCTGCTAGCATTACAGTGATTGGCTAGCCGGAACACGTCATCGGGTGCTATATAGCAACTGATGACGCATGTTCGGCTCAGACGTAGACAGTGAGAGCATTGGGTAGGAAGGGAAAGACCGAGCAGGGAGCAAATTTCAGCGATTTTAGTTAGAGAAAGCTTTTCAAAGATCCAAAAGTCCTTTTAAGGACTACTGTGTGCGTGTGTTTTAGATCAACAATATATTTAAGGACAAAAAGGGGGTTATGCAGCAGCACTCTGCAAACGCAAATGTACAACAATGCCAAAGAAAACATTCTGGTGCTAATGCTACCCTAGTTTTACAAGTGAGATGCTTGGCAAATTATTTTGTACAAAATTATTTGAGCCCATCTGCCAAACGTCACGGCGATCTCGATTAGACGGGTTCCTAACACTAAATCCTACCTGTTATGCAACATAACGGGCACATAAAATCAAGAGAGTGCAGTTTCCACATGCATGCTGGGTCCACTCATCACATCTAGTGACCATAGTGTGTGGCTTTGTGTAAAAAATACAATACTACATCAGCAACCCGTGTCTGTAGCGCAAATTCCATTAATCTGGGTCTAATAGTGTCCATATTCTGTGGATTTATGTGACATATACTGTCCGGCCTCCCCAAACAGTTTCTGTATTTCAAATTACATTAATCTGGGCATAATATACTGTCCATATTCTGGGGGTTTATGTGACAGATAGTGTCCGGCATCCGAAAACAGTTTCTGTATTTAAAATTACATTAATCTGGGCATAATATAGTCTCTATTTTGTGTTTATGTGACATATACCGTTTGGCATACAAAAAAAGTGTCTGTATTTCAAATTGCAATAATCTGGGTCTAATATAGTGTCCATATTCTGTGGTTTTATGGGACATATACTGTCCATCATCCGAAAAGAGTGTCTGATGCGCAAATCTAAATAATCTGGCCAAATCTAGTGTCCACAGCGTGTGCCTCTCCGTGTCAAATACTGTACCACAGGTGAAAACAGTGTATTTTGGGGAAATGTACATTACTTGTGTAACATTTAGTGTCCACAGCATGTGCCTCTCTGTGTCAAATACTGTACCACAGGTGAAAACAGTGTATTTTGGGGAAATGTACATTATTTGTGCAACATCTAGTGTGTGTGCATTTCATACATATTACTAACATATACTGTACTTTATCTGAAGACGGTGTATGATACTCTGTGACATTATCAGGGCTACATTTCCTAAGTAATTTATTGGTGCATACACTTACAAATCCTACGCTACTGTACATGTGACATACTTTTAAGCATATATAACATTTAATATTAAGAATGCGGCCAGTAAGAGACATGCAAGTGGAACTGAGTAAAAGAATGTAGCTAAGGGCCTACAGGTGCGCTAACCCTCTAAAACAGTGATGTCGATGGCGAACCTTTTAGAGACTGAATGCCAAAATAGCAACCCAAAACCCACTTATTTATCGCAAAGTGCCCACATGGTCATTTACCCTGAATACTACAGTCCAATATAGTATATCTTCCATGTTCCTTATCATTTAGCTATAGCTGTAGAGTGCCAGTTTTTGCCACGTGTCCTGTTTGGTCACCCAGTAGTTGTAAGGCACAGAGGGATCACTGACGACGCAGACACGGTCTGCTATGTACTCCTTCACCATCTTCCACATTTTTTCCCATTCTTTGTGACACTAGGCCACGCAACAAGGTGAGGGTGCTGGCGGGGTGTCATGAAACTGTCCCAGGCCTTGGAGAGTATTGTCCTGCCTCTGTTGGAACTGGTGTGTGTTCCCCTTATCTTCCCTCCTGGGTTACCCAAGGAACTACGTACTCTGTCGCCAGCGTTGTCAGGTGGAAATTTATTGAGCAATTTTTAAAGACCTTCTGGTTTTGCACCATTTTGCTAGTCCTCTCCACCACAGGAATTAGAGATGAGAAGTTCTCTTTGTAGCGGGGGGTCGAGAAGGATGAACTGAACAACCAGTAATCACTGTTGTGCAAAATGCGTAGAATGCGAGGGTCACAGGAAAGGCAGCATAACAAAGTCAGCCATGTGTGTCAGAGTCCCAACAGACAATAGTAGGCTGATAATAGCGGCATCGCCACTCATCTGTGTTTATCCTTCAAAGTTGCGTAAAACCTCATAGAGATCAGACATACAAGAGCATGTTGCAGCCGGTATTCCACTACTGCCTTCTGCTGCTCACAAAGCATGGCCAACATGTGTAATGTGGAATTCCAGCGCGTGCTCATGTCGTACAACAGTCGGTTAGCTGGCAAATACAAGCGCTGCAGCAGCGTTGCCAGACCGTCGGCAGCTGTAGATGACTTTCTAAAATTGGCACACACGGTGCACCTTCACCAGTAGCTCAGGCAAATTGGGGTAGGTTTGGAGAAAGTTGAGAACACGTGGGCTAGGCATGGTATGGCCGGATCCCGGACATTAAGGAGGGATTCACATGGCCATATCAGCATTTGTCCCATTTAAATGTTTGCCTTCTTCACTGGGCAGAGGTTGTTTTCTGCCAAGTGATTAAGATTCTATTATTAGGACAGGTTTTTGAAGGACAATTTCCCGACGTTTTGCTGTGGTCACTGGGCAGAGTTGTCATTCTGCCCGGTGCGGGCCGTTCTTGCCTGAGGGCTGGCCCTGTTATGTTCCAGTGTTTGAGTTGTTATTGTTATGGTTTGAGTTTGAGTTTATGACTATGCTGTAAAATATGTTATGGTTACTTGGTTACTTATGAGTTTTTAAACAGGCCATGCCATTAGTTTACCTCCACTCTCGTGTGTTATGTTTTATATATATATTAATGTATAAGTTTGGGATGTTTGTTGTGCATGGTACATATATGATGTATGATTGCCATGTGTGTGAGCTTGCTGAGCTACAAAGCTGCCAACAAGTTATGGCCATTATCAGACACACAAAAGACCCATAGGGCTCAGGTATCTAAGATTTAGACCACCAGACACCAGTTAATCAAAGCCAGAAAATTATATAAAAAAATAGGTGCCTAAAACATCACTTTTAATAATAAGTTAAAATCCTCAAAATATCTATGCAATAGTATAAATATACAAAACAAGTACATTGGCGGGGTGCCTGTTAAATATCAAATACATATAACTACTGCCCTAATGTCAAAGTGACAGCTAAGGGATAGGTATATAGGAACAGGAGAGGGAGGGTTACTGGGTCTATAGCCCTCGGTCCTCACCCTATGCTGTATCCCTTACCAAGGATGGTGCCTCCTAAATGCCCTCTGAAGCTTGCCCTATCAGTGAGGGACTGCCCAGCTTCGTCATGAGTGAGGGAACCAAGGGAGTGAGGAGGCCCCTATAATTAGGGCAGATAGAGGACTACAAGCTATAATAGTGTACCCCTTGCCAAACATGTGTCACACCACAGTGTGACAACAAATCGAACAGCTGTGGGGGAGGGTTCCACAGGGTTGCCCCCCTCACAATTCCTCCACACTCAAACCCGACGTGTTTCCCTGGCCTGCCGGCCAGTTCATCAGGGGAGATAAAAGGTACAAGCACGACTGTAATTTGTATATAGTAAAGTGCTCAATTTCACCAGTGCGCAATAATCGCAACCAGCTAGCTTAGCTTATGAATCAGGCTTCTGTCAGTCCATCCGGTATACGGGGCCAAGAGGTCCATATGGCACAACCCGTTAGAGCGGAGGCGCCGCGTTGCTGCTGCCATACGCGGCGCCTCCGCTCTAACGGGTTGTGCCATATGGACCTCTTGGCCCCATATTCCGGATGTCTGTATATTTATACTATTGCATGGATATTTTGAGGATTTTAACTTATTATTAAAAGTGATGTTTTAGGCACCTATTTTTTTATATAATTTTCTGCCATTATCAGACGCAACAAACCTCGCCCCTATACCCTGCCACATCTCTGCTTGTCACCCAAGCAAATGAGTTTCAGCACGGCTTGTTGCCGCTTCCCCACTGCCGTGCTACACTGCATCCAGCTACTGACTGATGGTTGACTGCTGCTGCAAGATGAGAATTCTGAGTTTGCAGTGGAGGAGGAGGCGGAGGAGAAGTAGGGGAGGGGGAGGGGGGTTGCAGCCACTAATTTAGGTGGTGGTGGAAATCCTGATGCAAGTAGGGCCCGCAATCCTTAGCGTCGGTAGCACCTGTGCAATCCCAGGGTACGACTAGCTACCGGCCTCCACAAGGTTGACCCAGTGTGCCGCCACGGAATTGTATCTTTCCTGGCCAAAAGCACTTGTCCATGTGTCCATCGTTAAGTGGACCTTCACAATAACTGCGTTGGTCAGGGCACGGGTGATGTTACGTGACACAATTGCCGATGTAATGCGGGGACAGCACACAGAAAAAAATGGTGGAGGCTGGGGACTGAGTAACGAAGGACCGCCGCCGCCATGAGGCTGAGGAAAGCCTCAGTGTCCACAGGCTTAAATGGCAACATTTCCAGGGCCCGAAATTTTGAAAAGTGCGCATTTAGTGCTATGGCTTGTGGGTGGGTGGCTGGATATTTGCGCTAACGTTCAAAGGCCTGGGGTAAGGACATCTGTACGCTGTGCTTGGACACAGAAGTGGATGTGCTAGCTGATGGTGCTTGCGAAGGCCCAGCTGCAGGGCGGGAGTCATCCAGGCCTGCGTCTAGGACAGAGGATTGGCCAGCCCAGCACGTAACACAGGGGAGGAAGAGAAGGCAGTGCTGTGACCCACAGACACTGATTGTGGACCCACGGGTTTGGGCCACCTGTTAGGGTGCTTTGATGCCATGTGGCGGATCATTCCGGTGGTGGTGAGGTTGCTAGTGTTCCCAACCCCACTCATTTTGCCTCCAATGTACAGTCTTCCCCCATTATGTTCCCGGGTTTAAATTTTTATTGTTATGGTTTGAGTTAGAGTTAATAAATAGGATGTAAGATATGTTATGGTTATTTGTTTATTTATGAGTTCTTATTTAGGTATAGTACAGTTACAGTTAGCAAATTACAATTCATTTATCATCCCCACTTTTCTCAAAAAAGCGCCAGACTGCGGAACACCTACCCCTTGGCAAGGGAGATTTCCGCACGGGGGAACAGTTGCGGGCCTATTTGGTGTGGCCTGCCTTCTCCATTTTGCCACCCCACAGCCTCTTCCAGCCTGTTGCGGTGCTATGTATCCCTCCCCCTCTGCCCTGCTGTCCTCGCTTGGTTTGCCACCTTTCCAGGTTGGGTAAGTGATATCATCGTCCCCCATCTCCTCTTCCACTTCCTCACTCTGGTCATCCTCCTGACTTGTGTTGACCTAACAAGACCCTCACTCACTGACAACTGTGTCTCATCCGCATCATCCACCTCGTGAAACACTAATTGCCATTCCCCACCATCATCTTCTTCTGACTGTGGATGCTGAAGAGTTTGGGGATTGGTGCAGAAGATCTCCTCATGTCCCTATTCAGGGAGGGTCAGCTCACCTGCAGGCCCTTACCTACAATGTTTTACAGAGCAATCAAAAAATATTGTTACATTTTCAATAAAAAAAATTCGTAGTCGGTGCTGACCGCCATTCCATGCACTAACTCTGCCATGTAACATTACTGCAATCAAAAAATATTCTAAAATTTCTATAGAATTTTTTCGTAGTCGGTGCTGACCGCTATTCCCTGCGCTAACTCTGCAATGTAACATTACTGCAATCAAAAAATATTGTTAAAATTTCTATAATATTTTATTGTGGCCAGTGTTTTTGATAATATCTCTACAATGTCCTTGCACTGGCAGCCGAGGGTGATGTAACTCCTTAGCACAGAGGAATCTCATTGGTTATCGGAATGAACCACACAAATCGTCTATATTCACCTGCTCACAACAGCCATGCTACAACACCCACAGAATCGAGAAAGAGGTATCAATCTGTCAATCCTTTCAGTGTCCGGGCTGGGTGAGGTTTCCCATGTGGAATCAAATTAAGCCGCAGACTCTACTCCTGGTGGTGCCCAGCCGTCAATAAGTTTAAGTTTTAGCTTTGCAAACATACTCCCCTCGGAACCCAAAGACTTTTGTTGTCAGGAAAATGCTTGGCACGTAATGGGAATCGTTTTCAAACCAGGCTACAAATTTCATCTTAGATTAATAAAAACATTCTTGGCAAATGCTTTTAGTGTGGTTCTTCTGGCGCCAGTCAAATAGCAGGGCAATACAGATACCTCCGGCTGTCCAACTTAATCATGGCCCCAATTCTGGAAAAAAACAAAATTGTTGGCAGCACTTGCACTTTACATACAATTGAATTAACAGGAAAGAATGTTTCCAATTTTTCCCCCCCTCTAAAATAGATTTTTTTTGGGGGGTTTTGGGTGTGTATTTGTCAGTAACTAAAAGTGGTGTACAACTGGGACAACATGGTTCCCAGCAGCGACTTGGGAGTCCAAGATGCATCCAGACAATGTGCCCCTGCTGTTCCGGGTCCATTTGGGTGGTGTTTCTGTCACTTTCTGACCTTTTCCAAGGCACAGGCACCACCCCCTCTTCAGAGCAGGGGATGCCTGGTTGTCTCCCATTGACTTCCTATATACTCTGGTGCTCGGCCGAGCACACGAACATAGCAATGTGTTCGGGCCGAACAACCGAATACTTTGGTGCTTGCTCATCACTAGCCACCACCCATATTTTTAGTCCAATATTAAAGAGCTGATCGTTCTGACATCATTAGGGGGAGTGTAGCCCTGGGGGGCTTCACTATTGGCTGGGAAAACAAATGGCGGGTGCAGGATTACAATAAATCGTGGCAGGTCCTTGAGCTTCCCTTTATGAACCCAGTGTGCTGATGAAACATTCTTGGCCTGCACTAAGCAACACCAGGTACTGCACAAGGTGTCCTTTCCAGGAAGAAACACCTTTGCACCTTTTTTGGCAGTGCATGTTTGCGCAGGCCCTGTTGGATGCCCTGGAAAATGAACTCAGAGACATTATTCCCAGGAGCAGCCTGAAGCACACCGCTGTGCTTTATGGACTATTCCATGGGACCCATACGGTTGAGTCTATCCAGGAGGCCTGGCGCCTTATGAACTGTTTTAAGGACCCCGTGTGACTTGCCAAGAAACGCATAGTGATGAACTGGGAGAGAATGTACATCCAGGACTACCGCAGGCTGTTTCTCAGCCTGCTTAGAGACTACTCCATCATGGACTGTCCGGACGTCAACGAAGAAGAGGATTAAAACCCCTCTCCTTCCCTCCCCTGCCCCGGTGTTTCTGTCTTTCAATAAAGCTTTGGGCCTGTGACTCCCCTCCTTTTCCCCTGTTCCCTATCCCCTTCCCCTATCACTTATCTAAAGCTTGTTGATGTGTTATGTTAGAATGTTAGTGTGGTGCTGTGTGTGGTGTAGAGTACAGGATCTGTGCCTGCGCTGTGCTCTATGCCCATGCACAAAATGTTTCCGTGTAGTATTTATTGTACTGTGTTTCAGCCTGCGCTGCGTTGCAGTATAATGTATGTTTGTAGTCATAAATGATTGCTAATAAAAGCCATTTTCAATAAAAAAGAAACATTCTTGGCCTTTTGGCTAAGATCAAATGTAGTATCTGTTCTTATCAAATCCTGGTGGTTCAGAGCCACTGCCAGGATGAGAACAGAGAACCACACGGCATCTCTAGGGTATACGGCTTGGGCCATTAGTGCCCTATGCTAGATGACCAAGGGCCCTGCCGGATCTAAGCCAGGGGCTGAGATGTGTCTGTCAGCCCGAGGTGCAGAGGTTCCCCCAGTGGTGGCCCTGGGGTGCCCGAACTCACTTGGGGTGGAAGCCTACTTAGTGACGGCACATTTGCACGAACTTCACTTTCACACATTTTGTGCATACTCATCTCTATTCTTTGCCAAGTCATTAGGCCTGGCGTAAGGAAGATACATTTTTTATAATTCCTGCCAAATGTCTGGGTTGAGCTTCAGCACACATTCACTTATTTATATTTTCTGTTCACGTTTCCACGTTTGTTTGTCACAAGGATTTTCAGGTTTATGGTGGCCTTATGGGTTACCCCCTGAGGTCTGGGGGTGTGGCCATCTGGTTCCTTACATCCTTGTGCTCTCGCTCTGGGGAGAGCCCAGACCTAGTATTGTTAAACTTCGTTCCGGCACCTGGGGTGGTAGCCTAGGTTGAGGCCGAAGCACAGATTAGCGTACTCTCGGCTTCGGCTGAAGGTTGCCAGTGCGTACTCCCGGCTTCGGCTAGGGGTTGACTTTTTGTCTCAGTCCCTTGCAGGTGCCTTCTGGCCTGGAGGGACTGTGAAAGTTTTATGGGGGCCCCTCTCTTACGGATAGGACCTGCTATAGGCTGCAACCTTGTGCACGTTTTTTGTGTGGAACGCTGCATGATTTTGTTGCACGGGTGACGAAAGCACGCTCCTCGGGCTTAAAACAGACCTCCTGATAGAAGTGTGTGTGTGTGGGTCACTTTAGTGTGCCTTAACCCCCTACTCTTTCCCCTGCGTAGGGGTGTAAGAAAAGAGCAAGAGGAGACCTTAGCAGTGGAAGAGGTCTCTCTCCACATCTAGTCTCTGATAGGTATGTGTGTGACCTTAACGTCCCTTCTCCCCCTCTCTCCTTCCCTGTTTAGGGGTGTAAGAAAGGAGTAAAGGGAGACCCCAGCAGTAGAAGAGGTCTCTCTCCACACCTAGCTTCTGATAGGAATGTGTATGTGTTACCTTAATGTACCCTCTCCTCCTCTCCCCTCCCCCCTTAGGGGTGTAAGAAATGAGTAAGGGGAGACCCCAGTGGTGGAAGAGGTCTCCTTCCACACCTAGGTTCTTTTAGGAATGTGTATGTGTGACCTTAAAGTACCTTCTCCTCCACCTCCCCCCCCCCTTTAGGGGTGTAAGAAAGGAGTAAGGAGAGACCCCAGCAGTGGAAGAGGTCACTCTCCACACCTAGGTGCTGATAGGAGTGTGTATGTGTGATCTGAATGTACCTTCCCCCTCTCTCTCTTTCCTCTGCTTAGAGGTGTAAGAAAAGAGCAAGAGGAGACCTCAGCAGTGGAAGAGGTCTCTCCTGTTCACACCTAGGTTCTGATAGGAGTGTGTATGTGTGACCTGAACATACCTTCTTTCCTCTCTTTTTCCCCCGCTTAGGGTTGTAAGAAAGGAGTAAGGGGAGACCTCAGTGGTAGAAGAGGTCTCTCTCCACATCTAGGCTCTGATAGGAGTGTGTATGTGTGATCTGAACGTACCTTCCCCCCCTCTCTCCTTACTCCACTTAGGGGTGTAAGAATTGAGACCCCAGCAGTGAAAGAGGTCTCTCTCCACACCTATGTACAACTGCTGACTAAAGCAAGTACTCACAAAATCGAGTACTCCTCGAAAGAATCCAATAAGTATCATGCAGCCAGGCCACATAAGGCTCTAGTCCAGGGATGGGCAAACTGCGGCTCTCCAGCTGTTGTAAAACTACAAGTCCCACCATGCCCTGCTGTAGGCTGATAGATGTAAGCAGTCTTTGCATGCTGGGAGTTGTAGTTTTGCAACAGCTGGAGAGCCGCAGTTTGCCCATCCCTGCTATAGTCCCCTTTTGGGCCGCCTCAAGCCTGGATACAAGAGAAGATACAGGTGGGCATGGAGGTATACAGGTTCTGTATGGTGTTCTGTGGCACATTTGCCCATAGATGTATGCGATGGCTCCCCAGATCATCACACCAGCATTTGGGGAAGCAAAGGCAGGATTGAAGCTCTCATCACGAGGCCTCCATACTCAAACCTGACCGCCATGGGATCACAAACAGAACCTTGATTATTAGCTAAAGATTATACAGTTCCAGCATGTAGCAGTTCAAGTTCCTTTTTCACAACGGTGGCTGTCAATGGCAGGACCCATAATGGGCACAGTGATACAAAATTTCCTTCTTCTAAGTGCCTGTAAATGGTCTGGGCAAAGATAATGAAGGTGCACCTGTGTCTGGATAGTGGACAATGAAACTCCCAGCTTCTCTACTGCTGATCTGTCTTGGACATACAGAGCCCGTTCTCCATGTGTGCCCTCATGTAATCACTGCTCCTAACACCTCCTAATAGCTAGGTCAGAATAGCCTAGATGGGGGGAGGGGGTGGGGCAATTTGTCAAAACAACCATCCTGTTTCATCCAATCCAATGATGCGTCCTCTCTCAAAATCTGTCAGCTGGGCAAAATGTCTTTGAGTGCGTTGTAGAGGCATGTCTAGCAGTCAACCATCTCTCACCAAGAGGTGCACTACTGAAAAGTGGGCTCTGAAAGCCTTTTCATAGGGCAGGAGAATCACTTTTACGCCCTCTTGTGGCAAGAGGCACCAAGCTGACAAAGCTTTGGTCCCATCCATAAATCATGGACCATCCCGTTGAAGTTACAATTACATGTCCTATTGGCCAATCCTCATCCAGATTAGACAATGCTGTGCCAACTAAACTGAATGGCAAAATTTGCTAGAATTGATCCCCACTGTAGAACAATGGACGTTTATTAACCTTCTTCATGACTGCCCACTGACTATATAGGTGCTATCTGCACATACCCGGTGCAGATAGCACGTATATAAACGGTCAGGCAGCTCTTTAACCGCCTCTGGACCGCCGCACGCACGGATGTGTCCAGGCGGTGGCAGGTTAATTCCTCCTGGACGCATCCGCGCGTCATCTCGCGAGATTTCCTGTGAACAGGATCACCCCCTGTCACCCCCCTGTCCCTAATCACCCCCCTGTAAGGCTCATTCAGACGTCCGTATGTGTTTTGCGGATCCATGGATCCGCGGATCCGCAAAACACGGACAACGGCAATGTGCTTTCCGCATTTTGCGGATCCGCACATTGCCAGAACTATATAGAAAATGCCTTTTCTTGTCCGTAATTGCGGACAAGAATAGGACATGCTCTATCTTTTGCGGATGTTTGGGGGCCGAAACCCGGAAGTTCGCGGCCGCAGCTCCGCAAATGCTGATGCGGTGAGCACATAGTGTGCTCTCCGCATCACCGCCGGCCCCATTCACACTGAATGGATCCGCATCTATTCCACAGAATTGCGGAATAGATGCGGACATTTTTGCAGACGTGTGAATGGGGCCTTACTTTTTTTTTTTTTTTTTTTGCACATTTTTTGGCAGAGATTATTTCATCCACATTGATTGATGCGAATTAAGAAATCTGTGCCGTTCATTTTTTTTTTTTCAGCCCAGAGGCTAAACGGAAAAAAAAATCTCATTACCCGTATGCTCAATATAAGGAGAATAGCAGAAACTCCTAATGCTGGCCATACGTGTAATGATTGCGGAGACCCTCAAATGCCAGGGCAGTACAAACACCTCACATGTGACCCTATTTTAGAAAGAAGACACCCCAAGGTATTCTGTGAAGGGTATGGTGAGTTCATGTAAAATTTTATTTTTTATCACAAGTTAGTGGAATATGAGACTTTGTAAGAAAGAAAAAAAAAAGTCAATTTCCGCTAACTTGTGCCAAAAAAAAAATATTCTATGAACTCGCCATGCCCCTCACGGAATACCTTGGGGTGTCTTCTTTCCTAAATGGGGTCACATGTGGGGTATTTATACTGTCCTGGCATTTTAGGGGCCCTAAAGCGTTAGAAGAAGTCTGGAATCCAAATGCATAAAAATGCCCTCCTAAAAGGTACTCATTGGAATTTGGGCCCCTTTGCGCATCTTGGCTGCAAAAAAATGTCACACATGTGGTATCCCCGTGCTCAGGAGAAGTAGGGCAATGTGTTTTGGGGTGTATTTTTACATATACCCATGCTGGGTGAGAGAAATATCTCTGTAAATTGACAACTTTGTATAATTTTTTTTAAAGTTGTAATTTACAGAGATAATTCTCACACAGGTATTTATACTGCCCTGGCATTTTAGGGGTCTCTAAAGCATGAGAAGTATCTCTGTAAATTTTTTTTTATACAAAGTTGACAATTTACAGAGATATTTCTCTCACCCAGTATGGGTATATGTAAAAATACACCCCAAAACACATTGCCCTACTTCTTCTGAGTACGGCGATACCACATGAGTGACACTTTTTTGCAGCCTGGGTGCGCTAAGGGGCCCATATTCCAACGAGTATCTTTAGGTTTTAAATGGCTGCTCACAATTTAGCCCCGCCCAAAATGCCAGAACAGTAAACACACCCCACAAATGACCCCATTTTGGAAAGTAGACAGGTATTCACTGAGGGGCATAGTGAGTCCGTGGGAGATTTTTTTTTTTTTTTGCCAGAAGTTAGCAGAAATGGAAACTTTATTATTATTTTTTTTCTCAGAAAGTGTCATTTTCCGCTAACTTGTGAAAAAAAATGAAATGATACATGAACTCACCATGCCCCTCCGCGAATACTTTGGGGTGTCTTCTTTCTAAAATGGTGTAATTTGGGGGGTATTTATACTTTCCTGACATTCTAGCACCTGAAGAAACATGACAGGTGCTCAGAAAGTCAGAGCTGCTTCAAAATGCCGAAATTCACTTTTTTGCACCATAGTTTGTAAACGCTATAACGTTTACCCAAACCAATAAATATACACTTATTGGATTTTTTTTTTTATCAAAGACATGTAGAACAATACATTTACAGAAAAATGTATATAGAAATCTAGTTGTTTTTTTTAATTTTACAACAGAAAGTGAAAAATTTCATTTCTTTGCCAAAATTTCTGTCATTTTTGATTAATAGCAAAAAAAGTTAAAATGTCAGCAGCAATGAAATACCACCAAATGAAAGCTCTATTAGTGAGAAGAAAAGGAGGTTAAATTCATTTGGGTGGTAAGTTGTATGACCGAGCAATAAACGGTGAAAGTAGTGTAGTGCAGAATTGTAAAAAGTGGCCTGGTCATTAAGGGTGTTTAAACTAGGGGGGATGATGTGGTTAATCCCAGCGCTGTACAGCACTGGGATTAAAGCTCCTGCTCCTGTAATCGAACAGTTGCAGCTCTGGTCCCGGCTGTCAGACACAGTGGGGACCCTGAGGAGAAGACATGAGCGGTTTATTACCGTTCTTGCCTTTTCCGGTGCCAGCAGGAGAGCGTTGCACGAGCACAGAGAGGGAGCATTCTCTATCAGTCCTGGTGGTCACATGACCGCTGGGTGTCTCGGGGCAGGAGCAGAGCTGCAGGGTCTAAGGAAACACTAATCAGCTCTGCCTGTGTGTAATGCCCCTATGGGGGGGCTGTTTTCCCCTATAACTGGGGCTCCTATGGATGCCCCAGTTACAGTGGAAACAGTGAAAAAAAAGTCAGTGTCCTCCAGAGGTCTTTTAATAACCTCTTGGGGGAAATACTATGTGCTAAGAATAAATAAAAATACAAATAAAAAAAAGTTAAATTTTTTTTTAAATGCAGTCGCTAACGGAAACCATCACCATAGTCACCCCGTTCACTCAAACCTATACATGTCATATAATGAATGAAACAATAGATTAGATCTATATTACCACAGTGGGATGCTTCTCTGTCATAAGTGACGTCTGGCTCATCTGTTGTTGCTGCAGTCGATGACTTTTTATTAGCCTTATTAATAGGAACAACAGGATCGCAAACAATAATCCAAGAAGTCCAAGTCCTACTACTGTGATGGAGAGGTCCGGCATAGGAAAGAGGGGTTGTGGCTCAGATGGATCTCTTGGTGCTTAAAAATAATTGGTAAAATAAATAAAAAAAGTAGAACATTCAGATTAATATAAGTTGAACAAAATTGGATAAAGGTTCAGAACTGCAAATAGCAATGCAGTGATCAAAGCAATTTACATGGGGTTGTATGAGAAACGTCTGCCTTCTTCAAGAAACAGCACCACTCCTGTCTGTGTTACAGTATATGTGAACTTTTAGTAAGCAGTGGATAATTTCTCATATTCTCATAATAAAGAGCCTCTGTCACCATGATCAACTCTATTAAACCAGGCATATTGCCTGGTGGGGTTGATCATGCTGATGAAAATGACTTTCTTTTCTCTGTAGCTTGCAGTCTTGTGAAGATATAATTACTTTTATCTTTATGCATATTAGGCAGTTTGAGCACCGAGGGGCTGAGCAGCTCTTGGAGCACCACTACTGCTACAACCCTCTGTACAGTCTCTCCCCTTTGATTGAACAGGGCTAATAGTGCCTGCGTTGTGGATGTGAGGAGAGTGTAGTGAGCAACGAGGGGTGTAGCACTAGCAGTGCTCCAAGAGCTACGCCAGCCCCTCGGTGCTTAAACTGCCTAATTTGCAAAACGCTGCAAGCTACAGAGAAAACAAAATATTCATTAGTTTGATTAACCTTACCAGGCAATGTGCCTGGTTTAATAGGATTGATCATGCTGACAGAGGCTCTTTAAACAACAATTTGTTTAATAAGCCAAGATCTAAAAAGATTTGTGATATACAGCATACCTGCCTGCCCCGAGCCAAGACGTTTATAATAACTGAAGAATTAGCTGTTTCCCCTGATTCTTCATCTCTTGCAACGACCTATAATCATGATATAGGAAAACAATTCCTTAAGACTTTAAAGGGAATCTCTCACCAGGAAATTCAGTGCTATACCAGGCAACATGCTTTATGGGGCTAGTTGGGCTGAATGAAACAATGCCTTTTACTTGGCGATCTGTTTGCTTCATTCTAAAAAGTAAGTACTTTTAATCCATATTCAAATGAGCACTTAAGTGCACCGAGCCTAAGCCCCTTTGTGCACCCTTCCACCTATAGCTTCTTCTGCCAGCACCATCCTCTCCTTGATTGATAGGACCAGTAAATGCATAATAATCTTGCCTGGTCCTTGTTTCCTTGTGGTCATATGGACAGTATGAGTCCTGACAGTCATAGCGCCATGTAGATATATACATCTTAGCATGTATACCGGTACCGTGACATAATATTTTATCTTCACTTGAGGTACAGGATGTGGTTTGACATATCAGAGCAGGTTTTAGGACTAAAACATGAGCACATATGATATTTATTTTATTATATTGGGTTTAAAAATGATATAAGGATAAGGTATTTTTCCCTTAGTAGATTACAGCAAGTCCATCTATTGTACTGAAGAACCATGAGAAGATTATGTTGGAAAGGGGTGAATAACCAGTTTCTGTTGGCTGGTTTAAGCCATGGGATTTTTCAATAGGGTTCAATAGGTTTGTTTTCTATTTTTTCCTGATGACCATGTGATGTTTTAATGGGTGCAGTGACACTTTATTAGTTAGCTAAAAGGGTTACATTGGGAACCTATCACTACAATATGCCCCCAATGTCTGATCGGTGTGGGTCCCAAAGGTGTATTTCTAAAACAGAGTCCGCAAAAAGGAGAGCGGACAGCGCATGTGTGGCCACTCTTCATTCATTTCTATGGAACTGCCAAAAATATCTTAGTACTGGCTCAGCTATTTTCAGCAGGCCCATACAAATGAATCGAGGGCAGTATCACATGTGCCGTCTATTCTCCTTCTCTACGGTCTACATTTTAGAGAAAGGTGCGGAAAGGAGCTCTGAAAAATGAAAGGTGGATTCTGATTTTCCTTTGTACCAGTAGTTTCTTAATGTGGTATTTTTATGTAGGTGTCCATTTAATAAATAGAAAAAGAGATATCTGAACACAATTGTAATAGTGGAAGACCCAGTGTCCTTGTACAGCTCGTCATTTCCTGCATGGCCATTTTAGATGGCATTCCCCAATAGGCCAAAATCTGTTCATTCACTATCAACTACAGAGCCGCTATACTCATTTACAGAAATGTGTGTGAGAGGTATGTGTATGGTACTTACCTTCACAGTGTAGGTCTCTGGCGCCTGCAGTAGGTTTGCTCTTGCTATAAGAAAGCCACTCTGTGTTATCTGAAATAGCTGACTGTGATTAGACAGAGTTTTCAGACTTAGGTGCATCTGTGGATTGGTTCCCTGAAATCACAAAGCTAGGTTGTTAAGAAGAAAAGAACCATTAAAGGGGTTGTGCCAAGTTTAAAAGTTATCCCCTATCCACAGGATAGTGATAACTAACTGAGCGACAGGATTCCAACCGCTGGAGCCCCCTCTGATCCAGAGAATGGGGAGTCCCATTCCCCCAAGCTGATGGAGCAGCAGGCCATGCATAGCATGTGCCCTTATAGTCCATTCATTCTCTAGGGGACTACCTGAGATAGCTCAGTACAGCGCTCTGCAACTTCCAGCAGGCCCATAGAGAATGAATGGAGTAGCAGGACTCATACTCGACCTGCCGCTCCATCAAATCAGGAGAATGGAACCCTCTTTCCCAGGATCTGTGGTCAGCCCCCCATTGATCAGTTACTTATCTCCTATCCTGTGGATAGGGGATAACTTCTAAACTTGGCACAATGCCTTTAAGAGAGCACAGATTCAGAGCTTTCAATAGTAATTGTTGATTAAACTGATTTAAAGGGGTTCCCTGACCTGGGAAGGCCAATTGATATTGACATGCTCCCTTCTCCTCCGCTTCCTAGCGACATCTACATGCACATCATTGCTGCCACCTAATCGATGGCCTTATTCATGACTGGTGCAGTCACGGCACATGACCGCCGCCACCTGATTGGCGGGCAGCTGTGGCATGAAAGTAGACAGCACGTCACACTTCCAGTCCAGGTGGGACTGGAAGCGGAGGAGAAGGGAACTTGGCGCTGGAACCTGACTACTAGTGACAGATAAATCTTTTTTTTAAATCGCTGCACCCTGGCCATATTGAAAGAGGCTCCCTGTCTCGGAGAATGCCTTTAAATAGCTGGCATCAAAGCCCCGTTTGAGCAAATAAAAGTTATTTGTTTCATCAAGAAAAGTCATAGCGTTTTTGAATATACTGTACACTCGGTAACCATTCCTCACCGTTTTTAAGATCTCTGCTTGCTTTATTCTCTATTTCTAGTGGATAAAAATCATGTGATGGACACATGTCTGCATTGGAATGCCCCTTTAATAAAATGTAGTAGTCTGAAACTTGTCTGTGTGCAGTGAGTTAAAATTTCCGGAAGGCAACAAGATGTAAGACAGTGTAACTTACATTGGGAAAATCTCCATCAGAAGGCATTAGGGAAAGCACACGGCCATTATAAGTGCCAACCAGGGCCACCGGGTTGTTATCCTCTTGCACAAATGCCTGATACTTTGTAGCAGCAAAGCGTGGAGCATGTTTATTGGATGCCAGCACTCGGATTTTTACCTCTGCCAAGGAATATTTTCTGGAGTCACAAACCTGTGAGGCCTGTAGGAATTAACAAATTGCCATTTAAACTGAGGGACTGATGGCACTGCTTTAGAGGAGTTCTGATGGCACGCCGTAGAAAAACCATTCTTAGCCATTCAAGGTACACAGGTCAATGGGCATATGTGCAGGGCTATTGTATAGGAATTTATTTTTAAGAATAATTTAAAAGTTTCATTTTTTACTGTTCCCAGAGCATACATTCATATGGAACGCAAAATGTACCGAAAACATAATGCAAATTCCTTCACTCAAAAAATGGAATTATTATCAATGAAAAACAAAACTTACCATAACCTTTAAAATAAAGATGGTAGGACCAGGTTTGCTTTCCAGAGTGCTTATCAGGGAAACTGATCCAGTAATATTATCAATCTGGAACAGTTCACTGCCAGGACCTGCACAAGATTAAGAAAAGTTATATATGTATAATAATACCCACACTGCTGGCTCGTTCCACCTTATCGTTCTACTCATGGGATGGTAAGTCTTGCCTGTACTCTGCCTGTACTCTCCTCCTTCCACTATCCTTCTGTCAATTCTCAACTCCACTGTTTGCTGATGTTGTTGTAGCCATGATGTAGGAAACACTGTGCACAGTTCTGAAACCTAATTAGAAAAAAAGATGGAGCCAACCTGGACTGGTCCTCCAATCCTTAGGCCTCATAGCAGCTGCATGGCTTCAGTTGTCTAGGTTTGTGTTTTAATTTGCACCTCTAAACTTACTTGCTCCCCACCCCTCCTTTCCATTTCCCAGGCTCTCTTTACAGGACTTCTGATTCCTGTCTGTCAACTTCTGCTCAGATGGAGTCACATGCTCCTTCACATACCGTGAAGAGGGCAAGAGAGGTGGAAGAAGGCATCAGGGAGCAGGTGAGCAGGCGCAGACTGGGAACTTAAAGTGGTCCTGCAAAAAATAACTAAAATTGGCCCCATGTAGACAGGTACAAAGTAACAGAAGGCAGGGCAACACATGTAAATAGGGCTAACACAAGTAGATGGGATCACTAGTACCATAGTGCAGCACAAAATACCATCCCAACAGACCTAGATACCACAGTTCAGCACAACATACTGCCCAAAAAGCTGGCCTTCTGTGGTGGCCATCAATAGAACATGTCAAATATCTTCCTCCCCCAGTGGTCTCTAATTAAGATATGGAGCAAGGGGCTTAGGCAGTGAGATGCAGGCCGCAGCAGGCCAGTCCTATCTTCAGTATGCTGCCTGGACTTCCCTTGGTAATGACTCCTATAATGCTCTAGTAGTATGCTCCCCAAGTGGCCAAGCAAAAAAGAAAAAAATATATATATCTTTGTTGTCCCAAGGTTCCGATGCAGGCCACAGGCCTTTTTCAGTCCGAGATGCTTGTCTCCCTGTGCAATTTGTACACTGCCTCATATAATGGCCTGTAGCCTATGAGTGAACAGCAGGGCAGACAGCCATGGTCTCTCATGGCCTACCACACTACTGACCTGTACCTCCATCATGAGGACATAAATACCTAGTATTCCCAGTGTTAATTACATTTGAGAACATAATATCTTTATGTACCAAACCAGCTGCAGTGACTAGGGTTTGGGCAGCCCCGGGGCATCGGCCCGCCAGGAAATTTCCCTGTAGGATCTATGGCCAGTCTGCCCCTGCAGGTGAGTATAGATTTCTGCACAAGTACCGCTGGCTGGAGGGCAAATTTAATAAAATAACCTGAACAACCCCTTTAAATGGGTTGTTTAGTTTAGAAGAACATTTTTTATAAACACTATTAGAGAATTCAGAATTAAAATCCTCATCTCTTGAGTGGGGAGAAGCTACAAAGAGATGGATACTGTTAGCTGTATATTATTAAATGGGGCTACTGCATTAGTTCCCAGACAGCCCATCTAATTGTAACATACCATTGAATTCCACTAAAGAAGACACATTTTAAAGATATGGCTTGGGTAGTCCGTAATACAAATGATAAAGGATTCAAGTCGCACAAGACAGTTTATTAACAGAGTAGTTTAGCTTAGAGATGTCAGAAAAAAATTAAATATCCAATCAGCATTTGTAGGACTTGTTAGGGGCAATCACATAGATGATATGTTCATGTTTTATATACTTTACTTGTCAGCAAAGAATAAGAAATTGGAGTCATTATTCCTTTGTCACCATCTTCAGCAAATATAGGCCCAGGAGAGAACACAAGAGGTCCAACCTGACAAAACAAGCAAGAAAAGCCTTTCACCTATGCCGTCTACTCAAATAAACATTATATACTAGGAAATAGCAAATAACCACAAATTCTTTAAAAACTCACTGGTTCTTCTCCTGCTGTGATGTTCACAGAGTATGTTGGACTGATACAGACCCTGAGACCATCATGGGACATATAATGACAGGGAAGGAACTGTGGATACTGATCATCTCCATCAAGTGCAATGACCCGCACTTTAGCTGTAGTGCGTTGTCTCTCTCTAGTTGTCATTTCCTGATATAAAAGAAAACATGTCCATGATTTTTTTTATATTTTTTGTAACTTATCTGAATGTTCCTTGCTTTTTATGGAGAAACAGCTAAAAAATATATTTTAGAATCAAACCAATTTTCACAAGTATGAAAGCATACATCCAGACCTGCTCTGGAGATAAAAGTTAATCTTTGCTATTAAAGGGTTCCTACAGGATTAGAAAAAAAAAGTATGTCCACTTAAAAAAACAACACCATTTTTGTTATCAGGTAGTGTGTGTTATTGCAGCTCGGCCCCAGTCTCTTTAGTGGTGTTGTCGAAATACAGACAAAATGGATAGTTGTGGTGCAGTTTCTACAAGAAACCTGCCAGGTTTTTATCCTAGACAACTACCTTCACTCCCATGAAAATTGTTGCTTCTTCTAGATAAATTAGTGGTTGACATACCATAGACAATGGTCTGTCTCAAACTGTTTTCATCCCTGTTTGTAAGTTATTAAGGGATTTAAATATTGATACTTTATCTTTAGTATAGGTCATCAATATATGGATGGTGCGGATCCAACTCCTGGATCCCTTGCTGATTGTCTGTTTTTAGAGGTTGTGGTTCTGTCACATCAATTGGTCTCATGGCCTTTGTGCAGCTCAGTCACCTTCAAGTGAATGGGATTAAGCTGTAGTACTAAGCCCAACCACTATAAAATATATAGTTCTGTGCTTGGTATAGCATAAAGTGGCTGCAGCGCTTGTCCGCGTATTGCAGCCAGTGGCCTACCGTCAATAGAGGCAGATCATGCAGTCACTGAGGGTATGTGAAGTTGGGGTCCTAGCCTAAATGGCTCAGCATCTTTTACGACCTGAATGCACATAACCAGTAACACCAGACATGATAAATACTGGCCTCAGTCTTCCTCCTGATTCCTCCCATCCTCCTTGCCACTGCCCCCAAATTACAAATGGCATTGGCTCCTGTGTATCAGAACCAGTCAGATACAGCTGGCCAATAAGCAGGGAGTTGCTGTGCTGATGCATTACCCCAAACCTGAGGGTATCTACAATTATTATGTTTTGCATTGTTATGTATGTACACCAGCATGATATGGTATGGTTGGCAAGGACACCCTGTTCCTCCCCTCTTGGTAGGAGTGAGCTGGTTCTACTTTCTGCCAGGAGGGGGGGGGGGTTCTAGCTAAGACAGTGAGGAGGAAGGACACATGTTGAACTACTCCAAGGGTCTTAGGGACTAGCTTCAGATCCAATTCTCCTGTGAGACCACTACTCCAGACAGTCTGCAAGAACACCAAGATACAGCTTACCTAGAAGCTACAGCATTAATAGTCAGCAGAGTGACCAGCAAGCCACAGCTTTACAGACCCTGCTGCAGATGAGGGACTACAGTTCCGACAAAATCCAAGCTGGACCAACTCAAGGCCCACATTACACAGTGAACACTGATAGCAACAAATGCCAGCGTCCAGGTGTTAGCCTGAAGTTCAAGGGATCATCAGCAAGGTAGCACATCCAAGTAGCAATTAACTGCCACATCCACATCATCTGGGGAAAGTAATTGCACTTTGTACCAACTACTGCTGGATGTAATCCCGAGTAAAAAGAGACTTTTATCCTTTACTTCTGGCCTGATTGCTTAAATCACCATTCCACTGCGCCGATCCCCAAGGAGCCTGAGGGAGTACACTGAGACATATCTCATTAAGACTAGAGATGAGCGAACTTTAAAAAAAAGTCCGGTGTTCGGGTTGTGGTAAGTCGCGCATCCCGTTATGGATTCCACTATAGCGGCATATGGAATCCATAAGGGGCGGCTGCCACCAACCCGAACTGTTGAACAGCCGAAGGACCTGGGGTGACGTCACTGTCATATGATTAGTGCAGGGCGTGGCTCAGCACTGGATTTGATCCTGTGCTGAGCCACGCCCCTGCACTGATCACATAACAGTGACGTCACCCCAGGTCCTTCGGCTGTTCAACAGTTCGGGTTGGTCGCAGCCGCCCCTTATGGATTCCATATGCCGCTATAGTGGAATCCATAACGGGATGCGCGACTTACCACAACCCGAACGCCGAATACAGGACTTTTTTTTAAAGTTCGCTCATCTCTAATTAAGACCATTATCACTCTCATCCTCTGCACTGGTTCCTCAGGGGATCGCTGCATTGCTTGCGCTGCTTATTGGGCAGCTGACACCTGACCTCCACTCTGGGCTCTGCTTCTGCCTGTGTGACATTTTACAGTCCAGCGCCATTTAGGAGTACTGAGACAAATGTGAGAGGGCCCTTCCATCTTCAGTGCAGCCTGTGGCTGATGTCTTGAAACCCTGCGACCTGCTGGAAAGCCTGGAAACTTGATGCTGGAGAGTATGTATTGAAAAGTTGCCACTCCAATTGACTCGACCAGCTCCCAGCAGATGCAACTGCAGCAGTCAGCACATTGTGTGCGTGACTGTTAGGGTAACAGACACTCTGGAATGTGGAGGGAAGGAATGATCTGTGTGGCTTGAACTACTAGTGATAGATTTCTATAAGTGAAAGGCACACTGCCTCTGCCATAGGCATATAACCCTGCCTCCATAGAAAGAGCACCCTCAATAGAAATACAACTCCCCCATACTCTCCCCATCCCCCCATATATCTGCTTAAAGTTCTGAGGGGCGATCTAGTCCTTGCCATCTCACTCTAAAAATGATATATATATATATAAATAAATATATATATATATATATACATACAGTATATATATATTGTGGTGATGTGTACAGTATAAGTGCTGGGAGGCGTGTATATCCCACCCAGATACCTCGGCTTGGTGAGATAACTGAAATCCAGAAATCTGCAGTGGTTTCATCAAAGTGTAGTTTGCTGAGACAGTTTTGTCTAGATGTTGTGGGTTGGATTTCATGTGGAATGGGGGATAGGTTTGGTAGTGGGATCTGCCAGTCTACACCCTTCCACTATATGTATTGTCTTTTGCCGGATGTGATCGCAGGTGGGGCCTGCTGTTGTAATCACGGAGGGATAAAACAACCCTCTGTTTGACTTGGGAGGGAGAAAGCCTTAGAGGCTCTGTGTGGTCTCAGCCAGGAGGGCTGAAGGGCCACGAGGCTTTGTAAAGCCTGAAGTTTGGGGGGGCCCAGCAACGCCTACGGAAAGAAGGTCGCTCGGTCAGAGTTGGAAGGACTTCTGGACCATCTCCCCCCAAGGGTGCTGGTGTGGTCACAGCCTGGAGGCTGCTGGACCGTATATGGCTGAGGAAGACAGATCTAATCCTATGTGTGAACGGTGAACTCTATAGGTGAGGTAGAGACAAAACGTGTATTAGGTAGAGCAGGTGTTTATTTCCGATGTTTGTGTGTGATGGTGCTGAAGTGCCAAAATAATGCACCTTTTGGACTTGAACCCCGTTGTCAGAGGAGAAGTCTGTTATTACAACCCCACGAAACAGAGCGATCCTATATATATATATATATATATATATATATATATGTATTTTTTTTTTAACTCTTCCTGCTCTGCTTTGTCATGTACAGTGCTGTGATGGCGTAGGCTCAGAAATTAGCCTGTGCCATCAGCTGTTGGTGTAACGCTGCTTTAGCTGTCAGGACTGGAGCTTATTCCAGTTCTGCCATTTTAACCCTTAAGATGCCTGGTGTGGACATTGCAAACATAACACACATACAATTTAATAAAATGTTTAAAAAAAATAAAAAAAAACACCGAAACCACTTTTTCAATTAAAGTGGTTTTCTTAATAAATATCACCCCAACACAAGGCATGCCCACTAATCAGCTGTAATCATTGTACTCAGTTCTGAGTTTTGCTATGGGGCCCCATGATTTCTATGTACTCAATATCTGAATTATGCGGGCCTGGCTACCAACACCCCTGTAATCAACTGTGTGAAGGTCCTGCAAACAGCTGATTGTGGGGGTGCTGGTAGCCAAGCCCCACCATTCAGATATCGATGACCTATCTTGAGAATGAGTCTAATTCCTGGAGAACCCCTTTAACTTCCTACTTCAACTAAAAACATACATTTTCCCAAGTATTAACAATTCAGTAGCCAAAGAAGATTATGGAAATCATTTTTCAGTTTTCTTACAGAGATTTACTTTCAGTTATATTTCTGATTTGATCATTCAAGCAGTACAGTTGACATTGACTTTTAGCACATACATCATTTTAACTATCAGTTTAGTGCATAATACAGTTGACGGTAACAATGGCAGCACTTCAGACTAGGCAGGGATTTTAGTACAGTGCAAAAGTCACCCTGAGTTTAGCTGTTCTATTTTTACTGTCTGTTAAGAATGACACAATATTAAGTGTCTGGCTGTCACCATGCATTAGCTCCAAATCACTGCAGATGATAGCACCCATATGTAGGTAGATCAGAAAGTTAAGCTGAAAGCTCAAAGGTGAGGAGGAGTCCAACCCTCACCCAGGCAGACCAGTCACTAGTCCATGATTGGTAGTGGTGTGAAATGGTATAATCTCCAAGAGATTACACTTAAATGTGATTACTGCTAGTGTGAGGGGGACACCCCTTGTAAGGATGATTATCTATTTAAGACTTGTTTAGATACAAATGAATTGGTCTTGTCATGTGTTTATAGCAGTCTGACTCCCAGGCACGAACTCTTGTGGAACATAGAAAGGCTTATCCAGGAAAACATGTTTCTCACTTGTTAGGGAGAGTGCCTAGTATGGTGTAGCTCCACAGTCCTAAGGTGGTTTGTGGGCATATTCTCTATCCATAGGTTAGGTGCCACATGGTGTAGTCTACATTTATGTCTGCAAGAAATATGTTTGTAGAAGAATTGTTTAGTTTAACCTGCACAATCCAAGCCATATCTAGATAGTTATCACTTATAAAAGATTCTAAATGTCATGCTACTATCTAATGCTCATTAATAAGTCATCAGTCTAGGATATTTGATTGTATGATTTATTCAACCACAACACTTTTTTGTAATATTTGCCATATTTATTTGTACTTATCTATTAAATACTTTTAATAATATAAGTATACCCTCTTCTGGACTGGAAACGTCAGTGGGGACTGTTGTAAGGAAACCTGTCAACTTAAAAATCCAATGTAATCTGCCAATAGCATATTATAGAGCAGGAGGAGCTGAGCAGATTTATATATATATTTTTATTAGAAAAGATTCAGTAAAACTTGTATTTCATTGATTTAAATCCTGCTTATTCAGGTCTTTGAAGTCAAGGAGGCGGTGCTATCAGTTACTGACAGCTCTCTCTGTATACACAGTCATAGAGGGAAGGTCCTATCAGTTACTGACAGCTCTCTGTATACACAGTCATAGAGGGAAGGTCCCATCAGTGACTGACAGCTATCTCTGTATACACAGTCATAGAGGGAAGGTCCTATCAGTGACTGACAGCTATCTCTGTATACACAGTCATAGAGGGAAGGTCCTATCAGTGACTGACAGCTCTCTCTGTATACACAGTCATAGAGGGAAGGTCCTATCAGTGACTGACAGCTATCTCTGTATACATAGTCATAGAGGGAGGGTCCTATCAGTGACTGACAGCTATCTTTGTATACACAGTCATAGAGGGAAGGTCCTATCAGTGACTGACAGCTATCTGTATACACAGTCATAGAGGGAAGGTCCTATCAGTGACTGACAGCTATCTCTGTATACACAGTCATAGAGGGAAGGTCCTAACAGTGACTGACAGCTCTCTGTATACACAGTCATAGAGGGAAGGTCCTATCAGTAACTGACAGCTCTCTCTGTATACATAGTCATAGAGGGAAGGTCCTATCAGTGACTGACAGCTATCTGTATACAGTCATAGAGGGAAGGTCCTATCAGTGACTGACAGCTATCTCTGTATACACAGTCATAGAGGGAAGGTCCTATCAGTGACTGACAGCTATCTCTGTATACACAGTCATAGAGGGAAGGTCCTATCAGTGACTGACAGCTCTCTCTGTATACACAGTCATAGAGGGAAGGTCCTAACAGTGACTGACAGCTATCTCTGTATACACAGTCATAGAGGGAAGGTCCTATCAGTGACTGACAGCTCTCTCTGTATACATAGTCATAGAGGGAAGGTCCTATCAGTGACTGACAGCTATCTGTATACAGTCATAGAGGGAAGGTCCTATCAGTGACTGACAGCTATCTCTGTATACACAGTCATAGAGGGAAGGTCCTATCAGTGACTGACAGCTATCTCTGTATACACAGTCATAGAGGGAAGGTCCTATCAGTGACTGACAGCTCTCTCTGTATACACAGTCATAGAGGAAAGGTCCTATCAGTGATGACAGCTATCTCTGTATACACAGTCATAGAGGGAAGGTCCTATCAGTGACTGACAGCTCTCTGTATACACAGTCATAGAGGGAAGGTCCTATCAGTGACTGACAGCTATCTCTGTATACACAGTCATAGAGGGAAGGTCCTATCAGTGACTGACAGCTATCTCTGTATACACAGTCATAGAGGGAAGGTCCTATCAGTGACTGACAGCTATCTCTGTATACACAGTCATAGAGGGAGGGTCCTATCAGTGACTGACAGCTATCTCTGTATACACAGTCATAGAAGGAAGGTCCTATCAGTGACTGACAGCTCTCTCTGTATACACAGTCATAGAGGGAAGGTCCTATCAGTTACTGACAGCTCTCTGTATACACAGTCATAGAGGGAAGATCCTATCAGTGACTAACAGCTCTCTCTGTATACACAGTCATAGAGGGAGGGTCCTATCAGTGACTGACAGCTATCTCTGTATACACAGTCATAGAGGGAGGGTCCTATCAGTGACTGACAGCTATCTCTGTATACATAGTCATAGAGCGAAGGTCCTATCAGTGACTAACAGCTCTCTCTGTATACACAGTCATAGAGGGAAGGTCCTATCAGTGATTGACAGCTCTCTCTGTATACACAGTCATAAAGGGAAGGTCCTATCAGTGACTGACAGCTCTCTATGTATACACAGTCATAGAGGGAAGGTCCTATCAGTGACTGACAGCTATCTCTGTATACATAGTCATAGAGGGAAGGTCCTATCAGTGACTGACAGCTCTCTCTGTATACACAGTCATAGAGGGAAGGTCCTATCAGTGACTGACAGCTATCCCTGTATACACAGTCATAGAGGGAAGGTCCTATCAGTGACTGACAGCTATCTCTGTATACACAGTCATAGAGGGAAGGTCCTATCAGTGACTGACAGCTATCTCTGGATACACAGTCATAGAGGGAAGGTCCTATCAGTGACTGACAGCTATCTCTGTATACATAGTCATAGAGGGAAGGTCCTATCAGTGACTGACAGCTATCTCTGTATACACAGTCATAGAGGGAAGGTCCTATCAGTGACTGACAGCTCTCTCTGTTTACACAGTCATAGAGGGAAGGTCCTATCAGTGACTGACAGCTCTCTCTGTATACACAGTCATAGAGGAAAGGTCCTATCAGTGACTGACAGCTATCCCTGTATACACAGTCATAGAGGGAAGGTCCTATCAGTGACTGACAGCTATCTCTGTATACACAGTCATAGAGGGAAGGTCCTATCAGTGACTGACAGCTATCTCTGGATACACAGTCATAGAGGGAAGGTCCTATCAGTGACTGACAGCTCTCTCTGTATACACAGTCATAGAGGGAAGGTCCTATCAGTGAGGGACAGCTATCTCTGTATACACAGTCATAGAGGGAAGGTCCTATCAGTGACTGACAGCTCTCTCTGTATACACTGTCATAGAGGGAAGGTCCTATCAGTGACTGACAGCTATCTCTGTATACACAGTCATAGAGGGAAGGTCCTATCAGTGACTGACAGCTCTCTCTGTATACACAGTCATAGAGGGAAGGTCCTATCAGTGACTGACAGCTATCTCTGTATACACAGTCATAGAGGGAAGGTCCTATCAGTGACTGACAGCTATCTCTGTATACACAGTCATAGAGGGAAGATCCTATCAGTGACTGACAGCTATCTCTGTATACACAGTCATAGAGGGAAGGTCCTATCAGTGACTGACAGCTATCTCTGTATACACAGTCATAGAGGGAAGGTCCTATCAGTGACTGACAGCTCTCTCTGTATACACAGTCATAGAGGGAAGGTCCTATCAGTGACTGACAGCTATCTCTGTATACACAGTCATAGAGGGAAGGTCCTATCAGTGACTGACAGCTATCTCTGTATACACAGTCATAGAGGGAAGGTCCTATCAGTGACTGACAGCTCTCTCTGTATACACAGTCATAGAGGGAAGGTCCTATCAGTGACTGACAGCTCTCTCTGTATACACAGTCATAGAGGGAAGGTCCTATCAGTGACTGACAGCTCTCTGTATACACAGTCATAGAGGGAAGGTCCTATCAGTGACTGACAGCTCTCTCTGTATACACAGTCATAGAGGGAAGGTCCTATCAGTGACTGACAGCTACTCTGTATACACAGTCATAGAGGGAAGGTCCTATCAGTGACTGACAGCTCTCTCTGTATACACAGTCATAGAGGGAAGGTCCTATCAGTGACTGACAGCTATCTCTGTATACACAGTCATAGAGGGAAGGTCCTATCAGTGACTGACAGCTCTCTCTGTATACACAGTCATAGAGGGAAGGTCCTATCAGTGACTGACAGCTATCTCTGTATACACAGTCATAGAGGGAAGGTCCTATCAGTGACTGACAGCTCTCTCTGTATACACAGTCATAGAGGGAAGGTCCTATCAGTGACTGACAGCTATCTCTGTATACACAGTCATAGAGGGAAGGTCCTATCAGTGACTGACAGCTATCTCTGTATACACAGTCATAGAGGGAAGGTCCTATCAGTGACTGACAGCTCATCTGTATACACAGTCATAGAGGGAAGGTCCTATCAGTGACTGACAGCTATCTCTGTATACACAGTCATAGAGGGAAGGTCCTATCAGTGACTGACAGCTATCTCTGTATACACAGTCATAGAGGGAAGGTCCTATCAGTGACTGACAGCTCTCTCTGTATACACAGTCATAGAGGGAAGGTCCTATCAGTGACTGACAGCTATCTCTGTATACACAGTCATAGAGGGAAGGTCCTATCAGTGACTGACAGCTATCTCTGTATACACAGTCATAGAGGAAGGTCCTATCAGTGACTGACAGCTATCTCTGTATACACAGTCATAGAGGGAAGGTCCTATCAGTGACTGACAGCTATCTCTGTATACACAGTCATAGAGGGAAGGTCCTATCAGTGACTGACAGCTATCTCTGTATACACAGTCATAGAGGGAAGGTCCTATCAGTGACTGACAGCTCTCTCTGTATACACAGTCATAGAGGGAAGGTCCTATCAGTGACTGACAGCTATCTCTGTATACACAGTCATAGAGGGAAGGTCCTATCAGTGACTGACAGCTATCTCTGTATACACAGTCATAGAGGGAAGGTCCTATCAGTGACTGACAGCTATCTCTGTATACACAGTCATAGAGGGAAGGTCCTATCAGTGACTGACAGCTATCTCTGTATACACAGTCATAGAGGGAAGGTCCTATCAGTGACTGACAGCTATCTCTGTATACACAGTCATAGAGGGAAGGTCCTATCAGTGACTGACAGCTATCTCTGTATACACAGTCATAGAGGGAAGGTCCTATCAGTGACTGACAGCTATCTCTGTATACACAGTCATAGAGGGAAGGTCCTATCAGTGACTGACAGCTATCTCTGTATACACAGTCATAGAGGGAAGGTCCTATCAGTGACTGACAGCTATCTCTGTATACACAGTCATAGAGGGAAGGTCCTATCAGTGACTGACAGCTATCTCTGTATACACAGTCATAGAGGGAAGGTCCTATCAGTGACTGACAGCTATCTCTGTATACACAGTCATAGAGGGAAGGTCCTATCAGTGACTGACAGCTATCTCTGTATACACAGTCATAGAGGGAAGGTCCTATCAGTGACTGACAGCTATCTCTGTATACACAGTCATAGAGGGAAGGTCCTATCAGTGACTGACAGCTATCTCTGTATACACAGTCATAGAGGGAAGGTCCTATCAGTGACTGACAGCTATCTCTGTATACACAGTCATAGAGGGAAGGTCCTATCAGTGACTGACAGCTCTCTCTGTATACACAGTCATAGAGGGAAGGTCCTATCAGTGACTGACAGCTATCTCTGTATACACAGTCATAGAGGAAGGTCCTATCAGTGACTGACAGCTATCTCTGTATACACAGTCATAGAGGGAAGGTCCTATCAGTGACTGACAGCTATCTCTGTATACACAGTCATAGAGGGAAGGTCCTATCAGTGACTGACAGCTCTCTCTGTATACACAGTCATAGAGGGAAGGTCCTATCAGTGACTGACAGCTATCTCTGTATACACAGTCATAGAGGGAAGGTCCTATCAGTGACTGACAGCTATCTCTGTATACACAGTCATAGAGGGAAGGTCCTATCAGTGACTGACAGCTATCTCTGTATACACAGTCATAGAGGAAGGTCCTATCAGTGACTGACAGCTCTCTCTGTATACACAGTCATAGAGGGAAGGTCCTATCAGTGACTGACAGCTATCTCTGTATACACAGTCATAGAGGGAAGGTCCTATCAGTGACTGACAGCTATCTCTGTATACACAGTCATAGAGGGAAGGTCCTATCAGTGACTGACAGCTCTCTCTGTATACACAGTCATAGAGGGAAGGTCCTATCAGTGACTGACAGCTCTCTCTGTATACACAGTCATAGAGGGAAGGTCCTATCAGTGACTGACAGCTTCTCTGTATACACAGTCATAGAGGGAAGGTCCTATCAGTGACTGACAGCTCTCTCTGTATACACAGTCATAGAGGAAGGTCCTATCAGTGACTGACAGCTCTCTCTGTATACACAGTCATAGAGGGAAGGTCCTATCAGTGACTGACAGCTCTCTCTGTATACACAGTCATAGAGGGAAGGTCCTATCAGTGACTGACAGCTATCTCTGTATACACAGTCATAGAGGGAAGGTCCTATCAGTGACTGACAGCTATCTCTGTATACACAGTCATAGAGGGAAGGTCCTATCAGTGACTGACAGCTCTCTCTGTATACACAGTCATAGAGGGAAGGTCCTATCAGTGACTGACAGCTCTCTCTGTATACATAGTCATAGAGGGAAGGTCCTATCAGTGACTGACAGCTCTCTCTGTATACACAGTCATAGAGGGAAGGTCCTATCAGTGACTGACAGCTCTCTGTATACACAGTCATAGAGGGAAGGTCCTATCAGTGACTGACAGCTCTCTCTGTATACACAGTCATAGAGGGAGGGTCCTATCAGTGACTGACAGCTATCTGTATACACAGTCATAGAGGGAAGGTCCTATCAGTGACTGACAGCTATCTGTATACACAGTCATAGAGGGAAGGTCCTATCAGTGACTGACAGCTCTCTCTGTATACACAGTCATAGAGGGAGGGTCCTATCAGTGACTGACAGCTCTCTGTATACACAGTCATAGAGGGAGGGTCCTATCAGTGACTGACAGCTATCTCTGTATACACAGTCAGAGGGAAGGTCCTATCAGTGACTGACAGCTCTCTCTGTATACACAGTCATAGAGGGAAGGTCCTATCAGTGACTGACAGCTATCTGTATACATAGTCATAGAGCGAAGGTCCTATCAGTGACTGACAGCTATCTCTGTATACACAGTCATAGAGGGAAGGTCCTATCAGTGACTGACAGCTCTCTCTGTATACATAGTCATAGAGGGAAGGTCCTATCAGTGACTGACAGCTCTCTCTGTATACATAGTCATAGAGGGAAGGTCCTATCAGTGACTGACAGCTATCTGTATACATAGTCATAGAGCGAAGGTCCTATCAGTGACTGACAGCTATCTCTGTATACACAGTCATAGAGGGAAGGTCCTATCAGTGACTGACAGCTATCTGTATACATAGTCATAGAGCGAAGGTCCTATCAGTGACTGACAGCTATCTCTGTATACACAGTCATAGAGGGAAGGTCCTATCAGTGACTGACAGCTCTCTCTGTATACACAGTCATAGAGGGAAGGTCCTATCAGTGACTGACAGCTATCTGTATACATAGTCATAGAGCGAAGGTCCTATCAGTGACTGACAGCTATCTCTGTATACACAGTCATAGAGGGAAGGTCCTATCAGTGACTGACAGCTATCTCTGTATACACAGTCATAGAGGGAAGGTCCTATCAGTGACTGACAGCTATCTCTGTATACACAGTCATAGAGGGAAGGTCCTATCAGTGACTGACAGCTATCTCTGTATACACAGTCATAGAGGGAAGGTCCTATCAGTGACTGACAGCTCTCTCTGTATACACAGTCATAGAGGGAAGGTCCTATCAGTGACTGACAGCTATCTCTGGATACACAGTCATAGAGGAAGGTCCTATCAGTGACTGACAGCTCTCTCTGTATACACAGTCATAGAGGGAAAGGTCCTATCAGTGACTGACAGCTATCTCTGTATACACAGTCATAGAGGGAAGGTCCTATCAGTGACTGACAGCTCTCTCTGTATACACAGTCATAGAGGGAAGGTCCTATCAGTGACTGACAGCTATCTCTGTATACACAGTCATAGAGGGAGGGTCCTATCAGTGACTGACAGCTATCTCTGTATACACAGTCATAGAGGGAAGGTCCTATCAGTGACTGACAGCTATCTCTGTATACACAGTCATAGAGGGAAGGTCCTATCAGTGACTGACAGTTCTCTGTATACACAGTCATAGAGGGAAGGTCCTATCAGTGACTGACAGCTATCTCTGTATACACAGTCATAGAGGGAAGGTCCTATCAGTGACTGACAGCTCTCTCTGTATACACAGTCATAGAGGGAAGGTCCTATCAGTGACTGACAGCTATCTCTGTATACATAGTCATAGAGGGAAGGTCCTATCAGTGACTGACAGCTATCTCTGTATACACAGTCATAGAGGGAAGGTCCTATCAGTGACTGACAGCTACTCTGTATACACAGTCATAGAGGGAAGGTCCTATCAGTGACTGACAGCTATCTCTGTATACACAGTCATAGAGGGAAGGTCCTATCAGTGACTGACAGCTATCTCTGTATACACAGTCATAGAGGGAAGGTCCTATCAGTGACTGACAGCTATCTCTGTATACACAGTCATAGAGGGAAGGTCCTATCAGTGACTGACAGCTATCTCTGTATACACAGTCATAGAGGGAAGGTCCTATCAGTGACTGACAGCTCTCTCTGTATACACAGTCATAGAGGGAAGGTCCTATCAGTGACTGACAGCTATCTCTGTATACACAGTCATAGAGGGAAGGTCCTATCAGTGACTGACAGCTATCTCTGTATACACAGTCATAGAGGGAAGGTCCTATCAGTGACTGACAGCTCTCTCTGTATACACAGTCATAGAGGGAAGGTCCTATCAGTGACTGACAGCTCTCTCTGTATACACAGTCATAGAGGGAAGGTCCTATCAGTGACTGACAGCTCTCTCTGTATACACAGTCATAGAGGGAAGGTCCTATCAGTGACTGACAGCTCTCTCTGTATACACAGTCATAGAGGAAGGTCCTATCAGTGACTGACAGCTATCTCTGTATACACAGTCATAGAGGGAAGGTCCTATCAGTGACTGACAGCTATCTCTGTATACACAGTCATAGAGGGAAAGGTCCTATCAGTGACTGACAGCTATCTCTGTATACACAGTCATAGAGGGAAGGTCCTATCAGTGACTGACAGCTCTCTCTGTATACACAGTCATAGAGGGAAGGTCCTATCAGTGACTGACAGCTCTCTCTGTATACACAGTCATAGAGGGAAGGTCCTATCAGTGACTGACAGCTCTCTCTGTATACACAGTCATAGAGGGAAGGTCCTATCAGTGACTGACAGCTATCTCTGTATACACAGTCATAGAGGGAAGGTCCTATCAGTGACTGACAGCTATCTCTGTATACATAGTCATAGAGGAAAGGTCCTATCAGTGACTGACAGCTATCTCTGTATACACAGTCATAGAGGGAAGGTCCTATCAGTGACTGACAGCTCTCTCTGTATACACAGTCATAGAGGAAGGTCCTATCAGTGACTGACAGCTATCTCTGTATACACAGTCATAGAGGGAAGGTCCTATCAGTGACTGACAGCTATCTCTGTATACACAGTCATAGAGGGAAGGTCCTATCAGTGACTGACAGCTATCTCTGTATACACAGTCATAGAGGGAAGGTCCTATCAGTGACTGACAGCTCTCTCTGTATACACAGTCATAGAGGAAGGTCCTATCAGTGACTGACAGCTATCTCTGTATACACAGTCATAGAGGGAAGGTCCTATCAGTGACTGACAGCTATCTCTGTATACACAGTCATAGAGGGAAGGTCCTATCAGTGACTGACAGCTATCTCTGTATACACAGTCATAGAGGGAAGGTCCTATCAGTGACTGACAGCTCTCTGTATACACAGTCATAGAGGGAAGGTCCTATCAGTGACTGACAGCTATCTCTGTATACACAGTCATAGAGGGAAGGTCCTATCAGTGACTGACAGCTATCTCTGTATACACAGTCATAGAGGGAAGGTCCTATCAGTGACTGACAGCTATCTCTGTATACACAGTCATAGAGGGAAGGTCCTATCAGTGACTGACAGCTATCTCTGTATACACAGTCATAGAGGAAGGTCCTATCAGTGACTGACAGCTATCTCTGTATACACAGTCATAGAGGGAAGGTCCTATCAGTGACTGACAGCTCTCTCTGTATACACAGTCATAGAGGGAAGGTCCTATCAGTGACTGACAGCTATCTCTGTATACACAGTCATAGAGGAAGGTCCTATCAGTGACTGACAGCTATCTCTGTATACACAGTCATAGAGGGAAGGTCCTATCAGTGACTGACAGCTCTCTCTGTATACACAGTCATAGAGGGAAGGTCCTATCAGTGACTGACAGCTCTCTCTGTATACACAGTCATAGAGGGAAGGTCCTATCAGTGACTGACAGCTCTCTCTGTATACACAGTCATAGAGGAAGGTCCTATCAGTGACTGACAGCTATCTCTGTATACACAGTCATAGAGGGAAGGTCCTATCAGTGACTGACAGCTATCTCTGTATACACAGTCATAGAGGGAAGGTCCTATCAGTGACTGACAGCTCTCTGTATACACAGTCATAGAGGGAAGGTCCTATCAGTGACTGACAGCTCTCTCTGTATACACAGTCATAGAGGGAAGGTCCTATCAGTGACTGACAGCTCTCTCTGTATACACAGTCATAGAGGGAAGGTCCTATCAGTGACTGACAGCTATCTCTGTATACACAGTCATAGAGGGAAGGTCCTATCAGTGACTGACAGCTATCTCTGTATACATAGTCATAGAGGGAAGGTCCTATCAGTGACTGACAGCTATCTCTGTATACATAGTCATAGAGGGAAGGTCCTATCAGTGACTGACAGCTCTCTCTGTATACACAGTCATAGAGGGAAGGTCCTATCAGTGACTGACAGCTATCTCTGTATACACAGTCATAGAGGGAAGGTCCTATCAGTGACTGACAGCTATCTCTGTATACACAGTCATAGAGGGAAGGTCCTATCAGTGACTGACAGCTATCTCTGTATACACAGTCATAGAGGGAAGGTCCTATCAGTGACTGACAGCTTCTCTGTATACACAGTCATAGAGGGAAGGTCCTATCAGTGACTGACAGCTATCTCTGTATACACAGTCATAGAGGGAAGGTCCTATCAGTGACTGACAGCTATCTCTGTATACACAGTCATAGAGGGAAGGTCCTATCAGTGACTGACAGCTCTCTCTGTATACACAGTCATAGAGGGAAGGTCCTATCAGTGACTGACAGCTCTCTCTGTATACACAGTCATAGAGGGAAGGTCCTATCAGTGACTGACAGCTCTCTGTATACACAGTCATAGAGGGAAGGTCCTATCAGTGACTGACAGCTCTCTCTGTATACACAGTCATAGAGGAAGGTCCTATCAGTGACTGACAGCTCTCTCTGTATACACAGTCATAGAGGGAAGGTCCTATCAGTGACTGACAGCTATCTCTGTATACACAGTCATAGAGGGAAGGTCCTATCAGTGACTGACAGCTATCTCTGTATACACAGTCATAGAGGGAAGGTCCTATCAGTGACTGACAGCTCTCTCTGTATACATAGTCATAGAGGGAAGGTCCTATCAGTGACTGACAGCTATCTCTGTATACACAGTCATAGAGGGAAGGTCCTATCAGTGACTGACAGCTCTCTCTGTATACACAGTCATAGAGGGAAGGTCCTATCAGTGACTGACAGCTCTCTCTGTATACACAGTCATAGAGGGAAGGTCCTATCAGTGACTGACAGCTCTCTTTATACACAGTCATAGAGGGAAGGTCCTATCAGTGACTGACAGCTCTCTGTATACATAGTCATAGAGGGAAGGTCTTATCAGTGACTGACAGCTATCTCTGTATACACAGTCATAGAGGGAAGGTCCTATCAGTGACTGACAGCTATCTCTGTATACACAGTCATAGAGGGAAGGTCCTATCAGTGACTGACAGCTCTCTCTGTATACACAGTCATAGAAGGAAGGTCCTATCAGTGACTGACAGCTATCCCTGTATACACAGTCATAGAGGGAAGGTCCTATCAGTGACTGACAGCTATCTCTGTATACACAGTCATAGAGGGAAGGTCCTATCAGTGACTGACAGCTATCTCTGGATACACAGTCATAGAGGGAAGGTCCTATCAGTGACTGACAGCTCTCTCTGTATACATAGTCATAGAGGGAAAGTCCTATCAGTGACTGACAGCTATCTCTGTATACACAGTCATAGAGGAAGGTCCTATCAGTGACTGACAGCTCTCTCTGTATACACAGTCATAGAGGGAAGGTCCTATCAGTGACTGACAGCTATCTCTGTATACACAGTCATAGAGGGAAGGTCCTATCAGTGACTGACAGCTATCTCTGTATACACAGTCATAGAGGGAAGGTCCTATCAGTGACTGACAGCTATCTCTGTATACACAGTCATAGAGGGAAGGTCCTATCAGTGACTGACAGCTATCTCTGTATACACAGTCATAGAGGGAAGGTCCTATCAGTGACTGACAGCTATCTCTGTATACACAGTCATAGAGGGAAGGTCCTATCAGTGACTGACAGCTCTCTCTGTATACACAGTCATAGAGGGAAGGTCCTATCAGTGACTGACAGCTCTCTCTGTATACACAGTCATAGAGGGAAGGTCCTATCAGTGACTGACAGCCTCTCTGTATACACAGTCATAGAGGGAAGGTCCTATCAGTGACTGACAGCTATCTCTGTATACACAGTCATAGAGGGAAGGTCCTATCAGTGACTGACAGCTCTCTCTGTATACACAGTCATAGAGGGAAGGTCCTATCAGTGACTGACAGCTATCTCTGTATACACAGTCATAGAGGGAAGGTCCTATCAGTGACTGACAGCTTCTCTGTATACACAGTCATAGAGGGAAGGTCCTATCAGTGACTGACAGCTCTCTCTGTATACACAGTCATAGAGGGAAGGTCCTATCAGTGACTGACAGCTGTCTCTGTATACACAGTCATAGAGGAAGGTCCTATCAGTGACTGACAGCTCTTCTGTATACACAGTCATAGAGGGAAGGTCCTATCAGTGACTGACAGCTCTCTGTATACACAGTCATAGAGGGAAGGTCCTATCAGTGACTGACAGCTCTCTGTATACACAGTCATAGAGGGGAGGTCCTATCAGTGACTGACAGCTCTCTGTATACACGGTCATAGAGGGGAGGTCCTATCAGTGACTGACAGCTATCTCTGTATATACAGTCATAGAGGGAAGGTCCTATCAGTGACTGACAGCTATCTGTATACACAGTCATAGAGGGAAGGTCCTATCAGTGACTGACAGCTATCTCTGTATACACAGTCATAGAGGGAAGGTCCTATCAGTGACTGACAGCTATCTCTGTATACACAGTCATAGAGGGAGGGTCCTATCAGTGACTGACAGCTCTCTGTATACACTGTCATAGAGGGGAGGTCCTATCAGTGACTGACAGCTCTCTCTGTATACATAGTCATAGAAGGAAGGTCCTATCAGTGACTGATAGCTCTCTCTGTATACACAGTCATAGAGGGAGGGTCCTATCAGTGACTGACAGCTCTCTGTATACATAGTCATAGAGGGAGGGTCCTATCAGTGACTGACAGCTCTCTCTGTATACATAGTCATAGAGGGAGGGCTGTCAATGACTGATAGGACGGCCTCCTGGACTTCAAACCTCAGAAGGAGCAAGAATTTAAATGAATAAAATACATTTTACTGAATCTTTTACCACAAAACAATATATATCAATCTGCTCAGCTCCTACTGCTCTCCAGATCAGAAATCAAGTTCAATGTGACAAGTTGCCTTTGAATGTTTGCAACAGCTAGACATCTCTGATAAAAGAAAAGGATAACTGTAATGTCTCAAATGTTACCTTTTTATAATGTAATAAGAATTGCTGGGTAATTACTGTTGGAGAACTATATTACATGGTCTATTTCTATGACTCAGCTATCGTGTAGTACGTAGCCTAGAGTGGAGTTCTTTCTTTATAGCCCCAAAGCCAACACATTTTTCAGAAATCTAACATATGGTAAAATGTATACTAATACAAAAAATGTTTTCCTACGACTTCCCATGGAAGTTAACATAATTTCAGATGAAATATGAAGATTACTATTTTGAAATAATAAACTGTAAATGAAAACCCCCCAAAAATTGATTAATAGCACCATTTCTATTTTTGCAGATGACACTAAGCTGTGTAGTACTGTGCAGTCTATGGAAGATGTCCATAAACTACAAGCTGACTTGGACACTCTGAGTGATTGGGCATCAACTTGGCAAATGAGGTTCAATGTGGATAAATGTAAAGTTATGCATCTTGATAGTAATAATCTCTGTGCTTCATATGTCCTAGGGGATGTAACACTGGGAGAGTCACTTATAGAGAAGGATTTGGGTGTCCTTGTAGATTAAATAACAGCATATAATGTCAATTGTCTGCTTCTACGGCTACCAGGATTTTGTCATGCATAGCATGAACTCGCGGGGCAGGGATGTAATATTTTTTACACTTTACAAAGCGTTGGGGCGGCCTCATCTGGAATATGCAGTTCAGTTCTGGGCACCAGTCCACAGAAAGTATGCTCTGCAGCTGGAAAAAGTACAGAGGAGAGCGATTAAACTAAAAAGGGGAATGGAGGGTCTTGAAGTTATGACGAAAGATTAAGTGAATTAAATTTATTTAGTCTTGAGAAGAGACGTCTAAGGGGGGACATGATTAACCTATACAAATATATAAATGGGCCATACAAAAATTACAGTAATATACTGTTCCATGTAAAATGCCCTCAAAAGTCAAGGGGGCTCTGCCTCCGACTGGAGAAGAAAAAGTTCAGTCTCCAGAAGCGTCAAAGCGTCTTTACTGTAAGAACTGTGAATCTGTGGAATAGACTTCCTCAGGACGTGGTCACAGCTGAAACAGTGGACAGTTTTAAAAAGGGTTTAGAAGAATTCCTAAAATAAACCCAACATTAATGCTTATGAAAATGTGTAGAAATCTGAGTCTCACTTCCTTCTGGGATTCGCGTCTCCACCTATCCCTTGGTTGAACTTGATGGACTTATGTCTTTTTCAACCGTATCAACTGATATGTAATGTACGTGTAGCAACCAAATATCTCACCACAGCATGGATGATGACCTCCAATTCCTGTACACTTTCATAATCCAAAGGCCTAGACAATAACACTTTCCCATTGTTTGGGTGATCCATGTGAAAGTATTTAAAGTCACCCTGAATGAATGCAAAAAAATAATAATTTCAAATCAGAAATTTTAAAATGAATCACATACACAAAGTGGAACAAAAGAGGTTTTCCAACTAGATGAGCAATAATCCACAAGTGATTAAATCCATGGGCTCTTTTGTGGCTGGTCCTGTTCATGTGTTAGAACCTGTGCCTAAGAAAGATCCCCTGGTCGCCTGATGGGTCACTTTTAAGTTGGCCGTACAGATTAGTCTAAAATTGATCAAAACGGATCATTTCAACCAAAGCCAATGTTATTCGGGTGAAATTTAACAACATACAATCGCTTTAGCCAGCTGATGGCAGACCATTATTGTTTGAAAAGAGTTTTCTTTACAGAATTTCAGCCATAGTGAGTCTGCTTCTGTTATATGGAAAAAGGAAGCTCCACTACAATTTTACCTTAAAGTAAATGTCATAGCTGTTCATCAGACTACAGAGCTGAAAAATGGGCATCATTCTAAATTAAAATGGTATTATACTTTCTATAAATGAAAAATGAAAGTGCTTAGCGCACATTTTTAAACAAACGTGTGTCGGGCCCATCTACCAGGCGTCAAGGTGGCTTCTGCAGATGGGTACCTAACACTAACAAACCGCCTCTCTTGGACTTACCTAAGTCTACAATTTTCAGGGCAGTGTAGGAACCAGCTACATTTATACTCTGCTCAGAAGCCTGTCATGGGCCAGACACACGTTTGATCAAAAATGTGCGCTAAGCGCTTCCATTTTTCATTTATAGTAAGTATAATACCATTTTAATTTAGAATGATCCCCATTTTTCAGCTCTGTAGTATGTGAAATGTTGTGCAGCCATTTTTATTATCAACCATGTTTGCTTTATGGACGTGCACCAGTAATTATGTATATGAATGTGCTAGTCTAAATTTTCTTGTAGCGTTCATTAGACTATATACCGCAATACACAAAATTCTATATACAGACACGATCATACTCTTTTTAGTCAGTTTCGGACATTACAGCTGTTTAAACTGGCCATACATGTTCAATAAACCCGGGCTATGGATAAAAGATCTTTCTGAGAATGTTCCTGTAAAGAAAGCCTCTTACTCTTGGACAAAAATATTACACAGTGAACTTCTTTTCAAATAATAATGACACCTAGAGATGAGCAAATCAATTCTAAACGAATCAGATCCATCATTAATTTCACAAAATGCTTTGTGCTTCCTACAATACTTTTCAGTCAGCCTGACAGTTAATCAGCGAGATGGGGTATATTGACTGGTCTATCAGGCTGTATATTAGTTCTGAAGCCCACCATTGTGATCTCAGCCACTAAGGAGACAGGATGTGTCTGCCATCGTTCAGACAGACACTTATTAAACACACAAGCCAGCCATTTTAGGCACTTGCAGGGAGAGTGTGGGGATTGTGAAGATAGTATGTTTAGTTAGGTAGATTGAATTACTAGGTAGAAAGTCAGGTTTTATTATTAGGGACAACATAGGGACAGTTTGTTTTGTGTGTCTTCTGGGCTGCTGGAGCTGTTAACAAATCATATGTATACAGAGTGCTGCACTGCTGCACAGAAACCCTTAAATATACACATTTACTATCAGATATGTGTTAATCTAATAGTAAATGACCCCCAAAGGTTGCTTGTGCCGCAATCTGCGACTTTTCCTCGCTCTTGCCACATCTAAAAAAGTGGGTGTGGCATGGGCAGAGAAGGGGGCGGGCTGGCAGGTGAAGAAAAAAGAGTTTCAGGCGTAGAATATGTTCTAAATCAGGCATTCTCAAACTGCGGCCCTCCAGCTGTTTTAAAACTACAACTCCTACAATGCCCTGCTGTAGGCTGATACCTGTAAGCTGTTCAGGCATGCTGGGAGTTGTAGTTTTGCAACAGCTGGAGGGCCGCAGTTTGAGGATGCCTGTTCTAAATCTATGCCAGCAAGGAAGCTGGCATAGATTTAGACTGGCGGTGGATGCGCTGAAGTTATGTAGAAGCCGGCGCTTCTACATAAATTTGGTGGATCCACTGCCAGTTGCTCTTAATAAATGACCCTCTCATTTGTTTTTATGTTACATGCAGATTGTGCCACGGATTATGTTGCAGATTTGCCTTAGATTTGCACTGCAAATAGTAAAATATGCAGCAAAAATCTGTGCCAATCTTCACCATAATAATCAAGCTATGGATCTGAAAATCCATAGCTTGTTCTCAACAGAATATGAATCGTGTTCGGAAAGCCCAATACTTGTATATTGTACTGTATATGCACCTACATAAAATGTTTTAAACTGATTATATAGCTCTGCGGGAGCCGATCCATAACACTGATGGTACCCGGGTTTAGTTTTTAGAGCTTTCAAAGTGCAAAAACAAAGTTTTAAAGATATGCAAATTTCCTATCGCAAGTGCCCTGGGGTGGAGAGTGTGCTGCAAATGCCCAGTGCTCCCCGCCTTGCTTGCGCCTGACTCCTTCCCTCTGTATCGTCTGGCCAGCCCTGTATCCTTGCTGTATCATTCTCGTCTCCATTCATAATCCAGGACCTGTGCGCCGAGCCTGTTACTTAACCGGCGCATGCGCACTGCATATCAGTTCTGTGCATGCCAGGACCCGGTGGTGAAGCGCACAGGAGCTGGATTATGGAGACGAGAATGACGCGGCAAGGATACAGGGCTGGCCGGACGATACAGAGGGGAGGAGTCAGGCGCCAGTAAGGGGAAGCACTGGGCACTTTCAGCACATTCTCCGCCCAGGGCACTGCGATAGGTAATTTGCATATCTTTAAAACTTCGTTTTGGCACTTTGGAGGCTCTGAAAATCTAAAGCCGGCTACCATCAGTGTTATGAATCTGCCTCCCACAGAGCTATATAATCAGTTAACAACATGTTATGTAGGTGACAGACTCCCTATAATAATGTTACGTGCCTCTAAAATACAATAAAAAATCTGCTCATAACTTAGCTGATCAAATACTGTATGTTAATTATAATCAACAGCATTTCAAGAGAAAGGTATCTTGTACTCACCTTTGTTCTGTCAATTACATACATCAAGGTGTCTCCATCTAAATCCATAGCCCTCGCAGTAAATATTACAGAGTCCACTTCAGCCAGCTTGAAAAACATGGAATGTGAACAGGGAGGTAAAGCATTACATTGTAATACTGTCAATAACTTTGTATACCGTGTACAGTTTTACCATATACTGAACGCTGTAAAAAAACTGTAAAACTGTGGCAGAATTGCGTTTTTTTCCAATCCCTCCCATTTGGAATTTTTTCCACTTCCTACTACATCCTATGCAATATTAAATGATGGCATTAGAAAGTACAACTTGTCCCACAAAAAACAAGCTCTCATATGGCTAAGTGAACAGAAAAATAAAAAGTTATGGCTCTGGGAAGAGAACGAAAATGAAAACATAAAAACGGAATATCGCCTCATCGGAAAAGGTTAATATTGCCTGAAATAGCATGGCCGGCTACCAATCTGATACAAAACTGTACACATGAATCACCTCACTAATGTTCTGAGCCGCAATGGATTCCTCCAAGAACCTTGGCTTATTGTCATTTTCATTAAGAACTTGGACTATGATTCTGTATTGGACCTAGAGATAGGAGACAAAGAGTAAGAAGGGTATACCTGGAGAAGGAATATACGAGTGACAACTGACAAAGAAAGTACACAGGGAAACGAATGGTTTCACAAATGTACTTCCACAAGTCCATTTCCCCAAATGTAACCAGATGTATGAAATGGCACCTTCATTGGAAATGATCAGATCTTTAAATTGACCTGACTCCTCTATACAGATGAATGCTCTGCTCAGCTGTGCATGCATATCATCTGTCTCACTTCTGGCCTGTTTTCCAGCAAAACCATTTCACCTCTGACAGTAGGGCACACTCATCTGCCAGCATATGTCCTACTGTTAGCACCTTTCCCTGTGGGAAGGTGCCTGAGCAATAAGATTCCTTAGCTTGCTAAGTTACCTGCGAAGGTGTACTGTACACTTGCCCCTGTACTGACTTCTGACTGTTTACCCATATTGACCCTTTACTGTCTGACCTGACTTCAGACTGTTTACTGTATTGCACACACTGATCTCAACCTGCTCTGACAACATATTCTCCCTGGACCTTGCACCAGCTGTTAATCACACAGAGACTACTCCAGGAGGTAGTGGCTGGATGGTTCCCGCGCAGCTAAGTCCAGATGCCTGTGTAGAGGGTAAAGATCAGGGGATTGCCAGGATTGCTCCCTTAGGATTAGACCAAAGCCAAAGCCGTAACATTTAGAAATAGATTAAAGGGTTTTCCAAGACTTACATATTCTCTGGATAGCTCATGACAACCTGGACCCCGCTGATCAGCTGTTTCAGAAGGCACTGGCACTCCTGTGAGTGCCGCGGCCTTCTCACTGCTCACCAAGCACAGCGCAGTACATTGTATAATGGCTATGCTTGGTATCACAGCTCAGCTCCATTCACTTTGAGGGGCTGAGTTTCACCTAGGCCATATGACTGATGAAAGTGATATCACTTGATCTAGGAAAGCTCAGAGAAGGCCACGGTGCTACTGCGAGCACTGCTGCCTTCTCAAACAGCTGATCGGCGGGTGTCCTAGGTTTCGGATCCCCACCGATCAGATATTGATGACCTATCCTGAGGACTGGTTAAAGAGATATTGCCATTGCCTAAAGTGCTATGGTTCCCAAAATTGCAACAATTGGATGTTACCATTGAATATCCTTCCTCGGAACAGGTGAGAGTGACTAGCAGAACTGACGAATTCAGAGCCTGCAAAGACATGACAGGATTATTACTGATATAAAGTTCCTAATTTGATACAGATTTATAATGTATAGTAACATAAAATATAATTCTATTCTTTTTAGTGGTCTGACATTACCTCTCTATCCAGTGTCCGCCCAGAAGACACATTGAGCCAGACATTCTTGCCATCCAGGTAGAACCAGTCAGTATCTGTGCCACTTAGACAGAGTTTTACTGTGCTGGTCACTGGGTCTCCAAACATGCTAAGGTTAGCCACAAAGGTGCCATTAGGGCTGTTCTCTGGTATCTCTGTGAAGATGTTGTTGCCTCCAGAGCACTGATCACCTGAACACCAGAATTTTTAAAAAGAAAACATTTTCTATAAAAATGTTATGTATACCTACTGTATTTCCACATTATTACACGGAGTTTATCCAAACATTCATTCAAAGTATATACTCACAGTCACAACAGCAGAAATCCACTTTTATCATTTAAACTACATGGACAGAACATCTTGAGGGCCCGAACACCGATACACATGTAGTACTGATTTGCTACCAGAGAGCAGGTGGCAGTGTATGGCCAAATGCAACGTATATGGCCAAATGCAACGCATGGCCAAAGCAACGTATGCAACATCCATGCTAAGCTATGCACAGTGAAGTCCTTACTCTCTCCTTGTGTATATCAGTTTTTGCTACAGATACCTTGTCTTGTGACAACGGTGGCTGTAAACGGATGGAATATATTAGGCAGCAAGTGAACATCCAGGTCTTGAAGTTAATGTGTTGGAAGCCACAAAATGGCAAGAATAAGGATCAGAGCTGCTCTGACAAAGCCCAAAGTGTCATGGCTAGATGACTGGGTCATAGCATCTCCTTCCCTTACTATGTATTTGGTCTACCTATAGAAGAGTTATTGTACCACAAATAGTTAATGCTGGCTATGATAGACAAGTTTGTTTGACCTGGACCATGAAGCAAAGGAAGAAGGTGGCCAGGTTTCTTTACATCATGTGGATGGCTGGGTGCATGTGCATTACTTACTGAAGCAGAAGTGGTACTTAGGTGTACTGTGGAAAAGCTGGTGGAGGAGGTGTGATGTTTTGGGCAATGTTTTGATGGGAAACCTTGGTCCTGACATTTATGTGGATTATACTTTGACACATATCACTATATAAACACTCTTGCAAACCAAATACACCATTTTGTAGCATTTGTATTCCTAATGGCAGTAGCCTATTTCAGCAAATATTGTTCTGGAATGCTTTGAGGAACATGACAAGGAGTGCAAGGGATTGATTTCCCCTTCCACAAAAGATGGAACATGTGGCTGAATGACAATGTCCTTCTTAAAGATTATTGTCTAGAATTTTATTTTAACAGGAGGTAGGGTTTTCTCCTTTTCCTTTTTTCTCCTCTCTTTCTGTCTCACTTTTTTCCCTTAGGTGGTTTAAGACTCCTCAATTACATCACAAATGTAATAAATCCCAAAACCTTCCTAAGGCCTCTTTCACACACAGTATTTGGTCAGTATTTTGCATCAGTATTTGAAGCCAAAACCAGGAGTGGGTCCAAAACACAGAAGAAGCACACATATTTATATTATACCTTTTCTCTGTAGGTTCCTCTCCTGGTTTTGGCTTACAAATACTGACCAAATACTGATGTAAAATACTGACCGTGTGAAAGCGCCACTGACAGTGTGAAAGACAGAGTGCAAATTTAATTACAACTATGCCATTTAAAGGATGTAAGGGCCATTTTATATGGGCTGATGATTGACCGAATGTGTGTTCCCAATGGTTGCCCAGTGTAAACAGGTGACAAACAAGCGAATGCTTGTTAACAGGGGATATGCCAACAACAGTATGAAACTGAATGATCATACTAACCATCGCTCATCCTCCTTTCAGCTTGCATTGGCAAGTGTGAAGGCCCATTCAATGGTGTTGACTGAGCAATTATATAGTCGATTAATGATTGTTTAGGGTGTGCATCGGCCTGTGTAAAAGCTCCCTACTTCCGTTTTGATCTGTCTGTAATTATATCAAACTAGGCAGGATTTACAGCATGACAGCCTACATTTTGGTATATCCCCACACTGAATTATCTTATCGGTCTTTAACAGAGTTGTCCGCTGTGTCCGACTGACATGCAGCACTGCCACAAGGGTTATGACAAAATGTGGCGAGGAAAAGAGAGAGAGGCGCTCATAGGGTCACAGATAACGTATAGTTTGATTGTAACTTGCTCGCTCACCTATTTTGGTTGTACCAAATTGGGCACAACCACAATAAGGGCGTGGAAGCTGGTCACTGAACGTGGTCGGTGCAGCCGAGGCTTGTCTGGACCTTTAGCGGGGCCAAATCGCTGGTCAGGTAAGTCAAGGACGAGGAGGCGTCAGATCTGGTTGATTCAACGCAGGACAGCCCAAGGCGCACTCTGACACTCGAGAGATCCGTATGGGTAGGATTATGGGTTTTTTATTGGTTAGATAGACAACGCGTTTCGGGGCGACCTCCCCTTTATCAAGTCTAAGAGAAAATGTGCATATATAGAAATACAATCTAATACAATAAATAAATACCATAAACTGGAATAAAATATGCCATAAATTTCATAAAAAATGCATAAAATGATTAGATCTTCATTTATGTACTGTTCTAGTGAAGAATCTGTTTGTGCTTAAAAGGTCTTTTCTTAAAAAATGTATCTATTTTTTGGGTGTAGAAAATGGTACATAAAAAATATATGTGGACAGTATATATATAAAGAAAAAAAAAATATTATATATATATATATAAAATACATAAAAAATACATATGTATGTCAAAAAGCGGTAATTCTGACTCTGTCTAACATGCATTAGAAGCTGATAGGTACCTGTTTCTTGTAGGAAAGAAGGTGTCTTCAGGAGAAGGGGGTCCTTCAAAGGAGGCTAGAGGCTTGGGTTTGAGCCTGATAGCCTAATAAGTTCTGTGAACTGGAGAGAGGGGAAGTACATTTATATATATGTATATCTGTTATTTCTGAAGGGGAGGAGGGTATGGTGATCCTCAATATCTGGTTAAATGAGGGGGTAATGGGGTGAAAATTCCCTATGGCAACAGCTAGTGCTTAATAACTGAGTTATCTATTCCTTATGATTTATCCTCCTTATTTGTATCTTATTTTCATATTAGTTTTTCTAATGTTTTTGTCCTGATGCAAGGATATTTAGTATATAATTTTACCTTAAGTTCCCAGTCAGCGGTATGCTGACAGTGCGGTCCGCAGCACGTGTAGGACGCCGACTCTTGTCAGGAGGCGCGCGATGTGCTGGGGTTAAGGAAGAAGGAGGAGGGAGGCGCGATCTCCTGAGGTTTGCTGCGATGCTAAGGGGCGTGGTCCAGAGTGATGCTATGTGCTGGACCGATATAGTGCGTCTAGGAGCGCTTGTATGTGAGAGAGGAGGGGATGAACTCAAAGGAGGGGCTGTGATAAAGTTTGACAGGGGATGTGTGTTTGCCGAGGGAGGGGTGATTGAGATGTGAGATGTAAAGGGGACTGATGGTAAAGATCGATGATTACATAGGGCTAAGGAAGGGTTAATGTAAAATGAACTTGTATGTGGGAGATAGAGGAGGGGATGAACTAAACGAAGGAGCTGTGATAAACTTTGGCAGGGGATATGTGTTTATTGAAGGGAGGGGATAAGTGGGATGTGAGGTATAAATGGGGACTGATGACATGGATCGATGATTGAATAGGGCTCAGGGGGTTATGATATAATGGACTTAAGGGACTTAGGCTTTCAGGCTCAAACCCAAGCCTCTAGCCTCCTTTGAAGGACCCCCTTCTCCTGAAGACACCTTCTTTCCTACAAGAAACAGGTACCTATCAGCTTCTAATGCATGTTAGACAGAGTCAGAATTACCGCTTTTGACATATATATGTATTTTTATATATATATAATTTTTTCTTTTTCTCTATATATATACTGTCCACATATATTTTTTATGTACCATTTTCTACACCCAAAAAAGATACATTTTTAAGAAAAGACCTTTTAAGCACAAACAGATTCTTCACTAGAACAGTACATAAATGAAGATCTAATCATTTTATGCAATTTTTATGAAATATATGGCATATTTTATTCCAGTTTATGGTATTTATTTATTGTATTATATTGTATTTCTATATATGCACATTTTCTCTTAGACTTGATAAAGGGGCGGTCGCCCTGAAGCGCGTTGTCTATCTAACCAATAAAAACCATAATCCTACCCATACGGATCTCTCGAGTGTCAGAGTGCGCCTTGGGCTGTCCTGGCGTTGAATCAACCAGATCTGACGCCTCCTCGTCCTACAAGGGTTATGAGGAATCCCACAGCACGATTCGAAATAAATGAGCTGCCACGTAATGCAGAAATACCAGGTCCTCTAGAGTAAAAAATGTTATTCATAACTAGAGTTGAGCGAACTTGTATTTTAAGTTCGGGCGTCCAAAATCCGGGTTCGGGTTATCGAAGCATCCCGTTATGGATTCGCTACCACGGACCATAACAGCATTTGGAATCCATAAGGGGATTCTTCAATGAACCCGAACCTTGGACAACACTAAGGACCTGGGGTGACGTCACCGTCATGTGATCAGTGCAGGGGGCGAGGCTCAGTACTGGATTGGATAAGAGGTGGTAGGCTACTTAAAATACAAGTTCGCTCAACTGTATTCATAACCTCTGTCCAAACTGGCTAAAAATTAAGGTCCTGAAAGGGAAACCATCGTCTATTAACTCAGAATTTCCAAAGGGGATATTTTGTAAATGTTTTTGTAAACCAGACAACCCCTTTAACTTACGTGTTTATTGCATTTCTCCATGGATATGAATATAAAAACAGATCATGGAATCCCAACATTTTATATATTATAATGATATACCCCCCCTGTTGTGTCTATCATGAAAAGCTAACAAATATACCTGGATTATGCTCAGACTGTAGTGGAATGTACCTTACAGCATTTGCCAAGATTGTCTTGAATAGTTTTTTTTTTTTCAAAGTTACCACCCATATTTCCAATTTATCTTTCTTCTTTGAAGTACCTGCACCCTGCAGCATTTTGTCTTTGTTCGAGCTGTGGAATGTTTTCATAGCCTTAGTTTCTCACATGTAATATCCCATCTCCAGTATATAGGTTCCTGATTTTAGATGTCTCATGACTCACATGTTTCTTATTATAAGTTATACGTTCATATGGAAAGAGTCTTCCATACCCAAGCTCAAGGCTGTTTTTACCATTTAGTCATCATAACCACATGAGTTTCGCTATAAAGATAATGGTGATGAGGATAGTGAGTAATCAATTATAAGCAAATCAAAGAACTTGTTATGGTATGTTCTCAGGCAGTACCTATGACAGTTTTTCTCTTAGGCACTGCCTATGGCTGGTTTGTTCCTAAGTGGTACCTATAGCAGTAGTATGTTCTGCCTTGCCTATTCTTTTAACTTAGGGTTAGTTGATATAGTATCTTGGTATATCTTGGATTACCACAAAAAATACTAGTTTTGCTGCATGTCAGCCACATCGGGTACCTCCTTCACCCATCAGAAATATAGGTACATTTCTAGTGCAACCTGGACGTCTATGCCTTTAAAGAGGCTCTTTCTACCCTATTAAACCTGGCATACTGGTTCATCATGCAGATTAAAACAATACATTTATTTTGACTGTATGCTAAGCAGCTGCAAAAGATATCCGGGTTTTTCTTCCTATGCAAATGAGGAAGTTGGAGCACCAGGAGGGAGGGCTGAATCCTTGGAGAACTGCTTTAGTAAAACCCCCTGTGCTCTGTACACTCCCCTCTCCCTTGTTTGACAGGGGCTTAAAGAGGACCTTTCATGTATTTTTAAATTCTAGATAAATACCACTACTTACTTTAGAATTCTAGATAAATACCTTATACTTGGGAGTTTTAAATATTGCTCCTGCACCCGCTATGCCCTTCTGTAGTTTTCCAGCTTAGTATGTTAATATCAGTGACTGACAGCTATCTCTGTATACACAGTCATAGAGGGAAGGTCCTATCAGTGACTGACAGCTATCTCTGTATACACAGTCATAGAGGAAGGTCCTATCAGTGACTGACAGCTCTCTCTGTATACACAGTCATAGAAGGAAGGTCCTATCAGTGACTGACAGCTATCCCTGTATACACAGTCATAGAGGGAAGGTCCTATCAGTGACTGACAGCTATCTCTGTATACACAGTCATAGAGGGAAGGTCCTATCAGTGACTGACAGCTATCTCTGGATACACAGTCATAGAGGGAAGGTCCTATCAGTGACTGACAGCTCTCTCTGTATACATAGTCATAGAGGGAAAGTCCTATCAGTGACTGACAGCTATCTCTGTATACACAGTCATAGAGGGAAGGTCCTATCAGTGACTGACAGCTATCTCTGTATACACAGTCATAGAGGGAAGGTCCTATCAGTGACTGACAGCTATCTCTGCATACACAGTCATAGAGGGAAGGTCCTATCAGTGACTGACAGCTCTCTCTGTATACACAGTCATAGAGGGAAGGTCCTATCAGTGACTGACAGCTCTCTGTATACACAGTCATAGAGGGAAGGTCCTATCAGTGACTGACAGCTATCTCTGTATACACTGTCATAGAGGGAAGGTCCTATCAGTGACTGACTGCTCTCTCTGTATACACAGTCATAGAGGGAAGGTCCTATCAGTGACTGACAGCTATCTCTGTATACACAGTCATAGAGGGAAGGTCCTATCAGTGACTGACAGCTCTCTGTATACACAGTCATAGAGGGAAGGTCCTATCAGTGACTGACAGCTCTCTCTGTATACACAGTCATAGAGGGAAGGTCCTATCAGTGACTGACAGCTGTCTCTGTATACACAGTCATAGAGGGAAGGTCCTATCAGTGACTGACAGCTCTCTCTGTATACACAGTCATAGAGGGAAGGTCCTATCAGTGACTGACAGCTTCTCTGTATACACAGTCATAGAGGGAAGGTCCTATCAGTGACTGACAGCTCTCTGTATACACAGTCATAGAGGGAAGGTCCTATCAGTGACTGACAGCTCCTCTGTATACACAGTCATAGAGGGAAGGTCCTATCAGTGACTGACAGCTCTCTGTATACACAGTCATAGAGGGAAGGTCCTATCAGTGACTGACAGCTATCTCTGTATACACAGTCATGAGGGAAGGTCCTATCAGTGACTGACAGCTATCTCTGTATACACAGTCATAGAGGGAGGGTCCTATCAGTGACTGACAGCTATCTCTGTATACACAGTCATAGAGGGAAGGTCCTATCAGTGACTGACAGCTACTCTGTATACACAGTCATAGAGGGAAGGTCCTATCAGTGACTGACAGCTATCTCTGTATACACAGTCATAGAGGGAAGGTCCTATCAGTGACTGACAGCTATCTCTGTATACACAGTCATAGAGGGAGGGTCCTATCAGTGACTGACAGCTCTCTGTATACACAGTCATAGAGGGAAGGTCCTATCAGTGACTGACAGCTCTCTCTGTATACATAGTCATAGAAGGAAGGTCCTATCAGTGACTGATAGCTCTCTCTGTATACACAGTCATAGAGGGAGGGTCCTATCAGTGACTGACAGCTCTCTGTATACATAGTCATAGAGGGAGGGTCCTATCAGTGACTGACAGCTCTCTCTGTATACATAGTCATAGAGGGAGGGCTGTCAATCACTGATAGGACGGCCTCCTGGACTTCAAACCTCAGAAGGAGCAAGAATTTAAATGAATAAAATACATTTTACTGAATCTTTTACCACAAAACAATATATATCAATCTGCTCAGCTCCTACTGCTCTCCAGATCAGAAATCAAGTTCAATGTGACAAGTTGCCTTTGAATGTTTGCAACAGCTAGACATCTCTGATAAAAAGAAAAGGATAACTGTAATGTCTCAAATGTTACCTTTTATAATGTAATAAGAATTGCTGGGTAATTACTGTTGGAGAACTATATTACATGGTCTATTTCTATGACTCAGCTATCGTGTAGTACGTAGCCTAGAGTGGAGTTCTTTCTTTATAGCCCCAAAGCCAACACATTTTTCAGAAATCTAACATATGGTAAAATGTATACTAATACAAAAAATGTTTTCCTACACCTTCCCATGGAAGTTAACATAATTTCAGATGAAATATGAAGATTACTATTTTGAAATAATAAACTGTAAATGAAAACCCCCCAAAAATTGATTAATAGCACCATTTCTATTTTTGCAGATGACACTAAGCTGTGTAGTACTGTGCAGTCTATGGAAGATGCCCATAAACTACAAGCTGACTTGAACACTCTGGGCATCAACTTGGCAAATGAGGTTCAATGTGGATAAATGTAAAGTTATGCATCTTGATAGTAATAATCTCCGTGCTTCATATGTCCTAGGGGATGTAACACTAGGAGAGTCACTTATAGAGAAGGATTTGGGTGTCCTTGTAGATTAAATAACAGCATATAATGTCAATTGTCTTCTTCTACGGCTACCAGGATTTTGTCATGCATAGCATGAACTCGCGGGGCAGGGATGTAATATTTTTACACTTTACAAAGCGTTGAGGCGGCCTCATCTGGAATATGCAGTTCAGTTCTGGGCACCAGTCCACAGAAAGTATGCTCTGCAGCTGGAAAAAGTACAGAGGAGAGCGATTAAACTAAAAAGGGGAATGGAGGGTCTTGAAGTTATGACGAAAGATTAAGTGAATTAAATTTATTTAGTCTTGAGAAGAGACGTCTAAGGGGGGACATGATTAACCTATACAAATATATAAATGGGCCATACAAAAAATACGGTGAAAAACTGTTCCATGTCAAATGCCTTCAAAAGACAAGGGGGCTCTGCCTCCGACTGGAGAAGAAAAAGTTCAGTCTCCAGAAGCGTCAAAGCTTCTTTACTGTAAGAACTGTGAATCTGTGGAATAGACTTCCTCAGGACGTGGTCACAGCTGGAACAGTGGACAGTTTTAAAAAGGGTTTAGAAGAATTCCCAAAAAAAACCAACATTAATGCTTATGAAAATGTGTAGAAATCTGAGTCTCACTTCCTTCTGGGATTCGCGTCTCCACCTATCCCTTGGTTGAACTTGATGGACTTATGTCTTTTTTCAACCGTATCAACTGATATGTAATGTACGTGTGTAGCAACCAAATATCTCACCACAGCATGGATGATGACCTCCAATTCCTGTACACTTTCATAATCCAAAGGCCTAGACAATAACACTTTCCCATTGTTTGGGTGATCCATGTGAAAGTATTTAAAGTCACCCTGAATGAATGCAAAAAAAAAATTATTTCAAATCAGAAATTTTAAAATTAATCACATACACAAAGTGTAACAAAAGGGGTTTTCCAACTAGATGAGCAATGATCCACAAGTGATTAAATCCATGGGCTCTTTTGTGGCTGGTCCTGTTCATGTGTTAGAACCTGTGCCTAAGAAAGATCCCCTGGTCGCCTGATGGGTAACTTTTAAGTTGGCTGTACAGATTAGTCTAAAATTGATCAAAACGGATCATTTCAACCAAAGCCAATGTTATTCGGGTGAAATTTAACAACATACAATCGCTTTAGCCAGCTGATGGCAGACCATTATTGTTTGAAAAGAGTTTTCTTTACAGAATTTCAGCCATAGTGAGTCTGCTTCTGTTATATGGAAAAAGGAAGCTCCACTACAATTTTACCTTAAAGTAAATGTCATAGCTGTTCATCAGACTACAGAGCTGAAAAATGGGCATCATTCTAAATTAAAATGGTATTATACTTTCTATAAATGAAAAATGAAAGTGCTTAGCGCACATTTTTAAACAAACGTGTGTCGGGCCCATCTACCAGGCGTCAAGGTGGCTTCTGCAGATGGGTACCTAACACTAACAAACCGCCTCTCTTGGACTTACCTAAGTCTACAATTTTCAGGGCAGTGTAGGAACCAGCTACATTTATACTCTGCTCAGAAGCCTGTCATGGGCCAGACACACGTTTGATCAAAAATGTGCGCTAAGCGCTTCCATTTTTCATTTATAGTAAGTATAATACCATTTTAATTTAGAATGATCCCCATTTTTCAGCTCTGTAGTATGTGAAATGTTGTGCAGCCATTTTTATTATCAACCATGTTTGCTTTATGGACGTGCACCAGTAATTATGTATATGAATGTGCTAGTCTAAATTTTCTTGTAGCGTTCATTAGACTATATACCGCAATACACAAAATTCTATATACAGACACGATCATACTCTTTTTAGTCAGTTTCGGACATTACAGCTGTTTAAACTGGCCATACATGTTCAATAAACCCGGGCTATGGATAAAAGATCTTTCTGAGAATGTTCCTGTAAAGAAAGCCTCTTACTCTTGGACAAAAATATTACACAGTGAACTTCTTTTCAAATAATAATGACACCTAGAGATGAGCAAATCAATTCTAAACGAATCAGATCCATCATTATTTCACAAAATGCTTTGTGCTTCCTACAATACTTTTCAGTCAGCCTGACAGTAAATCAGCGAGATGGGGTATATTGACTGGTCTATCAGGCTGTATATTAGTTCTGAAGCCCACCATTGTGATCTCAGCCACTAAGGAGACAGGATGTGTCTGCCATCGTTCAGACAGACACTTATTAAACACACAAGCCAGCCATTTTAGGCACTTGCAGGGAGAGTGTGGGGATTGTGAAGATAGTATGTTTAGTTAGGTAGATTGAATTACTAGGTAGAAAGTCAGGTTTTATTATTAGGGACAACATAGGGACAGTTTGTTTTGTGTGTCTTCTGGGCTGCTGGAGCTGTTAACAAATCATATGTCTACAGAGTGCTGCACTGCTGCACAGAAACCCTTAAATATACACATTTACTATCAGATATGTGTTAATCTAATAGTAAATGACCCCAAAGGTTGCTTGTGCCGCAATCTGCGACTTTTCCTCGCTCTTGCCACATCTAAAAAAGTGGGTGTGGCATGGGCAGAGAAGGGGGCGGGCTGGCAGGTGAAGAAAAAAGAGTTTCAGGCGTAGAATATGTTCTAAATCAGGCATTCTCAAACTACGGCCCTCCAGCTGTTTTAAAACTACAACTCCTACAATGCCCTGCTGTAGGCTGATACCTGTAAGCTGTTCAGGCATGCTGGGAGTTGTAGTTTTGCAACAGCTGGAGGGCCGCAGTTTGAGGATGCCTGTTCTAAATCTATGCCAGCAAGGAAGCTGGCATAGATTTAGACTGGCAGTGGATGCGCTGAAGTTATGTAGAAGCCGGCGCTTCTACATAAATTTGGTGGATCCACTGCCAGTTGCTCTTAATAAATGACCCTCTCATTTGTTTTTATGTTACATGCAGATTGTGCCACGGATTATGTTGCAGATTTGCCTTAGATTTGCACTGCAAATAGTAAAATATGCAGCAAAAATCTGTGCCAATCTTCACCATAATAATCAAGCTATGGATCTGAAAATCCATAGCTTGTTCTCAGCAGAATATGAATCGTGTTCGGAAAGCCCAATACTTGTATATTGTACTGTATATGCACCTACATAAAATGTTTTAAACTGATTATATAGCTCTGCGGGAGGCCGATCCATAACACTGATGGTACCCGGGTTTAGTTTTTTAGAGCTTTCAAAGTGCCAAAAACAAAGTTTTAAAGATATGCAAATTTCCTATCGCAAGTGCCCTGGGGTGGAGAGTGTGCTGCAAATGCCCAGTGCTCCCCGCCTTACTTGCGCCTGACTCCTTCCCTCTGTATCGTCTGGCCAGCCCTGTATCCTTGCTGTATCATTCTCGTCTCCATTCATAATCCAGGACCTGTGCGCCGAGCCTGTTACTTAACCGGCGCATGCGCACTGCATATCAGTTCTGTGCATGCCAGGACCCGGTGGTGAAGCGCACAGGAGCTGGATTATGGAGACGAGAATGACGCGGCAAGGATACAGGGCTGGCCGGACGATACAGAGGGGAGGAGTCAGGCGCCAGTAAGGGGAAGCACTGGGCACTTTCAGCACATTCTCCGCCCAGGGCACTGCGATAGGTAATTTGCATATCTTTAAAACTTCGTTTTGGCACTTTGGAGGCTCTGAAAATCTAAAGCCGGCTACCATCAGTGTTATGAATCTGCCTCCCACAGAGCTATATAATCAGTTAACAACATGTTATGTAGGTGACAGACTCCCTATAATAATGTTACGTACCTCTAAAATACAATAAAAAATCTGCTCATAACTTAGCTGATCAAATACTGTATGTTAATTATAATCAACAGCATTTCAAGAGAAAGGTATCTTGTACTCACCTTTGTTCTGTCAATTACATACATCAAGGTGTCTCCATCTAAATCCATAGCCCTCGCAGTAAATATTACAGAGTCCACTTCAGCCAGCTTGAAAAACATGGAATGTGAACAGGGAGGTAAAGCATTACATTGTAATACTGTCAATAACTTTGTATACCGTGTACAGTTTTACCATATACTGAACGCTGTAAAAAAAACTGTAAAACTGTGGCAGAATTGCGTTTTTTTTCCAATCCCCTCCCATTTGGAATTTTTTTCCACTTCCTACTACATCCTATGCAATATTAAATGATGGCATTAGAAAGTACAACTTGTCCCACAAAAAAACAAGCTCTCATATGGCTAAGTGAACAGAAAAATAAAAAAGTTATGGCTCTGGGAAGAGAACGAAAAATGAAAACATAAAAACGGAATATCGCCTCATCGGGAAAAGGTTAATATTGCCTGAAATAGCATGGCCGGCTACCAATCTGATACAAAACTGTACACATGAATCACCTCACTAATGTTCTGAGCCGCAATGGATTCCTCCAAGAACCTTGGCTTATTGTCATTTTCATTAAGAACTTGGACTATGATTCTGTATTGGACCTAGAGATAGGAGACAAAGAGTAAGAAGGGTATACCTGGAGAAGGAATATACGAGTGACAACTGACAAAGAAAGTACACAGGGGAAACGAATGGTTTCACAAATGTACTTCCACAAGTCCATTTCCCCAAATGTAACCAGATGTATGAAATGGCACCTTCATTGGAAATGATCAGATCTTTAAATTGACCTGACTCCTCTATACAGATGAATGCTCTGCTCAGCTGTGCATGCATATCATCTGTCTCACTTCTGGCCTGTTTTCCAGCAAAACCATTTCACCTCTGACAGTAGGGCACACTCATCTGCCAGCATATGTCCTACTGTTAGCACCTTTCCCTGTGGGAAGGTGCCTGAGCAATAAGATTCCTTAGCTTGCTAAGTTACCTGCGAAGGTGTACTGTACACTTGCCCCTGTACTGACTTCTGACTGTTTACCCATATTGACCCTTTACTGTCTGACCTGACTTCAGACTGTTTACTGTATTGCACACACTGATCTCAACCTGCTCTGACAACATATTCTCCCTGGACCTTGCACCAGCTGTTAATCACACAGAGACTACTCCAGGAGGTAGTGGCTGGATGGTTCCCGCGCAGCTAAGTCCAGATGCCTGTGTAGAGGGTAAAGATCAGGGGATTGCCAGGATTGCTCCCTTAGGATTAGACCAAAGCCAAAGCCGTAACATTTAGAAATAGATTAAAAGGGTTTTCCAAGACTTACATATTCTCTGGATAGCTCATGACAACCTGGACCCCCGCTGATCAGCTGTTTCAGAAGGCACTGGCACTCCTGTGAGTGCCGCGGCCTTCTCACTGCTCACCAAGCACAGCGCAGTACATTGTATAATGGCTATGCTTGGTATCACAGCTCAGCTCCATTCACTTTGAGGGGGCTGAGTTTCACCTAGGCCATATGACTGATGAAAGTGATATCACTTGATCTAGGGAAAGCTCAGAGAAGGCCACGGTGCTACTGCGAGCACTGCTGCCTTCTCAAACAGCTGATCGGCGGGTGTCCTAGGTTTCGGATCCCCCACCGATCAGATATTGATGACCTATCCTGAGGACTGGTTAAAGAGATATTGCCATTGCCTAAAGTGCTATGGTTCCCAAAATTGCAACAATTGGATGTTACCATTGAATATCCTTCCTCGGAACAGGTGAGAGTGACTAGCAGAACTGACGAATTCAGAGCCTGCAAAGACATGACAGGATTATTACTGATATAAAGTTCCTAATTTGATACAGATTTATAATGTATAGTAACATAAAATATAATTCTATTCTTTTTAGTGGTCTGACATTACCTCTCTATCCAGTGTCCGCCCAGAAGACACATTGAGCCAGACATTCTTGCCATCCAGGTAGAACCAGTCAGTATCTGTGCCACTTAGACAGAGTTTTACTGTGCTGGTCACTGGGTCTCCAAACATGCTAAGGTTAGCCACAAAGGTGCCATTAGGGCTGTTCTCTGGTATCTCTGTGAAGATGTTGTTGCCTCCAGAGCACTGATCACCTGAACACCAGAATTTTTAAAAAAGAAAACATTTTCTATAAAAATGTTATGTATACCTACTGTATTTCCACATTATTACACGGAGTTTATCCAAACATTCATTCAAAGTATATACTCACAGTCACAACAGCAGAAATCCACTTTTATCATTTAAACTACATGGACAGAACATCTTGAGGGCCCGAACACCGATACACATGTAGTACTGATTTGCTACCAGAGAGCAGGTGGCAGTGTATGGCCAAATGCAACGTATATGGCCAAATGCAACGTACATGGCCAAAGCAACGTATGCAACATCCATGCTAAGCTATGCACAGTGAAGTCCTTACTCTCTCCTTGTGTATATCAGTTTTTTGCTACAGATACCTTGTCTTGTGACAACGGTGGCTGTAAACGGATGGAATATATTAGGCAGCAAGTGAACATCCAGGTCTTGAAGTTAATGTGTTGGAAGCCACAAAAATGGCAAGAATAAGGATCAGAGCTGCTCTGACAAAGCCCAAAGTGTCATGGCTAGATGACTGGGTCATAGCATCTCCTTCCCTTACTATGTATTTGGTCTACCTATAGAAGAGTTATTGTACCACAAATAGTTAATGCTGGCTATGATAGACAAGTTTGTTTGACCTGGACCATGAAGCAAAGGAAGAAGGTGGCCAGGTTTCTTTTACATCATGTGGATGGCTGGGTGCATGTGCATTACTTACTGAAGCAGAAGTGGTACTTAGGTGTACTGTGGAAAAGCTGGTGGAGGAGGTGTGATGTTTTGGGCAATGTTTTGATGGGAAACCTTGGTCCTGACATTTATGTGGATTATACTTTGACACATATCACTATATAAACACTCTTGCAAACCAAATACACCATTTTGTAGCATTTGTATTCCCTAATGGCAGTAGCCTATTTCAGCAAATATTGTTCTGGAATGCTTTGAGGAACATGACAAGGAGTGCAAGGGATTGATTTCCCCCTTCCACAAAAGATGGAACATGTGGCTGAATGACAATGTCCTTCTTAAAGATTATTGTCTAGAATTTTATTTTAACAGGAGGTAGGGTTTTCTCTCCTTTTCCCTTTTTTCTCCTCTCTTTCTGTCTCACTTTTTTCCCTTAGGTGGTTTAAGACTCCCTCAATTACATCACAAATGTAATAAATCCCAAAACCTCCCTAAGGCCTCTTTCACACACAGTATTTGGTCAGTATTTTTGCATCAGTATTTGTAAGCCAAAACCAGGAGTGGGTCCAAAACACAGAAGAAGCACACATATTTATATTATACCTTTTCTCTGTAGGTTCCTCTCCTGGTTTTGGCTTACAAATACTGACCAAATACTGATGTAAAATACTGACCGTGTGAAAGCGCCACTGACAGTGTGAAAGACAGAGTGCAAATTTAATTACAACTATGCCATTTAAAGGATGTAAGGGCCATTTTATATGGGCTGATGATTGACCGAATGTGTGTTCCCAATGGTTGCCCAGTGTAAACAGGTGACAAACAAGCGAATGCTTGTTAACAGGGGATATGCCAACAACAGTATGAAACTGAATGATCATACTAACCATCGCTCATCCTCCTTTCAGCTTGCATTGGCAAGTGTGAAGGCCCATTCAATGGTGTTGACTGAGCAATTATATAGTCGATTAATGATTGTTTAGGGGTGTGCATCGGCCTGTGTAAAAGCCCCCTACTTCCGTTTTGATCTGTCTGTAATTATATCAAACTAGGCAGGATTTACAGCATGACAGCCTACATTTTGGTATATCCCCACACTGAATTATCTTATCGGTCTTTAACAGAGTTGTCCGCTGTGTCCGACTGACATGCAGCACTGCCACAAGGGTTATGACAAAATGTGGCGAGGAAAAAGAGAGAGAGGCGCTCATAGGGTCACAGATAACGTATAGTTTGATTGTAACTTGCTCGCTCACCTATTTTGGTTGTACCAAATTGGGCACAACCACAATAAGGGCGTGGAAGCTGGTCACTGAACGTGGTCGGTGCAGCCGAGGCTTGTCTGGACCTTTAGCGGGGCCAAATCGCTGGTCAGGTAAGTCAAGGACGAGGAGGCGTCAGATCTGGTTGATTCAACGCAGAACAGCCCAAGGTGCACTCTGACGCTCGAGAGATCCGTATGGGTAGGATTATGGGTTTTTTATTGGTTAGATAGACAACACGTTTCAGGGCGACCGCCCCTTTATCAAGTCTAAGAGAAAATGTGCATATATAGAAATACAATATAATACAATAAATAAATACCATAAACTGGAATAAAATATGCCATAAATTTCATAAAAATTGCATAAAATGATTAGATCTTCATTTATGTACTGTTCTACTGAAGAATCTGTTTGTGCTTAAAAGGTCTCTTCTTAAAAAATGTATCTATTTTTTGGGTGTAGAAAATGGTACATAAAAAATATATGTGGACAGTATATATATAGAGAAAAAAAATAAATAAAAATTATATATATATATATATATAAAATACATAAAAAATACATATATATGTCAAAAAGCGGTAATTCTGACTCTGTCTAACATGCATTAGAAGCTGATAGGTACCTGTTTCTTGTAGGAAAGAAGGTGTCTTCAGGAGAAGGGGGTCCTTCAAAGGAGGCTAGAGGCTTGGGTTTGAGCCTGATAGCCTAATAAGTTCTGTGAACTGGAGAGAGGGGAAGTACATTTATATATATGTATATCTGTTATTTCTGAAGGGGAGGGAGGGTATGGTGATCCTCAATATCTGGTTAAATGAGGGGGTAATGGGGTGAAAATTCCCTATGGCAACAGCTAGTGCTTAATAACTGAGTTATCTATTCCTTATGATTTATCCTCCTTATTTGTATCTTATTTTCATATTAGTTTTTCTAATGTTTTTGTCCTGATGCAAGGATATTTAGTATATAATTTTACCTTAAGTTCCCAGTCAGCGGTATGCTGACAGTGCGGTCCGCAGCACTTGTAGGACGCCGACTCTTGTCAGGAGGCGCGCGATGTGCTGGGGTTAAGGAAGAGGAGGAGGGAGGCGCGATCTCCCTGAGGTTTGCTGCGATGCTAAGGGGGCGTGGTCCAGAGTGATGCTATGTGCTGGACCGATATAGTGCGTCTAGGAGCGCTTGTATGTGAGAGAGAGGAGGGATGAACTCAAAGGAGGGGCTGTGATAAAGTTTGACAGGGGATGTGTGTTTGCCGAGGGAGGGGTGATTGAGATGTGAGATGTAAAGGGGACTGATGGTAAAGATCGATGATTACATAGGGCTAAGGAAGGGTTAATGTAAAATGAACTTGTATGTGGGAGATAGAGGAGGGGATGAACTAAACGAAGGAGCTGTGATAAACTTTGGCAGGGGATATGTGTTTATTGAAGGGGAGGGGATAAGTGGGATGTGAGGTATAAATGGGGACTGATGACATGGATCGATGATTGAATAGGGCTCAGGGGGGGTTATGATATAATGGACTTAAGGGACTTAGGCTTTCAGGCTCAAACCCAAGCCTCTAGCCTCCTTTGAAGGACCCCCTTCTCCTGAAGACACCTTCTTTCCTACAAGAAACAGGTACCTATCAGCTTCTAATGCATGTTAGACAGAGTCAGAATTACCGCTTTTTGACATATATATGTATTTTTTATATATATATAATTTTTTTCTTTCTCTATATATATACTGTCCACATATATTTTTTATGTACCATTTTCTACACCCAAAAAAAAGATACATTTTTTAAGAAAAGACCTTTTAAGCACAAACAGATTCTTCACTAGAACAGTACATAAATGAAGATCTAATCATTTTATGCAATTTTTATGAAATATATGGCATATTTTATTCCAGTTTATGGTATTTATTTATTGTATTATATTGTATTTCTATATATGCACATTTTCTCTTAGACTTGATAAAGGGGCGGTCGCCCTGAAACGCGTTGTCTATCTAACCAATAAAAAAACCATAATCCTACCCATACGGATCTCTCGAGTGTCAGAGTGCGCCTTGGGCTGTCCTGCGTTGAATCAACCAGATCTGACGCCTCCTCGTCCTACAAGGGTTATGAGGAATCCCACAGCACGATTCGAAATAAATGAGCTGCCCACGTAATGCAGAAATACCAGGTCCTCTAGAGTAAAAAATGTTATTCATAACTAGAGTTGAGCGAACTTGTATTTTAAGTTCGGCGTCCAAAATTCGGGTTCGGGTTATCGAAGCATCCCGTTATGGATTCCGCTACCACGGACCATAACAGCATTTGGAATCCATAAGGGGATTCTTCAATGAACCCGAACCTTGGACAACACTAAGGACCTGGGGTGACGTCACCGTCATGTGATCAGTGCAGGGGGCGAGGCTCAGTACTGGATTGGATAAGAGGTGGTAGGCTACTTAAAATACAAGTTCGCTCAACTGTATTCATAACCTCTGTCCAAACTGGCTAAAAATTAAGGTCCTGAAAGGGAAACCATCGTCTATTAACTCAGAATTTCCAAAGGGGATATTTTGTAAATGTTTTTGTAAACCAGACAACCCCTTTAACTTACGTGTTTATTGCATTTCTCCATGGATATGAATATAAAAACAGATCATGGAATCCCAACATTTTATATATTATAATGATATACCCTCCTGTTGTGTCTATCATGAAAAGCTAACAAATATACCTGGATTATGCTCAGACTGCAGTGGAATGTACCTTACAGCACATTTGCCAAGATTGTCTTGAATAGTTTTTTTTTTTTCAAAGTTACCACCCATATTTCCAATTTATCTTTCTTCTTTGAAGTACCTGCACCCTGCAGCATTTTGTCTTTGTTCGAGCTGTGGAATGTTTTCATAGCCTTAGTTTCTCACATGTAATATCCCATCTCCAGTATATAGGTTCCTGATTTTAGATGTCTCATGACTCACATGTTTCTTATTATAAGTTATACGTTCATATGGAAAGAGTCTTCCATACCCAAGCTCAAGGCTGTTTTTACCATTTAGTCATCTTAACCACATGAGTTTCGCTATAAAGATAATGGTGATGAGGATAGTGAGTAATCAATTATAAGCAAATCAAAGAACTTGTTATGGTATGTTCTCAGGCAGTACCTATGACAGTTTTTTTCTTAGGCACTGCCTATGGCTGGTTTGTTCCTAAGTGGTACCTATAGCAGTAGTATGTTCTGCCTTGCCTATTCTTTTAACTTAGGGTTAGTTGATATAGTATCTTGGTATATCTTGGATTACCACAAAAAATACTAGTTTTGCTGCATGTCAGCCACATTGGGTACCTCCTTCACCCATCAGAAATATAGGTACATTTCTAGTGCAACCTGGACGTCTATGCCTTTAAAGAGGCTCTTTCTACCCTATTAAACCTGGCATACTGGTTCATCATGCAGATTAAAACAATACATTTATTTTGACTGTATGCTAAACAGCTGCAGAGATATCCGGGTTTTTCTTCCTATGCAAATGAGAAGTTGGAGCACCAGGAGGGAGGGCTGAATCCTTGGAGAACTGCTTTGTAAACCCCCTGTGCTCTGTACACTCCCCTCTCCCCTTGTTTGACAGGGCTTAAAGAGGACCTTTCATGTATTTTTTTAAATTCTAGATAAATACCTTTACTTACTTTAAATTCTAGATAAATACCTTTACTTGCAGGGTTTAAATATTGCTCCTGCACCCCGCTATGCCCTTCTGTAGTTTTCCCGCTTAGTATGTTAATACTGAGCATCTGTACAGGGAGGAGGAGACGCCAGAGTTTCTCAATGGGCGTCTCCTCTCTGCCTGTGCCGCGATCCAATCACAGAGGAGAGCGTCACATCCAGGGAGAAGGTGACGCCCATTGAGATACCCTGGCGTCTCCTCCTCCCTGTACCGATGCTCAGTATTAGCATACTGAGCAGGAAAACTGCAGTGGGGCACAGCGGGGCGTAGGAGCGATATTTTGAAAAAACATTCAGGGTGACAGCATCAGCAGGGGGTACCCCACAAGTAAAGGTATTTATCTGAAATAAACCAAAACCATGAAAGGTCTTCTTTAACATCAGCATGCTGAGGACAGAGATGTCCTAGAATCTACATATCATATACTCTATATACTATAGTTTTACCACACTGAGATCTGCTCAGAAAGCTAATCTACATATTACTGCTTTATTCACAAGCACAATATATGATTATAAAGACACCAGTTATATGTGTTACCTTATAAGCATAGAAAAAAACATCTTCCCTTTGTGGAAAGGCTATAGCACAGTGTTAAGTGCTTGGTTTTGCATGTCGAGATCCCAGGTTTGAATCTTGGGGGAAGAATTCTCAATATGGTAAGGCATTTTATTGTTTTTATATGATATCTCAGCGTAGTGAAGCTATAGTACATATGATATCTACATGCTAGGACACAGGTCAAAAACACAGTTCTGCCCTCAGCATGCTGGTGTCTAGCCCTGTCATTTAAGGGGGATGGGGGGGGGGGGGGGTTCTGGGCACAGTTGGTGTTACAAAGCAGTGGTCAAATGATTCAGCCGTGTCTCCTGGTGCTCAAACTTTTCATTTCCATATGAATAAATATGCAGATATCCCTTCAGCTATTCAGGCAAAATAAATGTATAGTTTTAATCAGTGTGATATGAGCCCTACCAGGCAGTATGTCCGGTTTAATATGGTTGATCATGCTGGCAAACCCTCTTTCAAAGAAATCTACTCTCTAAAAGAAACCTAGACTTTTGCAGCACTTTTGCTTGTTTTAACTATTTAACAGCTGTAGTCCAAAGCTGCTTGTATGCAGTGCATGCACTGCAGGTATCAAAAGTAGTACAAAAAGTCAAGATATAGCCCCATCTTAAAAATGGGACTTATCTGTGCAGCTCCCTCCCCCCTCCCTCCATGGATTTCTATAGGAGATTGTAATCTGATTCTTCAGAGAGCTCACAGTCCATCTAGATCTCTCAAAAAAGATTTATCACAGAATTCAGGCTGAATGTAAAGGTTGTATTAGACACTCCAATCTGGCAGACGATTGTTGAGAGGGAAGCGTTCCTTTCGGGCAATCGCCTGCTTGCTAGGGTAGGAGACCACTGGTATTACATGCAGTGCTCTCATCCACAGCATGGGAAGGAGTGATCGCTATGCCATCGCTCGTCCCCATGCTGTACAGTGGCTTGCTGGCGGCAGATCGTAATTAGACAGCATGATCTGCCGCCGGCAAATCCTGATCTTTCAGCATGCTGAAACATCTGGATTACCCGATGAATGAGTGTTTGCTCATTCATCAGGCAATCGGCGGCAGTATTACACTGCAACATGATTGTTAAAAACATTCATACAAACGCTCATTAGAGATCATCGGGTAGAAAATCTGCCCATGTAATAAACCCTTAAGTTTAGGAAAAGGTGGGTGGTATGAAAAGAGCTGATAACTGGAGAAAAAGGTATTTTCTCAGATATGATTTACAGTATTATAAAGTTTCTTATTTTCACTTATACTAATGATTTATACAAAGTTTGTTGAAAGCACAGTGACCATTAAACATAGGTTGTATAAAATAATCTGTCTGACCGGCACAAAGTTTTTAAAAATTAGATCCAGTATGGAAAATGTAGCATATGAAAAAACTGGTGCAAAGGTAGCTGCCCACAGTCAGGCAGGAGATTACACTTCTCCTTTTTACCTTTGAAAAAACTTAAGAAAATAAAAGCAATGGCCTGATTGATTGACCTGACTTTCTCTTTTGTCTGTTAACACTTGTTTTTCTAATATTTTAACATTCAACTAAATTGTCACTAAAATGCACAGCCCAACTGACTAATCATTAGTGTTGGGTACCTGTACCTAATTTTGCTGACTGAGGGCAAAGGAATTGAGGTAGGCTAGAAGTAAACAGAAAATAGCGTCATAACTAATGAAGAGGCAGCTGTAAAGGTATGCCGCCAGTTTCACTCATGTGAGGACATGACAGGTCCGATTTAATAGGCAGCATGATGCTGGACTATCAGGTTAATCAGAGTGTTTGCATGCTGAACTAACAGAATTTGTGGACTATTAGATGCCACACTGGTTGGAATTTAGGTGTATACCTAGCTGTTGTCCCCATGTATGCCATGTCTAGTGGTACGTTACCCGTGTGATGGACATGTGGCATTACAGGCTGGCCAGTCAAATGAATGGACAAACACGTAATGTTTGGACATGGTGGGTTGGCCAAAGTGACAGCATGTTCAACTCATAACAGTGGGTCCCATAAAGGTTTTCCCTCTGTGTCATACACAGACTCTAATAAGGCATGTGGACAGAGGCCGCCTTTAAGTGTTAAGCCTCATTCACCCATCAGTGTTCCACAGACAGCATACGTCCCCATTCATTTTAATGTGTGTATTCAGACATCAGTGTATTAGCACGGTCCGTGGGTCCGTGTTTTTAGCATGGATGCATGCTCTATTTTGTCCGTGTTCACGGATCCATCACATCCATTATAGTCTATGGGTCCGTGAAAACCACTGATGCAGCATGGATGCCATCCGTGTTTCACGGATCATTAGGAAGAGATGCTTTGAAAATTATTTTTCAGCTGTTCAGTGTCAGTGAAACACGAATGCAACACGGACAGAAGAAAAACGGACACACGGATCCTTCACGGACAGCTTCACGGATGTATCACTGACCACCTGCTCACGGATTTGAGCACGGACACGGATGTGTGAATGAGGCTTTAGAATAGACCCAAAAATGTACTTAAAGGGGTTGTTTCACTTCAGCAAATGGCATTTTCTAGCAGATAAAGTTACTACAAGACACTTACTAATGTATTGTGATTGTCCATATTGTCCTCTTCTGTTGGCTGGATTCATTTTTCCATCACATTATACACTGCTTGTTTCCATGGTTACAGACCACCCTGCAATCCAGCAGCGGTGGCTGCAATTGTACACTACAGGATAAAGCGTGGCCTCCCGGACCCCGGGAGCGCTCATAGGCGGATATGTGCAGCAGCTCCTATCCTGGCCACCTCGTATCCCATCGGTGGCCGTAACCCCTGGAAATGAGCAGGGTATGCTGCAATGGAAAAATGAATCAAGCCAGTAATGGAGGCAATATGGACAATCACAATACATTAGTAAGTACCTTGTATTAACTTTCTCTATATGATAAATGTAATTTGATGAACTGAGACAACCCCTTTAATATTCTGAATTTTCACTCACTGGTGTAATAATAGACAATATATATTCCACCTAAATTACCTGAGGCCACCTGGAAGGCCAGACCGAGGGTCAAGAGGAGGATTTCAGATGAGGAAGGCATAGCTGAATACAGTGCAAAGTCTGCAGCCTGCAGAAATAAAGGAGAGACAAATTAGTAGTCTCAAGAGTTAGAAGGAATCTGTCACCACAGATCCCCTTCCCTGAACTACTGTGATCACTGGATAGCAGATTCAGAATATGCCATTTTTATCCCTCTACTTAGATGCATTCCTCTGCAGTAAGACTGCAAAGTGTCCGTGCGCTTTATGCTAATGCATACCTAGGACTCCTAAACAGTGTGATATAATGGGAAGGACTCCTAAGTGCTTCAGTGCTGACTGCAGAGAAATACAAATGAGTAGAAAGATAAAGAATACATAATCTAAATCTGTATCTATTGAGCTATCCAGCCATGGTGACACATTCTCTTTAGAATAAGATCATCATTAGTTTTGGCTTTTCAAAGCTGGCACTTGGGATTTACTCTAAGACAAACTCTAAAGATGCAAACCTTATTGTAGACCAGGGATCAGCAACCTCTGGCACTCCAGCTGTTCTGAAACTACAACTCCCATCATGTTCCATACTCTTTTATGGGAGATACAAGATCAGCAAAGCAGGTGTTCATGCTGGGAGTTGTGGTTTCACAGTGGAGTGTCGAAGTTTGCAGACCCCTGCTGTAGATCAAAGATCAGCAAACTCCAACAATCCGGCTATAGTTAAACTACAACTACCAGCCTGCACACCTGCTCAACTGTTCTCTGAACTTCCATATAAGTGAACTGAGCATGCTGGGGGTTATAGTTTCACAAACACTGCAGAAGGTTGCTGACTTGTGCTGCAGGCACTTATTTCAAACATTTGCCCCTCACCATAATTCAGATCACATCACTACTAAAAAATATCCCACAAAAATGATGACATTTTGTTTTTGCTGGGGGCATCACTGATCACTAGAATGGGGGTCCCTAGCTCATATTCCTGAGGAGTTTGAATGGAGTGGGGAATCATGCATGTGCCCTGCCTTTCTATTTAATATCTATGGAACTCAGGGGCAGACTGGCCATAGACCCTACAGGGAAACCTCCCCGAGGGCACATGTCCAGGGGGCCACCTGAGCCTCCCTCATGAAAGTCAGCCAAGTTAGTAATGATCTGATGCTCCCCTCCTGACTCTTGAAGTCAACTGTATTGCCATCCTGAGGCAACTGGAGTAGGAAAGAACATGGCAGTTGGCACCAGACACCACATAAGGGCAGTTACTGGGCAGGTATTTTGTGCTGCTGGGGCATTATTTTGTTATGCACCTTGGTATTCAGTTCTTCTGGGGCAGTATATTGTGCTGCACTGTGCTGTTTGGCTCTACTGGGGTGGTATTATGTGCTACAATATGGTTATGCTGGCCCAACCTACTTGTGTTGGCCCTGCAATCTGTCAATTTTGACCTGCCTACAACATGGAGCTACTTTTAGTTTTTTTCCAGGGCCACTTTAAGTTCCCAGTCTGCCTGTTATGGAACTGACATAGCCAAGCACTGTAAACGGCTTTCTCTAAAGGGGTTGTCAAAGTTATTTGATGGGAGACTGACACCCAACACCCTCGGCGATCAGCTGCCAGCACAGCCTAGCCTTTATTGTTTACCTGCTCGCCATCGCAACAGCAGCAGTGAGCAGGTGTAAATACAAGAAGCCATCCCATTCACTTCAATCGGACAGCTCATTCCTATTCAAGTGAAGTTACACCTGCCCACCGCTGCTTTTGCAAAAATGGACAGGTAAACAATGAAGAGAAGGCTGCGCTGGCATTGTGTGTTGCCTTCTCTTCAACCCGCTGATCTTAGGGGGTGCCGGGTGTCGGTTCCCCAACGATCTGATATTGATGACCTATCCTGAGGATAGGTCATCCATAAAAATAACTTGGACAACCCCCTTAGGAGAGGTTAAAACGTAAATTTTAGTAGCTCCATTAAAAAAAGGCCTTAAATACACACAAAACAAAAAATCAGATTTTGTAGCTAAACTGAGAAGTATTGGAAGTATTTGGCAGTAATATGGAAAGTCCTATTATGTATACAGCAGTACTCTCTTAGGATTGTTCATCCCCTCTTCTATGTATCGATAGAACGACTCATCAAAGTGAGTTTAGCTACCGAATTTTATTGTTTTGTGTATTTACAGGCTATTAAACCTTTTAGACTTTTTAATTATTTAATTTAATTTTTATTGCAATGTTTCTCTTTAAATACTATTTTATTTGATGTCATGCATGGACGGTGACTACTAGCACTATATTATAAGTATTACATTTTCACCTTTCAATTGATACTGAGAAGTGAAGAAGAGTGGATGGCATCATATATATTACAATTGCATGGTGCAAACCCTTAATCGGACTCTGTCTGAGTGACTACAATCAAAGAACTACCAAGTAAAAGTAGGGGGCAGCACTTGTGTCTTTATGCAACAATCTGTAAATCTGTAAAATTTTATTCCATTAAAGGGCAAATGTTAGCAGATTTACACCTATGAAATATTATGTTTTAATATATGCAAATGAAGCTCTAGAAGCAAGGTAGGCGTTGCCGTTACTCCTAGCAGCTCTGCTCTCTCTGCAAGTGCCATGTTCTCTCCACTTTGATGGACAGGGCCAGGCAGGCATGATCACGTTTACATTGCCTGGTCTTGCCAATGAAAGTGGTGAGGGTGCGGTAGTTGCAGAGAGAGCAGAGCCTCTAGGTGTAACCGCAACGCTCCCGTTGCTCCTAGAGGCACATTTGCATATATTAAAACATACTTTTTCTCAGCAATGCGAGCACATATGAACATATGACCAACACAGATGTCTTCAGCTGCCAAGTGCACATGTAACAGGTCAGTCAGTTTTATAGGTACAAATTTGCAGACAGATGCCTTTTAAGTAAAACATTGCATGGTTGGAGTGCTCTCCTCTACTTTTCATTGATTGTTCATTTGAATGCTGGAAAGATGAGTTCCAAGTCAATGAGTCTATGGTAGTGCAAAAAGCATGATATGTTGAGTTAAAGCCTTTAATTGGCTACTGATAAAATAAGTATCAGTGGTTACTCATCGGTTAAAAAAAGTTACCTGCTAGTAAGAATTTTCCAACAACTGTATAACTTACATTGATGTCTTATTATAATATACATAACTTAGTGTAGGGTGGGTAACACATCGGGCGACATTTTTTATACAGACACAGTGAAAAAGACAGCAATAAAAGGGCCCATGCACAGAAGGTGCCGTATTTTGTCGTCCACAAATTGTGGATCTGCAAAACACGGATACCGCCCTTGTGACCTCCGCAATTTGCGGAACGTAACGGGCGGCCCATTATAGAAATGCCTATTCTTGTCAGCAAAACGGAGAAGAATAGGACATGATCTATAATTTTTGCGGGGCCATGGAACAGAGCAACGGATGCGGACAGAATCTTTTGCGGCCCCACTGAAGTGAAGGGGTCCACATCCGAGCCACAAAAAATGCGAAGGTGAAAAAAGCTATACCAAAAGAAGAAATAATAACTTTAATGAATGCAGATTTCTTTGGAGGCCACCAAGCATTGTCCCCACACTTTAACATCACATTAGATATTGTATCTGGTACTAATGACCATGGACATAATACCAGGGTGGCAGGTAATGCTATGGGTTCTGGCAGTTAATGGGTCCGTCTCTACTCAAAGTTGGGGAGCAATTAGTGAAAACTGTGGCTGCTGGAAGGGAGCAGAAAATAAATGGAGATCATGGCAGAGTGTAAGGGTAGAAAATGAGGAAATAACAGACATTATACTTGGCCATTATGGTGCTAGACTTTGCTATCTAGAACAGAAGGACCTGTGGTTTCTTTCCCGCCCACCTTCTTTCCATGACTCAGTTCAATACCCCTCCGCCTTGGTTGCTAACAATGCATTTGCTTTAGAGAGAGGAGCCTGAATAGTAGAGTTGAGTGAAGTTCTTGAAAATTTGATTCAGCTACCTCGCAGAATTTTGCAAACAAAATTTGCTTTGTGACAAATTACTTAGTCAAGAAACGTATTTCTTTGTAAGTAGTGGGTGCAATGACAGGGAATGAAGATTGCGCCCCTCAACGTCATTGTATCTCTCAGATGCAGCATTTATCGCTGGTCGCGACATCTGACATTAAGGTCTATAATAAAAAAAAATTAAAAATCAGCACGAAATCTTGCGCAGCGCATGATGACGTCTTCAATCTCAAGATGGCAGCAGGCTCCTGTCACGAAACACAGGGGGGGGGGGGGGGGAGGGAAGTGACCACTGAACGCCACCCTTGCCCCCTATCCCTGCCTATTTGCGGAGAGTAGTAAGGAACGAGCCAAAGTCAATACCAGGATGGAGCGTCAGAACAGAAGGAGTAGGCAGCCAGGGAATCAGGAACACGAGGAGATCAGGAAATGCAAACAGCGGGATAGCTGAGAAGACCTTAATAACAGGCAATCTGCAGCAGACTGTTTAAATAGGGAGCCAGAGGGGTCATGTGACGTGGCTAGCGTCACATGACTCCACACAGCCTACACAGCCGTGCACCAAGCAATCAGAATTCACACGGATGCGCCTAGACACTCCGGACGTGCCCGCCTCCTAGATCTGGCCGGGACACCTCCTCAAGCTCTAACGGATGAGGTGAGTATGATTTTTTTTTTTACCCCATTTTAGGGAAAATCGATTTGTTACCTGGAAGCTTGAGGAAATTTGGCTTTGCTCAACACTACTTAACAGGTTTTCAGAGAACCTGAACTATGCCTTCTTTCTTTGAGAGCTCCTTAGGCCGATTCTCTCCAGGGGCACCATAGCAGCTGCATGGTCTGCCTGATGGGGTCTCCTCGCCTTGGATGCTTTCATTGACGTAAAAAGTCATTCATTCCTTTATCAACTTGCAACTGTGGCGTCTATGACTAGGCGCCTCTTCTCTGTTGCTGCTGTGCCCTTTGGTGGTGGCAGGAAGCCTGACATACCTAGCTGTCTGCTCACGTTCTGGACAACTACTACTGTTAATGAAATACTGCACATGGAATCATCCCATATAAAATGCAAAACACAATGTTATACAAACAGAAAAAAAGTAACAATAAAAGGAGGTCAGACAAACTAATGGTTTAGTGTCATTTCAAATGACATTGTCACTGCCGTAGTAGTGTTCATGGATGTGTAAGCGTGAATGCAAACGATGGCTTCTCCTGTAGGTGCCATTTATACTACAGCTCTGTGTTAATCTCAGCTGGGCTGCCCACAGATTGATGCTGTCACTAATGACTCGTTATCCAGGGGATTAGCATCCTTAGAGCTGTGGACCTGCCACCCCCTCCTGTGTGTTGACTGAGCATGACACATAGGAATCCTGTGTGTGTGACAAGTTCATCCGCAGTCCAGCATTACACATGAAACAAATGAATGGCACGCTAGGGTTAGCAGAGTCGCATGTTACCAGTGTACCATCTAATCTGGGGAATAGTATTATGTTAATAGAAAGTGGGTCTGAATAAAAAAAAAAATCCATCATTTCAGTGATGTACGTTTATTTTAAATATACTGGGTGGACTGTCCTGTAGCCATACACACGCACATATAAATTATTAATATTCTAAGGGTCACAACATATTTATTATTTCTGATTAAACTAAGTCAAAGGACAACCCTCAAGGTGGAAATATGGATATAAGAGCACCCTTCTTATTATGGTGTATACCAGCATGATAGATTCTATATAAGTAGTCTACATAGTCTTTCTGTTTGATATACCAATCCATCCTACATAGTCTATCGATTGGATTCTATCAATGCAATAAAGATCATAGTACTCACAAGTTGCATCCCAGTTTTTACAACATCATGAAAGTCCCTCTCACAAATTATGTCATTCATTTCCACACACATTAAATAGAATTAAATATTCTGCATTTTTTGTCTATATGATATGCAATGGAGACGCAAATCTGAACCTTACTTAGCCTGTAGGGTAAGTACTAGGTGTAACGCGTTGTAATAGGCAATAAGTAATAGTTCAAAGAAATCGTGCCTTATACTTATACTTACAATGTATTTTTCAATGACCTTGGAGATGATGGTGGTCCCTTTTCGTTCCTGGCATGGCCCAACTAAGTTACAGTATGGTTTTGTCCATAACTAGGAAGAAGGTTCAGACGGGCCTTCCAGTAAAGGTGCTGGCCTGTAAAGAGAAAGAGGCAGAAAGGAGATACAGAGCTCAGAGAGCTTAAAGTAATACCAACATGGGGAGGGAAGAGCATCTGCTCCAAAGGGAGGAGGGTGGAAGGTGCACATAATGCTGGAAGAAAAGAAGGGAAAGTGGATGTATTAAGGCATATTGCTTGTACTGAACAGTGATGCTCTGGAGTAGATTGATAGAGAGACAGCTAGAAAGATATAAGATATATACAAAAGTTAGGAAGGTCGTATACGCCCTGGGGCATGTGCCCTTTGTGCCCTCCGTGCGATAACGTCGTGCCCCTCCTCCAATAGCAACTGCAAAACTGTATATGAGAACAGGAAAACATTGCACTAGACCCACTGTGGTACTTTAAGTGTGAGACTGATCTGTAACTCGCACACTGAGCATCTTCACTTATTGAAGATCACTTATTGAAGATACTAGGTAAAATATTTAGCTTAAAGGAGCGTTTATGAGTTGTCAGGGAACTAGACACGAGTTACACATGAAGCCATCAGAGCAGATCTCTGACAGATTCCTTGAGAAGCAGAAAAAAGATGCAATGGAACTAAAAGCTGTAGAGGACAAACTGTTGAAAATATTGACGAATTGAAAACTATTGTTAGCCCAAAAAAGGTAGAATCTAATAATAATAAAATGTCCCCAAAGATATACATAGCCTTGAAGTAAATATATAGTTTTTTTGATTATTGTCTTTTGACACTTGTACACTTTATGCGGCCCTCTACTTTAACTAATAGACTAGGTCAGGAGCTCACATTCTTCCCCTTTTCACTTTACATACTCAGATTAGGAATATGTAACAGTGAATACTTTAACAATACATGATTGGAAGAAGGGTTAGTAAGAGCATCAGTACTGAAGTTACATAGATTGTTCCTCTGGATCTGGGATGTGCAGTACCCCAAAACAAGGGGGTATCTGCATATTTGTTCATGTTTTATGTTATCAATTTCTATGTATTGCACCCAGTATAACCTTGTATGGATGGCACAGTCTGGGTTAACAACCCTGGCTAAGCCCTTGTAGGAGGTTAGGCGAGGACTGGGTCCACCCCTAGCTCTAGGCAGTGATTTTGGAAGAGAGAGGAAGCTGTGACATCTGCACCCTCTTCTTAGGCCTAAAAAGCTACAGAGACTCATCAATCTCTGTGTGATCTACAGAAGGACAGTAGGAGTAAGAAAAAGAGAGAACTAGAGAACCTAGTCTACATGGCTGAGCATTGGAGTCAGTAAGGTAACCTGCTACCAAAAGCTGTTAAGACTTTACTGCAGTGAAGGACACTGTTAAGACACGCTTCACTCATGGATACAGCCTGGCCAGTCATATCTATTAAACCCTGTAATCCTCAGTGGACATTACAGCCACCATAGAAAGAGTACTATTGCTTGCCATAGATTCTCCAGGAAGAGACTTGAGGCAGATAGAGAGGGAAGAGGGCCATAACTCCCATCCCTATGTAAACTCATACATCGTTATCTGGGAAACGTTGCACTGTATACAGCTGTAACTGAGTTTTGCTATTGTTGGATGTACTACATTTCCTATTTTGCACTTTAGAAAACAGAGACTTTTATTCTGCTGCATCTGGCCTGGTTACTGACTCCTGCACTGTACGCCGGCCATTGCACTATAAGCACCTTGCCTGTCACTCATACAAACACTTAACATTACAGGCCCCTCGGACTACCATCAGGCTGGAGCCCCAACATGAGGGTGTGCCCTGGGGGAAGAATGAGTGCATCCCTCTTACTCTACACAGCCCTAGGGAGCAATGATTTGAGGACAGACACTGTGATTGACTGTCAGCCAAAGTCACTACTACTCCCATCCTCCGTTTTGGGCTTACTGCAAATGCTCTAGGTGTCTGCAGTGATTGCTATCGGATTCAGGAGTCAGCCTTTTCAACATTCGGCTTCTGTCTCAGGGATCTGGGTGTGTACAGGAAATTCTAGCTTTCCTGTATTTTGGGAAAGCCCGACAAAATATACAGTCCCAAAGGCTGGTACAATTTTTGTTAAATGTATTACTAGAATAATCAATACCCCCAAAATTTATCAGTGTTTGCTCATATTTGCTAAATGTGACTCTTATCATTATGTCTTTATTTGAGGTCTGAAATTCTGTACGGGTTTGTTTCTTTATATATCTTTTTAGCAGTGGGAACTCTTACAAACCCCTGATAGATATCTGCAGCCACCACTAGACGGAGCCTGGGAGCTAGCTGCTTACTATCTTTTATGTATGGTATACCTGCCTGAAGTCATCTTCTAAACAGGCAGCCTGTTCTCTAAAACAGTTTTTGCTAGGAATATGGAGCTCTCTCCACTATAAAGACTGTGGATAGTCAAAATTGCTCTCTCAGAGCAGGCCCAGCAGCCACTCGGTCCATTTCCTACAGTGTTTCTGTATATAATGTAACTTTATAATACTGTTCAATGAAATGGAGGCGCTTCCCCTGCTGCCCCTATAGCTACTCCCCTAAGAGCCAGCTTACAGCTGTGATCCAGATGGTCAGGAGGGAGACATCAGCAAGATAACATACTGTACTCATACGATCTTATGAGTACAGGACAGTAGCCCCACAGGCGGCCCGACGTAGACAGCATCACGATCAATGCCGCTCCGGGACATATGGCACGCTCACGGACCTTATATCTCGGAGGGCATACGGTCGTGTGCAAGAGCCCTAAGGAATATGACTCGAGTACATCTGATGAATTCCAGCTGGAGCTGAGGGGTAATGCTAAATATTCCCTGAGAACAGAACTATGCGAGTGGGTGGACTGTCTGAGTGCACGCATTCAAATCTTTTATCATACTGGAAATATTTCAATTGTAGTAATAAATTGATTTCACAGAGCAAAATCTTGAAATCATTGTACAACATGTGGAAACAATGCTGTATGTAGAATAGATGTGTAACCTGGCATAAAAAGGAATTCTAATACCTTGTAAAACAGAGAACTTTTTAATACAATATAAACATGAACAATCAATAAAACTCTGATTTCAGAAGAGTCCTAACTCATTTAACAGATTTTGAATTGACTGGAATGTAGGTAACTGTAATACACGACATGGACACTAGAGGTTGCTTCAGTACAATCCTGTGAATCTTCATATAGATGACCTATCCTCAGGGGACCCCCTCCGATCAGCTGTATGAAGAGGGCAAAGCGCTCCGTGAGCACTTGGGCCTCTTCCTCCACCATGGCCTAGGCGCAGCTCAGCCGCCTTCATGTAAAGGGGCTGAGATTCGATACCAAGTACAGCCGCTATACAATGTACCGTGCTGTGCTTGGTGAGCTGTGAGTAGGCCACTGCACACATCATGGCTCCAATAAGTGCCACGGCTTCCTCAAATAAAAAATCATCAGCGAGGATCAGACCCCCACCGATCTCATGTTGATGTCCTATGCTGAGGATAAGATATCAACATATACCTTTAAAAAAAGTCTAATTTAGTAACTACTTGCATACTTCCTGTAATAACATCATTTCTCATGACTTTATGTTGTGCCATTCCTCTATTATGCCTACTATAAGTTTATAAATGAATTGCCAGCAGTCTGCAATGAAGGCCCATCTGAGCGTTACAAATGGGAGTGGATATCCCTGCACAGTGTGACACTGGCAGCACTGATCGGATAGTGTCAGTGTGTGCAGGGACATAACCAAGTTGGACCTTTCAATTCATTTAAATACTTTTAGAAGGAATAATGGAGGAGGAATGGCAAAACATGGAGTCATAAGAACAGATGCTCCAGAATTAGCATTACACGTGTAATGCTACTAAAATAGACATGTCAGGAAAGGTGTACTACTAATCTAATCTAATGCACAAGGGTGAGTCACAAATTATCCGCACTCACTTTAAAAGACAAATACATCAGTTTTCGACATATTCCCCCTGCTTTTCAATACACTTACTCTATTTGTCACCAAGCTTTTGTATTCATTAAATAAAAAATATTTTAGACTGAGCTGTGAGTCACGAATGCCCCGCTGTCTTTTCGCTTCATCAGATGGGAATCTTGATTCTCATTGGACCACATAATTCACTGTCACTCATCTAGCCACCAGAATCAGTTCACGTGTATGCTCAGTGTTGTCATCAGTCGTGGACAGGCATCTGGCTTCTACTTCATGGTGGATACCTGTGCGACCTTCCTTGAACCTCTCTATACATGCATACACACTTCTTCATGACAAAACACTTTCTCCATACTGTGCATGAAGTCTTTGATAAATATCGGCACCAGACACAACCTCAAAAAAAAAAAAAAGAAATCACTGTTTGCTGCTATTGTAAATCATAAGTGGGGAAGCCATTGTTTCTTACAACACAGTCACAAATAAACTAACATAATGGAGGAGATTTATCAAACTGGTGTAAAGTAGAACTGGCTTAGTTTTAGTTTTTATATAGCAATTAATCAGATTCCACCTTTCATTTTTGACAGCTCCTTTGGAAAATGAAAGGCGGAATCTGATTGCTTGCTATCGGCAACTAAGCTAGTTCTACTTTACACCAGTTTAATAAATCTCCCCCAATATGTTCAAATCTGCACAAACCTGTATTTGTATTTTCTGAAAGTTGATTATGCAATGGGCGGGGTACTACCAGGGGTCCCTTAAAGTGAGAGAGTTTTTCTCGTAACGCCAGTTGCATTTTAGCAACGAGGGACAGAGTCCCCCTAAGTAGATGGTGAGGGTGGTACCCAGGAGTAGGAATGCCAGAGTTGTGTAAGGGAAGCCTATAATGTCCCCTTAGGTGTGGCTGTGCACGTGTTACGGTGCTCCTACCTGGATATCCTGGAACCCCAGGAGTTGTCGTCCGAAGCAGTGCAAATAGGGTAAATAATTGAGGGATTTGTAGAACAAATTGAGTCCAGACTTGTACTGAAGCTGAAACAGCTTAAGTTGAATAAACTTTCATCAGGAAACAATCTTCCAACTTTATCTTGGTTACCAGCAGGCTTTGGCATAAATTCTAGCAGGCATCTGCTACATCTGTACTCTCTGGCTCTGCTGTGCTAACAGGTTTGAATAGAAAACTTTTCCTTTGCTTCTGTACTTTCGGTAGTCTGACTCTGTCTTTATCTTTGTCTTTATCCTTGTCTTTATCTTTATCTCTGTCTTTATTCAGGGAATCTTTCCTCCTTGCTTCTGAGGCTCTTTGCTCTTTTCACTTTTTCCAGCAGAGCTTAGGGGTGCTCTGCTGGCTGGAACACAGCCTTCCCCTTGGAGGGGGTAAGCTAAACTGACTTCTGCAGGGCTCGTCCAGGAGGGACAAGGGCCTGCTGATTTCCCTAAGCAGGGGATCCTCTAGACTGACCTTCACTAACTAGAACTCTTCCCTCTCTAGAGAGGGCTAGAATGGACAGAAGGTTCCATTCTAGGCAAACTAGCTCTGCCAAGCTTGCTGCCACCTGCTAATGAACCAGGTACATTGCATGAACATAACATTTACAAGGAAATATAAATACACATTGTGCAGGACCTGGAAATAAATACACATGATGATGACATTAATGCAACCATTAAAGATAGTAGAGGGGTGTAAAAGGTGGTAATGCCACTCTGGGACGTTACAATTAAAATTAACTCTACAGCCAAAGTGCAGATAAGTTTTGACTGACCCGAGTACAAGCAAAAGTATTATCTCTCAACGAACAAAGGTACAAACACTACTGATACTGTAAATGTTTTTGGAGGTTCTTTTATCTAGAAATATGACATAGTAGTGATTATGGGGCAGACATTTTTTGGACCTTCTTTCACTAATCCAGTTGATACTGGAGTCAGTCTCCCAAGCAAAACCTGCACTGTACATGTACGGTGGAAGTCCAGTCTTTAACACCTTCAACCATTGTGATGTACCTGAACGTCATAGTGTTTGAGGGAATGTATGAAGCGGGCTGCTGCAGTGAGCCCGCTCCATATGCCGGCTGTATCATAAAGCAGGCACCTGGCCGCAATGACGGGGAACGGCAAACTCCCCAAGTTCCTGGAGACTTTTGCACTACCAACGGTCTCCCTGCCTGACTGGCTGTGCCGTCTCCGTTCGCAATACCCCCAAGAGAGCAGTGGTCTCAGGTGTCCCAGCGCTGATCCAAACAGCGGAAGACCCCGTGATATGTGTTTTACACTATGTAATGTTTTATTTGACCTAATGCCTGTATCTCTCAGTTAGAGGCTTATCTTGGTTCATCTCTATGAGGGGGCTAGTCTGGGAATTTCCTCTAGGATAGGGTTCTCTTTCTTCCCCTCCACTCCGTTGGGCGGCACGGGGGGAGGTGAACGTCTCTCACAGTTTTTTGGTCACCCCGGGGAACCCCTGTATTGACGATGGATATAGGTGTGTTCCTAATCTGTTCATTGACAGTTGGGTAGCTTCAAATGTTTTCTTATGTTTTGGATTTTCTCTCCGAGGCAGCAAATTGGCCTCCAAAGGTGGGAGTGTCGAGGCTTTTACTTCCCCCTTGCTCTGTTAGTGGGTAGCAGAAGGGTGTTTTCCCTTTCTGCTGCTGATTTTATGTCTGTTCCGTCCTCCCTTCTGTTTTTCCCACCCCTCCCTACTTCCTGGTATTTAGTTTTGGCACTTATGCTTTTACCTACAGAAATATGACTTCTATTAAAATATGCTCACACAATGTGATTGGCTTGAATGAACCCACCAAAAATGGCCTGGTCCTTAAGGTAAAAATGAGCCCGGTCCTTAAGGGGTTAATCTGAAAGGGATATTTGCAGATCTGTCCACAGACCTTAAGACTCAGAAAATCAGGGACTATATCTTGAACCTACTAGGTCCCAAGCTTTCTTTGTCTGATAGCGATGCCCTAGAAGGGGAGATAACTTTGCAAGAGGTCCAAGGGGTCATAGGGAAGTTAGAGGTCGGTAAATGTCCAGGCGCTGAAGGATTCATACCCCGCTTCTACAAGATGTTTCTGGATGATATTTCTAACCCTATTACTAGAATGTGCAACTCTCTCACTGAAGGGCAAAGACCCCCTGGTCTGTAGCGTTATAACTACCGGCCGATATCATTGATCAACATAGACATAAAGATCTATGCTAAAATTCTGGCCGATAGACTGAAGATCTATATGCCTTCTTTAATACATGGCGATCAGGTAGGCTTTGTCCCAGGACGGGAATTGAGAGACAATACTATATGCTCTGTGGCCCTTATTGCACGGGCACATAAGACCACTTCCCCCCTTTGTCTTCTCTTGATCGATGCTGAAAAAGCCTTCGACCGGGTGGATTGGGACCTCTTGGGAGAAGCCCTGAGATCCTTTGGCTTGGGACCTTGCATGGTAACCTGTATTCTGTCTATATACAACAACCCTAGAGCCCAGGTTTGAGTCAATGGCTCTTTGTCCTCCCCTTTCTCATACATAATGGTACCAGACAGGGATGCCCACTCTCCCCACTGTTATACATCATGGTCATGGAGTTCCTGGCCAGGGCCCTAAGGGCTCATGAATCTATCAAAGGAGTAAAACTGGGGGAACTGGAGTCCAAGATAGCTATTTACGCAGACAATCTCCTCATCTACAGTTCTAACCCAGTTATTGTTTTCCCCAATATTTGTTTGGCCAATACTTTGAAGGAGCAACTTTAAAGTGAATCTCCACAAATCCGAGATCCTTACCGTATCTATACCTCTGACTACTGTATCTATGTTGCAGTCCTCTTTCTCCTTTCAGTGGGCAAAGAATCATATCACTTACCTGGGTACTGCTATCCCCTTACGATTAGCTGATTCCTACTCTGTCAACTTCTCCCCCCTTATTGAAGACATTAAGAGGGATCTCCAGTCTTGGAAGACAATACCTTTATCTTGGTTTGGGAGGATTCATACTAACATATTTCTTTAGAACTATTCCAATCCCCTTACCAACTAAATTCTTTAAGGCTTTTCGCTCATTGTTTTGTATGGGCAGGCACATCCCCTAGACTAGGTATACATTTCCTGACCCTAAGCTTAGGGGAGGGGTGGGTCTTCCTGATCTAAAACTCTACCACAAAGCCGCAATCTTCTCATATGTCCTAGTTTGGTTCCACTTTGGAACATCTAAAAGGCAAGAAGTAGAACGGCCTGCTCAAATCTACTTTGGATTAAAAAGTCAAATAGACCCCACACCTCCCCTCGCTGACAATGGGAATATTGCAATTCTGGGATAGACAAACTATGTCTCTAGGCCAGGCATCAGCAACCTTCGGCTCCCAGCTGTTGTGAAACTACAATTCCCAGCATGCTCCATTCATTTCTATGTAAGTTCTTAGAAGAGCAGAGCAACTATGCATGCTGGGAGTTGTAGTTTCACAACAGCTGGGAGCAAAGGTTGCCTACCCCTGCTCTAAGCCTTACTACCTGTCCAGGACCCATTACTTCTGTGTTTGATAACCTGCATTTCCCCCTCGGAGTGGGGCAACCGGCGATATTGGGTCTTCTGAGAGAGGACAATCCTTAGCCTTGTCATTTCTCCGTTTTTTCTTCTCCCCCCCCCCCTCTTAATTTATTTATTCAATTTCATATATATCAAAAGAACAAAAGAACATCTCAACAACGTAAACCTTTTTTATCCCAAACCCAACCCAAAACCCATCCTCTGAGCAGATACAACATTTTTTTTACATACATTATATATATATATATATATATATATATATATACACACACACACACACAAATTTAACATCTTTGCTATTGAACCCATTTATAATCAGACTTTTATGTTATCCTTCATCCCCCTATTTTCGTATATTAATCCCCCTATTTTCATATATTATCCTTTCCATTTTTATCATATTATTCACAGATTTCTTCCATTCAATCATAGAAGGCTGATCTTTTTTTAATCCATTTTCTCAAAATAAGCAATCTTGCCTGAAATAGCAGCTTACAGAGCACTTGCTTCACAACCTTCCGCAACCCCAAGTGTATTGTACCCCCCAATATACAAGCTACAGGAACACCATATAATTGTACTCCTAAAACTTTATTAATAACAGCTGCTATTTCAGACCAATATCTAAACAACTTGGGACGCCTCCAAATTAAATGCACTAGACCTGCCTGTTCCTCACCACATCTTGGACACTCATCTGTAGCTCTCAAACCCACTTTTTTTTATTGTTATTTCCCTTGTACTGTTGTTACATCTTGGTTCCTGACCGTGGCTTGTGTTGACTTGGATTTAGTATTTTCCTGTGTCCTTGCGTTCCTCCTGGCTTGGACCTTGGCTCCCTTGATTCTGGTTACAGTAGTTTTCTTCCTTCCTTAGGCCCCTGCACGTATTTAAACTAGGGACTGCTGCCCAGTTGTACACCGTCGGGTAGGATGTACCGTGCAAGTAGGTAGGGATAGAGATGCAGGCGGAGTTCAGGGCTGCACTAATCCCTACCTAACGTGCCAATTTCTCTTTGGCTACTATTTTAGTCTTTGTTTGTATTACCTTCATTAATATTTTATATCTCCCCGAAATACTACCTTCAACATTTCTATTCCCAAGAAACTGATAAAAATTTCCCTGTAGGGGCTTTTTTTATATTTCTCTAAATCAACTGATGAATTAATTGCATCTCTTATTTGCAGATACTTAAAAAAGTCTTTTTTGGGGATCCCAAACTCCTTAATCAAAGTTTCAAAGTCCTTCAGTATATCCCCCTGGAAAAGGTGACTCAGCAAACGTACTCCCCTATTTTCCCAATTTATCACCCATTTTCATTAAATTCCACCTCAATATTGAATTTACCTCCCCTTCATTCATATACCCAAATTGTGCCACCCAAAAATATAAATACAATTCGTAAGTGACAATCCCCCCTCTTTAACGGGTAGTTGAAGTATTTCTTATTTTATCCTAGGTGTTTCCCCCTTCCAAATAAATTCCCTTTATTAACTTATCCATCGTCCTAAAACATTATTCGGCAACCACACTGGAGCATTCTGCAATACAAAGAAAATCTTAGGAAGAAAAACTATCTTTATCAAATTGATTCAACCCATCATTGTCAATGGTAATCTTCTCCAAATGTGTATTCTCTTTCTCAATTCACTTATAAGTGGGGCCACATTTAGTTTTACATACTCCTCCAGATTTTTTGCAATATTTATCCCTAAATATTTAAACCTACCTCCTTTCTCCACTATATGTACAGAGGATATAAAAAGTCTACACACCCCTGTTAAAATGTCAGGTTTCTGTGCTGTAAAAAAATGAGACTAAGATAAATCATTTTAGAACTTTTTCCACATTTAATGTGACCTCTAAACTGTACAACTCAATTGAAAAACAAACTGAAATCTTTTAGGTGGAGGGAAGAAAAAATATTAAAATAAAATAATATGGTTGCATAAGTGTGCACACCCTTAAACTAATACTTTGTTGAAGCACCTTTTGATTTTATTACAGCACTCTTTTTGGGTATGAGTCTATCAGCATGGCACATTTTGACTTGGCAAGATTTGCCCACTCTTCTTTCCTGTGCACAGCCCTCTTCAGATCACCCCACAGATTTTCAATGGGATTCAGGTCTGGGCTCTGGCTGGGCCATTCCAAAACTTTAATCTTCTTCTGGTGTAGACTTTTTATATCCACTGTACATCTAAACTTCCATTCAAATCTCCCTCACCTAGTAACATCAAATGTGATTTTTCCCAATTTATTTTCAATCCTGAAAAGTATCCAAACTTATCAATTATACCCATAACTTTTTCTAAATCCACCTCTGTGTTCCCCCAAAACAACAAAATGTCATCAGCATACAAAGTTTTTTTTTCATTGATACTTCCATATTGAAAGCCCCTAATCTCATCATTTTCTCAAATTATAATAGCCAATGGCTCTATTGCAATAGCAAAGAGCAGCAGGGATAGAGAACAACCCTGCCTAGTGCCCCTAGAAATGGCAAAAGGCAGGGACCTCACCCCAATCCACCGATACCCTTGCTCTAGGGTGTGAATATATTAACTTAATCCAGTTTATAAAACGGTCCCCAAAACCAAATCATTTAAGAACCTCCCACAAATACTACCATTCTATACAATCAAACGCTTTAATTGCATCCAATGACAATATACCTTTCTTACAATTTATATTAGTAAACGCCCTACTAATATTGGAATATATCATTCTCCCAGGAATAAATCCGTTTGATCTTCATTTACTATTGTTTTTATTATTTTCAATAATCTATCCGCTAAAACCCTAGCTAATATTTTTATATCGGTATTTAACAATGATATAAGTCTATATGATTCTGGTTTTAATAAATCCTTTTCCACCTTGGGAATTAGCAACTTTTCTGTCCTCATAGCCTCACACAGGGTCTGCCTTAATTCTGGTAAGAGTATTTGACTAAAGTCCTTGTATATGTCAAATGGTAATCCATCTCCTCCTGCAGCTTTCTTATCCCTGATAGATCTCAAAGCCCTTACTAACTCTTCGAATTGTAATTCTTTCTCCAATTGATCTCTTTGAGTTGTTAACAGCTTTTTAAAAGGCCATACAATTTAAGTATTGACATAATTCCTCCTTCTTATAAAGTATTTTTGATTTGTATAAATCCTGATAATAGGTCCTAAAAACCTCACTTGTCTGATCCGGGGCTTTTAAAATCTGACCCTTATTATTTCTTATTGCCCCTATCCATGATTTTCTCTGTTGATTTTTAACTATTAGCTAAGGTCTTACCCACTTTTTGACCCTCTGAAAAAACTTACTCCCCTGATAAAACAATACTGTTTGGTATTTTTCAATATATATATCTTTAACTTTCACTTGTTCCTCGTCCCAATTTTTCAAATTTTCTAATGAGGGATCAATCACACAACTCTCTTTTGCTTCCTTTAACTTTTGTTCTGCAATCTTAGTCTTTTCTTTGACTTTTTTTTTCAGTAATTCAATTTATACTACAAAATTCCTCTCAAAAAGGCCTTCGTCACATCCCAAAATGCTTGTTTATTGGTTAAATCTTTATTAACGCGGAAGAAAAACTTCAGTTCTTACCTAATATCTTCCTTATCTTTTAACAAAGTTAACCAATGAGAGTTGAACTTAAATACTGAAAGGCACTGCTTAGCCATGAGCTCCATCTCTTTAACAACAATGATCTAACAGGGCCATAGGGACATATTTTATTTTTGTTATATTTTTTTCCAGCAGTTTTCTATTTCCCAGAATCATATCTATCCTTGACCAAGTTTGATGTGTCTTTGAGTAACAGGAATAAACTCTCTTTTCCGGATTTAATAAATGTGAAACATCCACCCAGTCAAACTCAGCTATTAAATTGGCCAAGCTAGTATTATAAAATGAAATTTTACTATTAGATAATATATCTTTAATTGGATTCAGGGGCGTAGCTATAGGGGGTGCAGAGGTAGCAGTCGCTACCGGGCCCAGGAGCCAGAAGGGACCCAAAGACACTAGTGCCGGATAAGAAGATACACAAAGCACTGAGGGAAGGGGGGCCCAAGCTGAACTCTTGCACCAGGGCCCATGAGCCTTTAGCTACACCCCTGATTGGATCGATCACAGCATTATAATCTCCTACTGCAACAAACACACAATCTTGTCTATCAAGCATATATTTCTGCAGTTCATAAAGCAAACCAGGTTTATATGGAGGCGGAATGTAAATATTTGCTATCACCATCTGTACATCATTTATGCTACACTGTAAAAAGTGATACCTGGCGCAGTCATCTGCCTTACATGCCACAAATTCATAATTAACTTTACTATAAACTAAAATGAATACTCCTCTTGAGTATAATGTATATATAGAATGATATCGGCCATCTATCCATCTTTTTTTTCACCCACCCTATTGAATCCCTATCAAAATGTGTCTCTTGCAGGCAGATGATGGCTGGCATATATCCCTTCATTCAGTCAAAAATAGCAAACCTTTTTAATCTTTCTTTTAACCCCCGTACATTAAGTGAAATTACACTCAACATTCACAACCCCCCCCCCCCCAAAAAAAAAAAAATAAACCCACATGTCTCTCCTCTCTCCCCACAGGAAAACCCCCACAGGAGAAACTGAGAACTTGGTCTTGGAGTTGTCCTGAGGCCATTATGTGACATTTATCCAAAAGTTGCCAAATTCAGACATTTGCTGATAATTGTGACTTTTTATTGGCTCCCTATCGTTTATGATCTGGGATATATTCCTCCCCTATCTCACTGCAATTCCGCAAAAAAAAAAGGGAGGATCAGCAGGGGTCTAGTACTAATAGAAGGTCTGGAGCTGGAGCTGGAGCTGGGCTGGAAACAAGGTAGAAACAAAATGTTTTAATCAAGTATCTGACTCCTACAACCCCCCCTCCCCATTGAGGTCTGCTGATTCTAGGAAAGAGACAGCAGAGGGATTTGATCCTCAGTTGAAAGAAAATGCTAACCTAAATGATCCAGTGTGGAAGGAATAGAACGTTGTAACAACTGAAATTGATGCCAAAATGGTTAAAGAGAGTTTACTTACTGTGACTAGGCTTGATAGTGCAATGGGGAAAGTAGTAACCCAGATTGAAACGGTACAGATGTGAGCCTGATTAGAGATGATCTAGTAAAGCTGAGAGAACGTCTGCAGGACATGGAGAGTAGAACATCAGTAGTGGAAGATTTAATACATAAGTTGGAGAAGGATGTAGCGTCTCTTAAGCAAACAAAGGTGGATATGGAGAATAAGTTAATAGGTTTAGAAGATAGGACAAGAAGAACTAATCTGAGATGTGTGGGAATACCGGAGGGGATGGAGGGATCTAATTGTATTGAATTTAAGGAGAAATGGATTTTTCTGGAATGCTTTCTAGTCTTTTTGCCATAGAGAGAGCCCATAGAGTCCCCAGTCAAAAAAGAATACCAGGAGATCATCAGGGACCAGTTTTGGTTAAGTTTCTACTCTCCAAAGACCTTGATGCTATTTTGCAAGACTCTAGAACCTCTGATAAGTTTCAGATTGAGGGGACAGAAATAAGATTATTTCCGGATTATTCAACAGCCACTAACGGACGATCTTCTTCCTTTTTGGAAACTACAATGCGCCAGGAAGTACCTATCCCCCCTTTCCCTCCCACCTTTTCTCCCTTCTCCCCGCCAAAGTGTGTGTTCTTATGATTTCATACCTCTCCCCATAAGATAATTTTGAATATACCTTATATATGATATACATAACATAACCTACTATAGCTTGATAAAGTTATATTGATAAAGTTGTTATATTTTGTCCTTTTATGGATCTTTTCAATAAGTATTTGAACCACAATATATTTACAACAGCACCACTATATACTATCTACATCTGACTATGAATATTCATCGATGTATAGTCTTACTAATTTCCATCCTGCTAGTATTCTTTTCTATAGCATGCATTTACACATCTCCATAACACCTAAGTTCCACTTTTCATTTCCACTTTTTTACATGAATTGCTGTTTCCAGTGGCGTAGGGATCTCCATAGCAGCCATAGCAATGGCTATGGGGCCCTACGCCACTGGGGGCCCAGGCTGCTGGCTGAGTATTTTTTTTTTTTAAATCATGTGGCGACAGGCTGCTTACAGTGTTCCCTATCCCTTCTCTCTAAGCTGCGCAGCATTTATTGTGCCCCGCTCACCCTGCCCATACTCAACTCAAGTCAGATGACGTTGGTCTGCCCGGTCTTCCATATGAACTGTGTGTGCGGGTCAGCGTAGCGCCGCCTATACCTATTGCCGCGATACGATGCGGCTCCGCCTCCTTCTCCTCTTTCTGATTGGATTTGGAAGAGGAGAGGAGCGGACTGTCTGAGCAGCAAGTAGTGAGGCAAGGTAATGGCGGCACCGGCGGCTTACTGTACTGTTGTTTCTATATTGGATAGGAACTTGGAACTGGAAGGTGTGAGGGCAGTCAAAGAGTGGGTCCCTTACCCCCCCAGAACTTCCATCTGCTGCCATTTCCTGTCTTGTACCTCATGAACATTTAACTTGCAACTGGCAGGAGGGCCCTACTAGGGTGTTCCCTCCTCGCTGTACTGCCCATGGGAGCTCCAGGGCAGGACCAGTGCCGCTGTGAGTAGCCCCACTATCTGTCACTACTACCACTCCTGTCCTTCTCTCCACCCTATGGCCTCCCACACCAAGCTGCTCCACTGGTGTCACAGTACAGCATTTGTCACATACCTGTGCACTTCACTCCAGAATCAGACTGGTGTACATGGACATGTGGGCTGTGGCAGATTGGTAAACATGCACACCAGTTATTTTTTTTCAACACCAGTAGGAAAAAATGGGTCAGGACACTATGGGTCTGAACCATCACTTAAACCCCATGTGCCTGAACAGATGGTTCCCCATGCTTGCCACAGAAAATATCCACATGGCGCTCACAAGGATATAATCCAGTCTGATGCCAAAAAGCAGTAACATTATTCACACTCAGCCCTGCTTGGATGAGGTTTCCCTTTGGGGGTAACCATGAATTGCCTGGAGTACAGAAGCTAGACCTCTGACAAATCAGCTTCTTCTATATCAGGGCTGGCCAACCTGCGGCTCTCCAGCTGTTGCAAAACTACAACTTCCAGAATGCCCAGACAGCCTATAGCTATCAGCCTACAGCAGGGCATGGTGGAAATTGTAGTTTTACAACAGCTGGAGAGCCGCAGGTTGGATAGCCCTGTTCTATATGTCTTTGTGAGACAAACTTAATATGTAATCATTAACAGGCAGGGCCTTTGACCTCTGATATGTCCACACCTTGGGGACATCATGGCACCGATCACTGGCTCCCCAACATCTACTGTGGCTCCATTCAAAGCCTATTATTACACTTAAGGAAACAGCACAGTGGTCTCAGTGGCCGGTGTTCTGAGAAAAAAACCTTACCCAGAAAAATAACCTTACCCCACTTCCGGGGTGTGCACCTCCGCGCTTGCGCAGTACAACGCCAGGAACTTTGAAAAGTGAAGATACAGTGTGCGCTGACTCGTGGGTGTGTGCGAGGAGATTTCACGGTATTTGTACATGTAAAATCTTCTTACCCTGACACTGCGCACGCGTGGATTTTCAATGCTAGGAGCAGGGAGAGACTGACCTGTTTCCTACGGAAGCCAGCCAGCAATAAATCGAAAGCGCGCTGTGTAGTGAGGGAGATTTGAAAATTTGTGCGTGCGAGGTCTGAGAGGTATGTGGGGGTGGGAGATCCGGGAGGAGGGGGGCACATAAAAATGTTTTGCTCTGGGGCCCAGTCATTTCTAGCTACGCCCCTGGCTGTTTCCCCTGATTAACTCTTTATTCCACTATATACATTTGTGCCTTACATTATCTTCTTTACTTTTAACTAAAATCCAACTTCTGCTGTCCATTGTGGTGGGTCCATATTTCCATCACTACAATCATACATCGATAAGTCTCCGATTATTTTATTCACAAACCTTAATCCACAATATATTCCAATACGTTGTTTTTCATCACTAATTACTCCTGATATACTTACTGCGCCAGTGCATTGCTGCAGAGCGTCTCACAACTTCATAACAGCTTTCACAACTGAGCGCTAGTTTTTCCTCACCATTCACCCCTGCTACGACCTTTGCACATGTGCAATGGGTCAGGGCTAGAGATGTCGCGAACATAAAATTTTCCGTTCGCGAACGTCGAACGCAAATTTATGCAAATGTTGGCGAACGGGCGAACAGGGCGAACCGCCATAGACTTCAATAGACAGGCGAATTTTAAAACCCACAGGGACTCTTTCTGGCCACAATAGTGATGGAAAAGTTGTTTCAAGGGGACTAACACCTGGACTGTGGCATGCCGGAGGGGGATCCATTGCAAAACTCCCATGGAAAATTACGTAGTTGACGCAGAGTGTGGTAAGTTGAATTCGCAATGCGATTAATATAACCTGCATTAATCGCATTGCGAATTCAACAAACTGAGTTCCTAATGGTTGTATTGCTAGAATATAACGAAGATTGAGAATATAGCGCTATATTCTCAATCTTCGTTATATTCTAGCAATACAACCATTAGGAACTCAGATCTAAGTTGTAATCGCAATGCGATTAATACAGGTCGCATTACAACTACTAACACTGCAGCTTCAGAATCAATCTAAGATGGCGTCCTTGCTTTTTGATAGTAGGGTCTGGGAGGGAGGGTATGCCGATTGGCTGGAATGTGTCTGCTGACTGTGAGGTACAGGGTCAAAGTTTGCTCAATGATAAAGTATAGGGGCGAACGCGATCGCATATGTTCGCCCGCCGCGGCGGACGCGAACAAGCGAATAGTTCGGGACATCACTAATTCACAATAGATGAGACAGCACTCCAATTTCGTATGCTGATTAATTTTATTATATTAGCCGGACATGGTGGTGCATAATAGCAACGTTTCGGGCAATTGGCATGCCCTTCATCAGGCAAGTTATGTGCAGGCGAGGAAGCGCAGGACCGGCATGCCGGAAAAATACCCAGCTCCGCAGAGGCTGTCCTCTTTTTTTTTTTAATAAAAAAAAATCTGTTCTTAACAGTTTAATCCCTGTTACGTCCCCTATCAGGGGACGTGTATGGAATAGATTTTAGGAACTGGGAGATGGAAAAAGATGCTTGGTTGGTCCTGCTACTTCCAATTTGGGGCACTGCACGTACGCCTTGCACTGTACTGTGCCACCAGATATGAGTGGTGTGTTAAGTAGTACTATTCCTATCAGTTTAATCCCCGTTACGTCCCCTATCAGGGGCCGGTGTATGGAATAGATTTTAGGAACCGGGAGATGGAAAAAGATGCTTGGTCGGTCCTCTTACTTCCAATTTGGGGCACTGCGCATGCGCTGTGTAATGTACTGTGCAATCCCAATATGAGTGGTATGTTAAGTAGTACTATTCCTATCAGTTTAATCCCTGTTACGTCCCCTATCAGGGGCCAGTGTATGGAATTGATTTTAGACAACCGCAAAGAGTTTATTCCTCTATGCATCAATCTTGGTGTAGTGATGACGGTGCTCGTGCGCACGTATGGGAGATTGCAGGCAATGGGGGTTTTTCAAAGCCTATGGTCATGCTGAGGTAGTTCAGTGACAGTTAAGTGACCCATAAAACAATGATTCTGCAGTGTGGGCCCATTGTTGGCCTAGTAGGCTTTAATGATCACCTTAGATGATCACAAAGAAAATTAATGTTTTTTCTATGCAAAATTATCCAGCCGATCGCTTTTGGTCTGTTCACAATGAAGCAACGACCTTATCATCTGGGGTGTGCCAACATTGCCATTGCCAACACGCTCATAGAGGTAGTCACTTCATTGTGATACGCAAGCCCCTTCACCACAACAAGGTAACGATCACGAAGGGGAATTGACACATGTATGTGCCTTTTTTTTTGTTTTGTTTTTGCAGCCACAGTGCAACAGAAAAATTAGGCATGTACACATGCCAGAAAAATTAGGTATTGTAGCAGCGGCCAGAAAAATGTATGTTTTCCAGCCAGAAAGTGCACTAAAACATTGCGGCTTGAACCCTAATTGGTGGTGGATAAGTCATGCAAGTCATCCGGCATGCAAAGATAAAATACAGCCTGTGGACCATTTTTAGCCCAAGGCAGCTCATCTCATCAGGCCTTTTTTAGTCAAATGTATCACCCACTGTCAGTGCCTTCAGGATCCATGCCTCATTTATCTTAATAAAGGTGAGGTAATGTAGACTTTTTTGACCTAGGCGACTTCTCTTCTCAGTGACAATACCTCCTGCTGCACTGAAGGTCCTTTCTGACAGGACACTTGAAGCGGGGCAGGCCAGAAGTTCTATCGCAAATTGGGATAGCTCAGGCCACAGGTCAAGCCTGCACACCCAGTAGTCAAGGGGTTCATCGCTCCTCAGAGTGTCGATATCTGCAGTTAGGGCGAGGTAGTCTGCTACCTTTCGGTCGAGTTGTTCTCTGAGGGTGGACCCCGAAGGGCTGTGGCGATGCGTAGGACTTTAAAAGCTCTGCATGTCCTCCATCAACAACATGTCTGTAAAGCAACCTGTCCTTGCCGGCGTCGTCGTAGTAGGAGGAGGATTACTTTCACCTCTCCCCCTGGTAGATTCCCGTTGTGCTGTGACATCAACCTTATACGCTGTGTAAAGCATACTTTTTAATTTATTTTAGAACTGCTGCATCCTTTCCGACTTCCGGGAATTCGGTAACATTTCAGGCACTTTCTGTTTATACCGGGGGTCTAGTAGCGTGCCCACCCAGTACAGGTCGTTCTCCTTCAGCCTTTTTATACGAGGGTCCCTCAACAGGCATGACAGCATGAAAGACCCCATTTTCACAAGGTTGGATGCCGAGCTACTCATGTCCTGTTCCTCGTCCTAACTGATCTCACTGAAGGTCTGTTCTTCCCCCAGCCACGTACAACACCACGGGACCCAGATAGGTGACAACAATGAGCACCCTGGGATGCCTGCTGTGGTTGGTCTTCCTCCTCCTCAAAGCCACATTCCTCCTCTGACTCCTCTTCCTCAGACTCCTCTTCCAGCGTTGCTGCAGGTCCAGCAAGCAATGCTAATACGGCTGTTTCTGGTGGTGATGGTGACCACAACTCTTCCTCTTCACGCTCATCTACGGCCAGATCCAGCACTCTTCGCAGGGCATGCTCCAGGAAGAAAACAAATGGGATGATGTCGCTGATGGTGCCTTCAGTGCGACTGACTAGGTTTGTCACCTCCTCAAAAGGACGCATGAGCCTACAGGCATTGCGCATGAGCGTCCAGTAACGTGGCAAAAAAATTCCCAGAGGCTGTCCTAGCACTCCGGTCATACAAATACTTCTTGTTGGCGCAGGCGGTCGAACATTAGGAGTGTTGAATTCCAACGTGTCGGGCTGTCACAATTCAAGCGCCTCACTGGCATGTTGTTTCGGCGCTGGATATCTGAAAAGTGCGCCATGGCCGTGTAGGAACGCCTGAAATGGCCACACACCTTCCTGGCCTGCTTGAGGACGTCCTGTAAGCCTGGGTACTTATGCACAAAGCGTTGTACAATCAGATTCAACACGTGTGCCATGCACGACACATGTGTCAACTTGCCCAAATTTAATGCCGCCAATAAATTGCTTCCGTTGTCACACGCTACTTTGCCGATCTCCAGTTGGTGCGGAGTAAGCCACTGATCCACCTATGTGTTCAGGGCGGACAGGAGTGCTGGTCCGGTGTGACTCTCTGCTTTCAGGCAAGTCAACCCCAAGACGGCATGATACTATCGTATCCGGGATGTGGAATAGCCCCTGGGGAGCTGGGGGGGTGCAGTTGATGATGTGGAGCAAGACGCAGCAGCAGAAGAGGACTCAGCCGAGGAGGTTAGCGAAGAGGATGGAGTAGGAGGAGTAGAGGAGGTGGCAGCAGGCCTGCCTGCAAGTCGTGGCGCTGTCACCAACTCCGCTGCAGAGCCACGCATTCCATGCCCGTGCTTTGCAGACCAGGTATCAGTGGTCAGATGGACCCTTGCCCCAACACTGTGTGCCAGACATGCCATGACTTCCTTTTGCACAATAGAGTACAGGTTGGGGATTGCCTTTTGTGAAAAGAAATTTCGTCCGGGTACCTTCCACTGCGGTGTCCCAATAGCTACAAATTTTTTGAAGGCCTCAGACTCCACCAGCTTGTATGGTAAAAGCTGGCGGGCTAAGAGTTCCGACAAGCCAGCTGTCAGACGCCGGGCAAGGGGTTGACATTGGCTTCTTACGCTCAAACGTGTCCTTGACAAATACCTGACTGTGGGCAGATGAGCAGGAACTGCTGAAGGTGAGAGGCGGAGTGGCGGGTGGTTGAGAGGGGGCAGGGAGGACAGCAGTGGTTGACGTGGCTGAAGATGCTGGACCAGGAGGAGGATGGTGGCTTTGAATTTGTGTGCTGCTTGTACTCATGTGTTGATCCCATAGGCGTTTGTGATGTGAGATCATGTGCCTTCGCAAAGCAGTTGTACCTAGGTGGGTGTTGGACTTCCCACGACTCAGTTTCTTTGGAACAGGTTGCAAATGGCATCACTGGTATCAGTGGCAGACACACAAAAAAAATGCTGAGCTTTGCAATGACGGCATTCTGGTGGTGGAAACAGCATGCGTTGATTGGCGTGCTGTCTGGCTGACCACGGTACCTTGCACCTTACCACATACCCCCCCCCCCCTTTGTTCAACCCTGAGGGGGTGAACACAAGTGAGGCAGTGGACGCGGGACAGGGCATCTGCGTTACCCTGCAAGCGGCCTGCCCTGTGTTCGACAGAGAACTTGAAGTTCTGCAGGGATAGGAACCACCTGGTGACCCGAGCATTCCTCTCCTTGGCCTGGCTCATCCACTTGAGAGGGGAATGGTCGGTCACCAGACGGAACCTCCTCCCTAACAGGTAGTAGCGGAGAGATTCGAGTGCCCACTTGATAGCCAGGCACTCCCTCTCCACTATACTATACCTGGACTCGGCGGGACTGAGCTCACGGCTCAGGAAGACAATGGGATGTTCTTCCCCGTTGACCTCCTGAGACAGCACAGCACCGAGGCCTACCTCTGAGGCGTCGGTCTGTACGACGAACTCCCCACACAGGGCTGACTTCAACGCGGAGAAAGCCTCCTCCGCCTTCTCACTCCAGCTAACCTTCCCAGACCTTCGCCCCTTCAACAGGTCTGTCAACGGCGCTGCTATTGTGGCAAAGTGGGGCACAAACCGCATGTAGTACCCTACAATTCCCAGGAAGGACTTTACCTGCCTGGCAGTGACCGGTCGGGGCCAGTTACGTATGGCTTCTACTTTAGTTACCTGAGGTTTGATGACTCCACGCCCAATGACATATCCCAGATATTTGGTCTCTTCCAACCCAATCGCACACTTCTTTGGATTGGCGGTTAGACCAGCTTTCCTCAGGGCATCTACTACCGCCTGCACTTTGGGCAAATGGCTTTCCCAGTCGGTGCTGTGGATGATAACATCATCTAAGTAGGCCGAGGCGTACCGACGATGAGGTCGCAGCACAATATCCATTAACCTTTGGAAGGTGGCGGGGCGCCATGCAGGCCAAAGGGTAACACCTTGTAATGATACAGGCCCTGCGAGTAACAAAGCGTTTTTCCTTGGCCGCCTCCGTTAAGGGTACTTGCCAGTATCCTTTAGTGAGGTCTAGCACAGAAAAATAACGGGCTTGCCCTAAATTCTCAACAAGCTCGTCTACCCGGGGCATGGGATACGCATCGAACTTGGACACTTCATTTAATTTGCGAAAATCGTTGCAGAACCATAGCGTCCCATCCGGCTTGGGTATTAGAACTATGGGACTGGCCCACTCACTTTTCGATTCCTCAATGACATCAAGCTTCAACATTAATTGCACTTCCTCCACGATGGCCCGTCGCCGAGCCTCGGGTACCCAGTATGGTTTTAACCGGATTTTGGCCTGAGGCTCGGTGACGATGTCATGTTGGATGAGAGACGTGCGGCCAGGGAGGTCCGAGAACACATCCGTGTTCCGACTGATGAACTCCCTGACTTCCTGAACTTGTGTACTTTGTAATTTACTTCCCCTACCTTCTCGATAACCTCATAGGGGCCCTGCCACCTAGCTAGGAACTTGCTGTCAAGGGTGGGCACCAGAACCAAAACCCGATCTCCCGGGTTGAAGTTCCGTACCCGAGCCTGACGATTATACACCCTACTCTGGGCTTGTTGCGCTGCCTCCATATGCTCCCGGACCAGCGGCAACACCCTTTCCATCCGGTCCTGCATCTGGGTGACATACTCAATGACACTTTTGTGGGGGACAGGCTGTTGTTCCCACGCTTCCTTGGCGATATCCAACAGGCCCCGAGGGTGTCTGCCATAAAGCAGTTCGAAGGGCGAGAACCCAGTAGAGGCCTGGGGCACCTCTCGCACGGCGAACATGAGATAGGGCAGAAGCAGGTCCCAGTCCTTCCCATCTCTGGACACCACCCTTTTAACATATTTTTAGAGTTTGGTTAAACCTTTCGACAAGACCGTCTGTTTGCGGATGGTAAACGGACGTCCGTAACTGCTTTATACGCAACAATTTACACAGTTCCCTCATAACTTTGGACATAAAGGGGTCCCTTGGTCGGTCAGAATCTCTTTTGGCAGGCCCACACGGGAAAACATTTCCATTAACTCTTTTGCAATGAGCTTAGCCGAGGTATGTCGCAGAGGCACCGCCTCTGGATATCGAGTAGCATAGTCCAGAATCACCAGGATATGTTGGTGACCCCTAGCAGACTTCGGTACGGGTCCGACCAGATCCATGGCAATACGCTCGAATGGGACCTCAATTATTGGGAGAGGGACCAGGGGACTTATGTAATGCGGCTGGGGACTATTTACTTGACAGGTCGGACAGGACTTACAGAACTCCTCTACTTCCTTAAACAAACCGGGCCAGTAAAATCGCTGTAGTGCGCGGTCCTGCGTTTTCTGCCACCCCATGTGTCCCCCAAGAACATGTTGGTGGGCAAGCTCCATAACAAGCTTGCGATATGCGGTGGGCACCACCAACTGTTCAACAGGCTCACCTCGGATTTGGTTCACCCGATACAACATATCCTGAAGAACAATAAATCGTGGGAACATTAATTCAGCCCCAGGTTTCTGGGGTTTACCGTCAATCATTACAACACTTTCCCAGGCCCTGGTTAGGGTTTGGTCCCGGTGTTGTGCGGTCCCAAAATTTTCCCCGGAGACATTGAGGTCTGCCAACTCAGGTCCCGGTGGCAAGTCCTCCGTGTCTCCCACCATTACACTCCAGTGGGGTTGTCTCCCCTCTACCGCTGGAGCAGTGGTCACCCTACCGCTGGCCCTTCAGATTCGGGCTCCCAGGGTTACCCCTGTCTCGGGTCCGTCAGATACCTTTATTGCCGGCCACAGCGCCGGAAAACCTGGGAAGTCCCTCCCAAGTATCAGTTCGTGTGGGAGTTTAGTAGCGACAGCCACCTCGTGGGTCCACTTACCAGCCGCTGTGGACAAAGTCACTAGTGCAGTGGGGTAGTCTTTTAGGTCTCCGTGGATGCACAGGACCCCGATTTTACGGCGGTATACTCCGCAGGCCGTACCAGGGCAGCCCTTACCAGGGAGACTAGACTCCCGAGGTCCAGCAGGGCCACCGCCAGAGAATCTCCCACCTCTACCTGACACAGGTGGTTATTGTCCTGCACCTCACGGGTGCCAGTTGCGCACAGCTTCCGTGCATACAGGGAGTGGCGACCCCGTAGATTCACCTCCATCGGCTCACCCGATGTGGACAGTCGGCCCTGACGTGGCCTGGCTCCTGACACCTCCAGCACACCACGGGAGGCGGATCCGCAGGGGTACATGCCGTGCAGGTCTCTCTGTCGCCGGTCGTCGGAACTGGGGTGGAGGCCTCCGGGGTTTGACTTGCCCTTCCCAGCAGGACTCCCCTGCAGGTTTCTGGTGGCCTCGTAACGCTCCACCAGGTCGACCATCTCCAGGGCACTTACCGGAGACGCCTGGCCGACCCAGTGCTGGAGGGGATAAGGCAGGGCCCTCCAAAGATGTCCGCCAACAGGCGATCCAACATGACAGTGGGACTCAGTAGATCGGGCTGCAGCCACTTTTGCAGCCTGTGCAGCAGATCGTAGTACTGAGGCCTAGCAGGTTCAGTCGTTTTAAAGTCCCACTGGTGGACTCTTTGAGCGCGGACCAGCACGTTCACCCCAGCCTGGCCAGGATCTCTCCTTTCATGGTGTCATAATCGGCCGCTTGGTCGTCCGCCAAGTCGAAAAACACCTGCTGGGGTCCGGAAGCCAGGAACAGAGCGACCACCTCAGCCCACTGGTCGCGGGGCAGCTTCTCCCTCACGGCCACTTTTCGAAGACTGCCAGGTAGGTCTCAGCATCGTCCTCGGGGTCATCTTGGGAATCGCCGCACGGACCGCTTTCCGGGCATCATGGGCACGGTGAGAGGCTCCAGTCGCTTGCAAAGCCATTACATGTTGCCATCGACCACGGTACCTTGCACCTTACCACACTCCCCATCTGAACTTTCCCCTGTTCTTCTTCTCTTTGAGCAGGCACCCACGTGACATCCACGGACACATCGTCATCATCAACCGCTTCACTTGTATCTGTCAACTCAACAAAGGAAGCAGCAGCAGGTACAACATCATCATCATCACACCTTATGTCCATGTGTGTAATGCTGCCTGACTGAGACATATCCCTGTTATCTACATCCTCTGGCAATAATAATTGCGCATCACTCATTTCTTCCAACTGATGTGTAGATAACTCCTCTGACAGATCAAGTGAAGCGGCTGTGGTGCTAGTGTTGGTGGTGGAGGCGGCGGGCGAGTGGTAACTGAGAGGTGCCCGAAGCTGAGCTGGAGGAGGATGGTGTGTCAAGGTTCCGAGCAGAGGGTGTAGAAGATTGGGTGTCCTGTGTTAGCCAGTCAACTATGTCCTCAGAACTTTTCGAGTTCAGGGTGCGTGGCCTCTGAACACTGGGAATCACAGCACCACGACCATGACGGCACATGCTGGGTGGCCTGCCTCTGCCTGTCTTTTTTTAGATTAGTTTAGTTGTACTATGCGTGCAAGCTACTGTGACACCAGATATGAGTGGCACTGTGCACTGACAGAAGTTGGGAGAGTAGACGCTGTAGGCCTGACACACACGCTTGCAGACAACTAACTGCTATTCAATCTATTACAGTCAAAATTGTTGTCGTTTTTTAAATGTAATCTA
>CM065590.1:167558372-167660872 GCA_033119425.1 Bufotes viridis
ACCTTGACAGCCCTGGGCCTTCTGCAAGTTCTTTAGGCTGTCATGGTCAACCACCTGTAAAGCTCTACACAAGGCACAGCTCAGTAGGGAGCATGTCAGAATCTCACGGACCACAATATTGCTCTGTTATGGTCTATGTGACAAGCGTTCAGAAGATCGCAGATGCTAGCTCTTTACGGAGGCTTACATTTTTTTAAGTAAAAATAAGCAACGAAAACGCAACTTGTCCCTCAAAAAATAAGCTCTATTATGGCTATGTAAACAGAACATTTTAAAAGTTATTGCTCTTGGAATATGGGGAGGAAAAAAATAAAACCCAAAGACGCAAACAGGCTTTGTGTTTAAGGGGTTAGAGAGAGGGAGGGAGACTGAAAGGGGAGAGATGAAGAAAGGGTGAGATGGAGCAGGATAAAGAGGATAGTAGGGTGCTAGACAGCCCCCAGGCCCTAACTTCTCATCTACAATGTGTCAGTGAAAACAATGGCCATACCCTAATTTTATGGTTAAAAAAGACCATGACAAGTTTATCCTAATTAAAAGAAATGGCTTTTCCTGATTATAGAAGTAAGGAAAAAGAAGCTTCCTTATCTCTGTACCTGAGATATGGTTGTGTTATAATACAAGTGTCTGTATATGATATACATATGGTAACCACATGCTGTATATCTACATGTATCAGGAAGATACTTCAGGCCTAGAACTCACGTCTAGCCTGATTATTATCAGTAATTAATATAAATATTAATTACCTGTCTTGTGATTCTTTTCTTGTAGCTGACCAGGGAATATGTCGGGTTCCACCATTTCACTGGGCATCAGTCACCTGTAAAAAGTCAAAGGTGTGATAATATGTTCCTGCTACATGCTACAGGCACTAATATTTATAACAGGCTAGGGGCATAAATATATATATCTCAGGGTTCATTTAAAAATAGGGGGTGAGAGGGAGCAACAAGTTGAGAAGGGAAGAAGGAAAGTGGAATAAAATTGGGGAGGGGCATTAGAGAAAGGGATTAACCCCTCACCCATATTTACGTAGCTGTACATTATTCTGCGAAAGGGGTTGTATGGAGCAGGCTGCTGCGCTGAGCCCGCTCCATAAACAACGAGTGCTGGCTGCATAAAAGAGCGCAGCCAAAATGACAAGGATCGGCGATAATGCCAAATCTGGTCATTTAACCACTTAGATGCCATGTTTATTAGAGATAGGGGGCATATGTGTCGTTAGTCAGAGGGAGGGGGCTCCCCCGACCTTCTGATTCAAGCTCCTGCTGCAAAATCACTGAGCTCCAAATATTTACCATGACAGCCCTCGACCTTCAGAAAGGGCTTTTGAGCTGTCATGGTTAATTGCCTGTAAAACCGTGCGCGAGGTACAGTATAGCAGGCAGAGTTTCATAATCTCATGGACTACTGAAGTGGGAGGGGGAAATTAGAAAGGGGGGTGAACCCCTTCTCGCATAAATACGTTCAATTTCCTAATTATGCATAAGGGGTTATGTGGAGTAAGTTGCTGCACTGAGCACGCTCCATAAACAACGAGTGCTGGCTGTATAACACAGCCAGGCGAAAATTACCAGGATCAGCTATGACGCCAAACCCGGTCATTTAGGCACTCACATGCCATGTGTAATAAATATAGCGCCATAAGTGAGGTTAGTCAGAAGGAGCGTGCTCCCTCTACCTTTCTTTCCAAGCCCTTCTGCGAAATCATGGAGCTCCAATCAGTTACCGTGACAGCCCTAGGCTTTGAGAAAAGGTTTTCAGGCTGTCATGGTTAAGTGCCTGCATAAATGTGCACGAGGCACAGCTCTGCAGGCAGAGTATCATAATCTTATGGACTACAATAGTGGGAGAGGTGGATTCCAGAGGGAGATTAACCCCTTCACGCATAATCACATTCATTTTTCTAATTATGAGTAAGGGGCAGTATGGAGCAGGTTACTACGCTAAGCCCACTCCATACACGACGGGTGCTTGCTGTATGATACAGCCCAGCAAAAATAACCAGGATCTGCAATAATGTCAAACCCGGTCGTTCAATCTCTTAGATGCCACATTTAATAGATATGGCTGAATATGTGGGGTTAGGCAAAGGGAGTGAGAGAGCTCCCTCTGCATTCCGTTCCAAACCCCGGTAGCAAAATCACGGATCTTCAACTAGTTACCACATCAGCCCTGGGCCTTCTGAAGGGCTTTGGGCTGTCATGGTTAAATGCCTATAAAACTGTGCGCAAGGCACAGCTTATAAGGCAGAATGTCATACTCTAATGGACCACGATTGTGGGAGAGGGGGATTAGGTAGAAGGGATTCACCATTTTAAAGCATAATCACATACATGTACTGTATTATGCATAAGTGGTTGCATCAAGCAGGCTGCTGCTCTGAGCTAACTCCAAACACGTTCGTTTCCAGCTGTATAACACAGCCTGCACCTGACTACAATCATCAGGATTGGCAAAGACGCCCAACCTGGTCCTTTAACTGCTTACATGCCACGTTCAGAAGCGATTAAGTTATATGTGTTGAGGGAGGGGGCTCCCTCTGCATTTCGATCCGTGACCCTGCAGCGAAAACATGGGGCTGCAGTCGGTAACCTTGACAGCCCTGGGCCTTCTGCAAGTTCTTTAGGCTGTCATGGTCAACCACCTGTAAAGCTCTACACAAGGCACAGCTCAGTAGGGAGCATGTCAGAATCTCACGGACCACAATATTGCTCTGTTATGGTCTATGTGACAAGCGTTCAGAAGATCGCAGATGCTAGCTCTTTACGGAGGCTTACATTTTTTTAAGTAAAAATAAGCAACGAAAACGCAACTTGTCCCTCAAAAAATAAGCTCTATTATGGCTATGTAAACAGAACATTTTAAAAGTTATTGCTCTTGGAATATGGGGAGGAAAAAAATAAAACCCAAAGACGCAAACAGGCTAATTATGAGTAAGGGGCAGTATGGAGCAGGTTACTACGCTAAGCCCACTCCATACACGACGGGTGCTTGCTGTATGATACAGCCCAGCAAAAATAACCAGGATCTGCAATAATGTCAAACCCGGTCGTTCAATCTCTTAGATGCCACATTTAATAGATATGGCTGAATATGTGGGGTTAGGCAAAGGGAGTGAGAGAGCTCCCTCTGCATTCCGTTCCAAACCCCGGTAGCAAAATCACGGATCTTCAACTAGTTACCACATCAGCCCTGGGCCTTCTGAAGGGCTTTGGGCTGTCATGGTTAACTGCCTGTAAAACCATGTGTGATGCACAGCTCATCATGCAGAGTGTCATAACTTCATTGACCACAATAATGGGAGAGGGGGATTAGAGAAGGGAGATTAACATATTCACGGTTAATCACGTACATGTACGTTTTAATGTGTAATGCGTTGTATGGAGCAAGTTACTGCGCTGAGCCCACTCCATACAAAACAGCAGCTGGCTGTATAATATAGCACAGTAACAATGACCAGGATCGGCAATGGTTTCAAACCTCGCCATTCTACTGCTCATTGCACTGTTTAATAGAGATATCTCCATATATTGGGTTGGGCAGAGGAAGAAGACTCCTTCTGCATTCCGATCCAAGTCCCGGTAGCGAAATCACTGATCTCCAACTAGTTACCACCTCAGCCCTGGGCCATCTGAAGGGCTTTGGGATGTCATGGTTAAATGCCTATAAAACCGTGCGCAAGGCACAGCTTATAAGGCAGAATGTGATACTCTAATGGACCACGATTGTGGGAGAGGGGGATTAGGCAGAAGGGATTCACCATTTTGAAGCATAATCACATACATGTACTGTATTATGCATAAGTGGTTGCATCAAGCAGGCTGCTGCTCTGAGCTAACTCCAAACACGTTCGTTTCCAGCTGTATAACACAGCCTGCACCTGACCACAATCATCAGGATTGGCAAAGACGCCCAACCTGGTCCTTTAACTGCTTACATGCCACGTTCAGAAGCGATTAAGTTATATGTGTCAGTGAAAACAATGGCCATACCCTAATTTTATGGTTAAAAAAGACCATGACAAGTTTATCCTAATTAAAAGAAATGGCTTTTCCTGATTATAGAAGTAAGGAAAAAGAAGCTTCCTTATCTCTGTACCTGAGATATGGTTGTGTTATAATACAAGTGTCTGTATATGATATACATATGGTAACCACATGCTGTATATCTACATGTATCAGGAAGATACTTCAGGCCTAGAACTCACGTCTAGCCTGATTATTATCAGTAATTAATATAAATATTAATTACCTGTCTTGTGATTCTTTTCTTGTAGCTGACCAGGGAATATGTCGGGTTCCACCATTTCACTGGGCATCAGTCACCTGTAAAAAGTCAAAGGTGTGATAATATGTTCCTGCTACATGCTACAGGCACTAATATTTATAACAGGCTAGGGGCATAAATATATATATCTCAGGGTTCATTTAAAAATCGGGGATGGGAAAACGACAAAGCAGGTAAGAGGGGAGGTGGAATAAAATGAGAGAGGTGGATTAGAGGGAGGGATTAACCTCTTTATCCATAATTATTTAGAAGTCCCCGATAACCAGGAATAACGATGACGTAAAACCCGGTCTTTTTAATTTTTCAGACGTCACGATTAATAGAGGTACGGTATCTGCATATCTGGGGTTAGGCAAAGGGAGAGGGGAATCCTCTACCATTCAGTCCAAGCTCATTTAGTGAGGAAAGCTTTAATCAGTTACCTTGACAGCCCTGGTTATTTAGAAAGGTTCTTTGGGCTGTCATGGTTAACTGCCTATAAAACTGTGTGCGAGGCACAGTTCAGCAGACAGAATGTCATAATTTTATGGACCTCATTGGAGGGAGAGGGGTATTATACATGTTATAATGCGTAAGGGATGGTACGGATCAGTCCGCTGTGCTTAGCCGGGTCCATACACAAAGGGTGCTGGCTGTATAATATAGCGCAGCCATAATAACCAGAATTAACGATGGTGCCAAACCCGGTCATTTAAACGCTTAGATGCTGTGTTTAATAGAGTTAGATGCATATGTGGTGCTAGTCAGAAGGAGAGGGCTGCCTCTTCCTTCCAATCCAAGCACATGCAGTGAAATCACAGGGCTAGTAACAATCACAGCTGTCAGCCTTCTGAAGGGACTTTCTGCTGTTATGGTTAACCACCTTTAAAACAGTGCATAAATCAAAGCTCAGCAGGCAGATTATTATAATCCCATGGACCACAATAGTGGGAGAGGGTTATTAGAGAGTGAAGATTTAAGCGGTTGTCCGGGCTGTTACTACTGATGACCTATCCTCAGAATAGGTCATCAATATTAGAACGGCGGGGGTCCGACACCCAGCACCCCTGCCAATCAGGTTTACAGTATGAGAAGACAGCGTGCGTAGTCCGCAAGTGCCGTCTCCCTTCTCTCTTTCTGTTCACCGCTGCTTCCTATGGTCTTTGCCTCGGACAGCAGCAGCGGGCAGGAAGAGAAAAGGCAGAAGGCACTATCATAATGTAAAAAAACTTTTTTCCTGCATGGTAAATGCTGAAACGGAAAAAAATAAATGCAATTTCACATTTCTTGTTCGCCTTCTCCCCACCAAAAAATGTAATAATATTGATCCAAAAGTCGTACGTAGCTCAAAAATGTTGCTGAAAATAGCAAGCCCTCACACAGCTCTATATGACAGAAATATAAAAAAGTTATGGCTAATATAAATAATAATTACCTGCATTGTGATCCTTTTCTTGCTGTTGACTATTCATATGTTACCACCATCTTACTCGCAGGGGTATTGCTACAGTATTAAAAGATGCTCAGCCCAAGCCCTAATGTGTATAATCCAAATTCTCTAAGTAACCTCCACCCCCCCACGGCCACATAAACACACACATACATGCACCCTCGCAGTAATATTTTATTTGCTAGATGGACCATACACACAGGTCTATATAGCAGTTCATACCTGTTAAATCTAGTGCCTCACAGGTGAAGTCTCCTCTGATTGATATACTCTTTCACCAAAATTAGAAGAATCAAGCAGATGGGGATTTTGTGTAGGTTGGGGTTGGCCATGGTGAATGCTGGTGAGGAACCAAAGATGTCTCAGTTACAATACTGTTATGGTGGCTGGTAGACACAGCACCAAGTTCTAACCTATTATGAAGTCTATATGACATCATCAGAAAATCAACAGAAGGCCAGCTCAGTGGCGGCCATTTGCAAAGGCTTTTAAAACATTTTGTGACTTTTCACTTCTCTTACTCCCTTCGCAACTTTTCAAAAAGCTGGGGAGAGCTTAGCAAAGGGGCCGGGTCCAGCTGGCATAGATCTCAGTATCTGGTGCATAGACAGAATGGATGTGACAAATTTATTAAGAGGAGTGCAGATCTTAATTAATTGCCAAGTCTTTCTTACTAAGGCTAACATGATGCGCCCACTCTTAAGTAAATGACTCCAAGTAACGGAAGTTACAGTCCTTCTGAAAGAAGAAATACTGGGGGGCCCAATGCCGACCCGAGCGCCCACATACTGCGGCGGGGCACAGGAGCGCATAGTTCCCTGCCCCGCCGCCGATCAACACCATAGGCTTCAGGCCTAGTAGGCCTGAGGCCTATGTGGTAGTATATTCCCGATGCAGGCGTGCGTGATAACATCATCACGTGCCTGCGCCGGGACGCAGGACAATGAGGATTGCGCGCCTGCGGCCTGCCTCACCATCCCGAACCCAGGTAAGTATTAGCTTTTAGTTGTTGTTTTTTTTTCTGTGTGTGCCTTTGGGGGCCAGAGGAGGACATGGGGGCAGTGTGGGGGCAAATATTTTCATGGGAGGGCAGTGTGGAGGCGAATTACTTTATGGGAGCAGTGTGGGGGAAATTACTATATGGGGGCAGTGTGGGGGAAAGTACTATATGGGGGCAGTGTGTGGGAAATTACTATATGGGGGCAGTGTGTGGGAAATTACTATATGGGGACAGTGTGTGGGAAATTACTATATAGGGACAGTGTGGGGGAAATTACTATATGGGGGCAGTGTGGGGGAAATTACTATATAGGGGCAGTGTGGGGGAAATTACTATATGGGACAGTGTGGGGGAAATTACTATATAGGGGCAGTGTGGTGGAAATTACTATATGGGGGCAGTGTGAGGGAAATTACTCTATGGGGCAGTGTGGGGGAAAGTACTGTATGGCGGCAGTGTGAGGGAAAGTACTGTATGGCAGCAGTGTGGGGGAAATTAATGTATGGGGGCAGTGTGGGGGAAATTACTGTATGGGGGCAGTGTGGGGGAAATTACTGTATGGGGCAGTGTGAGGGAAATTACTGTATGGGGGCAGTGTGGGGAAATTACTATATGGGGCAGTGTGGGGAAATTACTATATAGGGGCAGTGTGGGGGAAATTACTATATGGGGACAGTGTGGGGGAAATTACTATATGGGGCAGTGTGTGGGAAATTACTATATGGAGCAGTGTGGGGGAAATTACTATATGGGGGCAGTGTGAGGGAAATTACTATATGGGGGCAGTGTGGGGGAAATTACTGTATGGGGGCAGTGTGGGGGAAATTACTGTATGGGGGCAGTGTGGGGGGAAATACTGTATGGGGCAGTGTGGGGGGAAATACTGTATGGGGCAGTGTGGGGGAAATTGCTATATGGGGGTAGTGTGGGGGAAATTACTATATGGGGGCAGTGTGGGGATGTTGCTATTAGGGGACATTATTTTTGGGGACACTATACAGAGATTATCACCTGGAGCACAATCTAGGGTGTTATTATTATTACTGGGGGCACTCTAGGGGACATTATAACTGCTGTAGACACTATAGGGACCTTTCAGGATAATTTATCAAACTGTTGTAGTAGAACTGGCTTAGTTGTCCATAGAAACAGATTCCACCTTTCATTTTTGACATCTCCTCTGAAAAATGAAAGGTGGAATCTGATTGGTTGCTATGGGCAACTAAGCCAGTTCTACTTTACAGCAGTTTGATAAATTACCCCAATTATGAGAAACTTAACATGTCTGTGTAACAAACCCTGTAGAGACGAGATGCGGCTTAAAGAATTTGTCATGGCGGTCTGGGTCAGATGGAGAAGAAGAGGAAAGAGAAGTTCTACATGACAGGAGATATCCCTGGATGTAAGAGGTATGTGGTGCTGTATTCTCACTGCTGTGACCTACATCTCATCTTCTCCCCTAAGTCTTTTTTATTATAATCATATTGTAATTTGTCACCTGCAGTCCTATGTAACAGCCCAGATAACAGTAATAACTTTCCTTGTGCAGATAATATAGTAGATGTTCCCTATGTAACACCCCACATAACACAGTGAACTATTGTGTTATGTGGGGTGTTACATAGGACTGCAGGTAACATCTATAACATCTGTACTCAGAGAGTTATGAGATGGTGTGGCTCCGACTCCTGGCACCCCTGCCAATCCGCTGTTTGAGGAGACCGCGATGTCCCAGTGAGCGCCGCAGCCTCTTTGCTCAGCGCTGTCCATTTGATAGCACTGCACTTGGTATTGCAGCTCAGCCCCAATCACTCAGATGAGACAGAGCTGCGCCTGCAGCTAGGCCATGTGAACAATGAATGTGATGTCCTATGGCATAGGAAGAGACTGTAGCGCTCACGAAGCACCGCAGCCTCTTCATACAGAAAACGTAAACTTAAAATGGAAGGAGGGGCCCGAGTTGGGTAGACAGCCCCGGGCCTATCATGCACTTAATCCGCCCCTGCTGCTGCCTACAATTAGTATGAACTCTGATAGAATGAATTACAGCACTTACCTTTCCTGTGTCACCTCTTCCTCATTTACATGCTTCACCACATACTCCTCAGCTGTACAAGTGTCTGAAAAGCAGAGTGGAAAGTTCTAAGCGATTATGATGTCACAACTGTATGACATCACAAGAGGGGAGGAGCAAAGAATGCTGGAGACTGCATGATTACATGAAGACATGCATTTACATCACACATACATTTATAGTAATTGTTCCTACATACAGAAATATATCTCTAGTTAATAAAAATTAAAATGTACTAGGTCTTTTCTGACTAAAGCCTCATTCACACGTCAGTGTTTGGTCAGTGTTTTCCAAAAGTGATTGTGAGCCAAAACCAGGAGCACAGAACAGGGGCAGATCTTTCCCTTATCTTTCATATATATAAAAATGAATTTCTGTCTGGACATTCTTTATGCACTGTAGAGGTCACTGTTCTTAAATGGGTGGACACTGTGGAGGTCACTGTTTTTAAAGGGGCGAGCACTGTGGAGGTTACTGTTATTAAAGGGGTGAGCACTGTGGAGGTCACAGTTATTAAAGGGGTGTGCATTTTGGAGGTCACTGTTATTAAAGGGGCGGGAACTGTAGAGGTCAATGTTAAAGTGGCGGTCACTGTGGAGGTCACTGTTAACGGGGCGGTCCTTGTTAAAGGGGCGGGCACTGTGGAGGTCACTGTTAAAGGGGTCGGCTCTGTTGAAGTCACTGTTTTATGGATGCGCACTGTGAAGTTCACTGTTTAAGGGACAGGCACTGTGAAGGTCACTGTTTAAGAGACAGGCACTGTGAAGGTCACTGTTTAAGAGACAGGCACTGTGAAGGTCACTGTTTAAGGGACAGACACTGTGAAGGTCACTGTTTAAGAGACAGGCACTGTGAAGGTCACTGTTTAAGGGACAGGCACTGTGAAGGTCACTGTTTAAGGGACAGGCACTGTGAAGGTAACTGTTTAAGGGACAGGCACTGTGAAGGACACTGTTAAAGAAGCGGCCACTATGAAGGTCAATGTCAAAGGGAAGGCCACTATGAAGGTCACTGTTAAAGGGGCGGCCACTGTGGAGGTCATTGTTAACCACCTGAGGACCGCCTAACGCACGGATACGGGCGGTCCTCTTCCTCTGGGTGGACGGATCGGCGCGTCATCTCGCGAGATGCGAGATTTTGCGCTGATGCCACCACGCATGCGCACTGCGCGGTGGTGAAAGGTTAAAGGACAAGTTCAAGAAGAGGTCATCAGCCTGCCAGCCAATGATCATCGCTGGCAGGCTGATGATTTTTAAAAAAAACGAATCGCAAGCCATCTAACACATTATATTTTTAAATATAATGTGTTAAATGGCTTCTGTGTCCTCTCCTGGGTCCTTTTCGTCGGTTGGACCCAGGAGAGAGCACACCTCTACTGTAAGTACACCAAGCACCACACTTAAGGCCCTATCACCCCAATTAACCCCTTGATCACCCCTTTCAATCACCTATCAATCACTAGTGAAAGGGAAAAAAAGTGATCAGTGTAAACTGTCACTTTTTTTTTTCACTAGTATTGACTGCTAGGTTTAGGTTAGTTTCAGTCCCTTTGGTAGGTAGTTAGCTTCCGTTAGCGCCCAGCCCACCGCACCGTAGTCACCGATTCGCTGATTAGCGTAGCGCTAATCAGCATTTGTACTTTTATAGTATCTGTAAGTGATCAGAACTGATCACGGTCAGATCTATAATAGTATTAGTGTCACCTTAGTTCGCCCCCCACCCAAAACGCAGTGTTTGCCCGATCAGGCCTGATCGGTCGCCCACACGTGCGTACGCCCACCCCGCCGCAGTGACAAAATTTTTATTTTATTTTTATCACTGCACAATCACTTCACAAGCGCTGCGGTTTTGATATTTTTTATCAATCGCAGCGGCTTTCTGTACTTCGCTAGCCTCCCATTTGTAAGACAGGCTTGCTCTTTTTCTTGGGTAGTCTCAGGGAATACCCCCTAAATTTTTTCGTCCAAATGTCAAATAAGGGGTATTCTCCTGAAGAGGCCTACAGGATTCTGACCCAGTCGGATGAGGAATGGGAACCCTCATCTGACGAATCTAGCGGGTCAGAATATGAACCTGTAGAAAGCAGTGGCAGTCTGACCCAAAGTTCGGACGAGGAGGTTGAGGTCCCTGATAGCACCAGGCGTACCCGGCCCCGTGCCGCTAGACCGCAGGTAGCGCAGGATCCGTTTCAAGGGCAGCAGAGTGGGGCTGGCGCTGCCGGATTACGTGGTGAGGCATACACCAGCAGCGCAACCCATCCTGGACCTTCTACCAGCACTGCCGTACAACATGGTGAAGTGGCGAGCACCAGAAGGGCAGTTGAAGCTGGTACGGTGGCACGTGCAGTAATTCACCCGTCGCAGCCACCGCGCAGACAGGCCCGTAGAGCCCTTAGAGTCCCTGAGGTGCTGGCAAACCCTGATTGGCAGCCCCCAACTTCAGCTGCACCATTAGTTCCCCCTTTCACCGCCCAGTCAGGAGTTCGGGTGGAGACATCTCAGATCAGATCGGCACTGGGGTTTTTTGAGCTGTTCTTCACTGCGGAGCTCTATGACTTAGTCGTGGCAGAAACAAATCGGTATGCTACTCAATTTATAAACGCCAACCCGGGAAGCTCTTATGCCCAGCCTTTCCGGTGGAAACCAGTCCAAGTTTCTGAATTTAAAACTTTTCTGGGCCTTCTCCTCAACATGGGCCTAACAAAAAAGCATGAATTGCGGTCATATGGTCCACGAACCCAATTTGTCACATGCCCATGTACTCTGCTGCCATGTCCAGGACACGTTTTGAGACCATCCTGCGTTTCCTGCACTTTAGCGACAACACCACCTCCCGTCCCAGAGGCCACCCAGCTTTTGACTGGCTCCACAAAATTCGACCCCTCATAGACCACTTCAACCAGAAATTTGCAGATTTGTATACCCCCGCACAAAACATCTGCGTAGACAAGTCCCTTATACATTTTACCGGGTGCCACAAGCAAGCGCGCCCGGTATGGGGTCAAATTGTATAAGCTCTGTGAAAGGGCCACAGGCTATACACACAAATTTCGGATCTATGAGGGAAAAGATCAGACCCTGGAGCCGGTCGGTTGCCCTGACTACCTGGGGAGCAGTGGGAAGATAGTCTGGGACTTGGTGTCACCCTTATTCGGCAAGGGGTACCATCTTTATGTGGACAATTTTTACACAAGTGTGCCCCTCTTCAGGCATTTGTTCCTAAAACAGATTGGCTGCTGTGGCACCACAGGTCCAGACGCTGGTATAAGAAGTTGTCTGTATATTTAATTCAATTGGCTATATATAATAGTTTTGTTCTCTACAGTAAGGCTGGGAGAACAGGATCCTTCCTTAAATTTCAGGAAGAGATCATCGAGAACCTCCTGTATCCAGGAGGTTCCGTGGCTCCAACCACCAGTGTAGTGAGCCGTCTACACGAGCGACATTTCCCCAATGTTGTTGCTGGTACCTCAAACCAACCGCCACCCCGAAAAAGATGTTGTGTTTGTAGCAGGAGTGAAATACGGCGTGACACCCGCTATTTCTGTCCTGACTGTCCTGACCACCCTGCCCTATGCCTAGGGGAGTGTTTCCGGAAGTACCACACTCAGGTACACTTAGGGACATAGGGACAGCACAACACAGGTAGTTTTTACAATCAGGCTCTAGGGTCTCTCCAGATACTAGGTTTTGAGAGACCCTAACACATAGGGGTGCTGGTGTGCTACAGCAGAAGTGTGAAACGGTAGAAACGTCTCCTTTCACTTGGGATAAAGTGCATAATGTACTTCGCACCATCTCTGTGTGATTTACACTTTACACATTGTCCCATGGGAAAGGAGAGGTTTCTGCTAGGAAAATAAAGAGTGAAATGGTTAGAAAAAAAAAATTAAACAGGTAGCAAGAAAAAAAAATCTTGAGTTAGTTCAGGTTTTAAAAGTTTTAATGTTTAGGTTTGATAAAAAAAAGTTTTATGTTCAGGTTTTATAAAGTTTGTAACGTTCAAGTTTATGAGCCTGCTGCCTGTTTTTTCTTCTTCTTTTTTTCCCCCTAACCACCATTTATTTTCCAGGTAGACCAACGGACCAACCGACGAAAACGCTGCAGCACTGATGTGCATTCTGAGAGAAGCATTGCGCTGCTGTCAGAAGACACGTGAAGTCGGTGTATGCTTTGGCAAACACTTTGTATCAAAAATCTGGCAAAGATGTCTTCCTTCACAACTATCGATTGATCGATGTGAATGGAGAAATCACGTTTGCCAGGACATAGGAGCTGAGTGGGTATAGATGTTTGGGCGGAGCCCTTATGTCCTGGAAATCGCCAGGCCCCTCTTTTTCTTCTTGCATATTTTTTGGCAGAGATATTTTCATCCACATTGATCGATGCGAATGAGGAAATCTGTGCCGTTCATTTTTTCTTTCAGCCCAGAGGCTTAATGGAAAAAAAATCTCATTACCCGTATGCTCCATATAAGGAGAATAGCAGAAACTCCTAATGCTGGCCATACGTGTAATGATTGCGGAGACCCTCAAATGCCAGGGCAGTACAAAAACCTCACATGTGACCCCATTTTGGAAAGAAGACACCCCAAGGTATTCGCTGAGGGGCATATTGAGTCCATGAAAGAGTGAAATTTTTTGTCACAAGTTAGCGGAAAGGGAGACTTTGTGAGAAAAAACAAAAAAAATCCGCTAACTTGTGCCAAAAAAAAAAAAACTTCTATGAACTCGCCATGCCCCTCACAGAATACCTTGGGGTGTCTTCTTTCTAAAATGGGGTCACATTTGGGGTATTTTTACTGCCCTGGCATTTTAGGGGCACTAAAGCGTGAGAAGAAAAATGCGTAAAAATGCCATCCTAAAGGGTATTCATTGGAATTGGGGCCCCTTTGCGCATCTTGGCTGAAAAAAAGTGGCACACATGTGGTATCGCCATACTCGTGAGAAGTTTTGGGGTGTATTTTTACATATACCCATGCTGGGTGTGAAAAATATCTCTGTAAATTGACAACTTTGCATAAAAAAATGGAAAAAGTTGACATTTTTTCACACCCAGCATGGGTATATGTAAAAATACACCCCAAAACACATTGCCCTACTTCTCCCGAGTATAGCGATACCACATGTGTGCCCCTTTTTTCAGCCAAGATGCGCAAAAGGGCCCTAAATCCAATGAGTACATTTAGGATTTCACAGGGCATTTTTACGCATTTGGATTCCAAACTCCTTCTCACGCTTTAGGGGCCCCTAAAATGCCAGGGCACATTCTGAAAGCCATATTTTTACTTTTTACTTTTTGAGTGACTGTCTTATGTAGGGGCTCATTTTTTGAGGGATGAGATGACAGTTTGATTGGCACTATCTTGGGGTGCATATGACATTTTGGTTGCTTGCGATTATACTTTTTGTGATATAAGGTGACAAAATGACTTTTGACACGGTATTTATATATTTTTTCTGTGTTCATCTGAGGGGTTAGGTCATGTGTTATTTTTATAGAGCAGGTTGTTACGGATGCGGCAATACCTAATATGTATACTTTTTTTTATTTATTTAAGTTTTACAAAATAATATCATTTTTGAATGACGGGGAAGGGGCAGCTGTGTTGGGGAGGAAGATGGCTAGAAGGTTGGAGGAGTGTTTAAACTAGGGAGTGGGGGGGGGGGGAGGGTAATTACATTATAGGAGGGGAAGATAGTGCAGATAGAGACCAGGGGAGAGGTAGTGTGACTGGGGGAGGAATGGAAGGGGGGACTAGAACAGCTCAGAATGAAAGATGTAGGGTAAAAAATACACATAAACCTCTCAAATGTATGTATACTAATGCAAGAAGCCTGACTAACAAGACTGGTTAACTGGAATTAGTGATGTGTGAGGAGGACTATGACATAGTGGGAATAACTGAGACATGGCTGGATGATAGCTATGACTGAGCAGTTAATATAAAAGGTTACAATCTGTTTAGAAAGGATCGTCAAACCGGAGAGGTGGAGGGGTCTGCCTCTATGTGAAGTTGTGTCTAAATCCAGTAATTTGAGAATACATATGTGAGGGACATGAACATGTGGAGTGACTGTTGGTGAAATACATGGAGCAAAAAACAATAATAAATTACTAATAGGAGTGTATTATAAACCACCTAATATACCAGAGTCCACAGAAAATCTATTACTAAACGAGATAGACGAGGCCGCAAATCATAATGAAGTCGTTATCATGGGGGTCTTCAACTACCCAGATATAGACTGGGAAACTGAAAGCTGTACATCCCAAAAAGGAAACAGGTTCTTGGCAATAGCCAAAGACAATTTCCTTTCCCAACTGGTTCAGGACCCCACTAGAGGGATGGCCATACTGGACTTAGTATTAACCAATAGACCTGATAGAACAAGAGATGCGCAGGTTGGAGGACAACGAGGAAATAATGACCATAAAGTAATAACCTTCCAATTATCCTTCAAACAAGAGTTTTTAAAGGGAGGAACAAAAATACCAAACTTCAAAAACCTAAATTCCGCCAACTAAGTGAGGCCATAGGTCTAACTAACTGGGACAAAGTCCTCAAAAATAAAAATACAACCACAAAATGGGAGATTTTTAAAAGCATCGTAACATCTAATTGTGATCGATGCATACCTTATAGGAATAAAAGGCTAAGAAACAATAAGAAACCAATGTGGATAAATAGAACCGTAAAGATAGCAATAAATGACAAAAAGAAAGCATATAAATCACTAAAACAGGAGGGGAGCCATGAAGCACTGATAAACTATAAGGAAAAAAATAGAATATGTAAAAAACTAATAAGAATTGCCAAACTAGAGACCGAGAGATTAATTGCCAAAGAGAGTAAAACTAATCCTAAAATGTTCTTCAATTATAAATAGTAAAAAATATAAATCTGAAGGAGTCGGCTCTCTACACAGCATAGAGGGGGGTGTTGCAGAGAGCGACGAGGATAAAGCAAAACTATTAAACATTTTTTTCTCCACTATATTCACTGAGGAAAATAAACTGTTAGATAAAATGCAGAATGTAAAAGTAAATCCCCCATTAAAAGTGCCCTGTCTGACCTAGGAAGAAGTACAACAGCGACTTAAAAAAGATTAAAATAGACAAATCGCCAGGACCGGATGGCATACACCCCCGTATCCTAAGGGAATTAAGTGATGTCATAGCCAGACCTTTATTTCTGATATTTACTGACTCTATACTGACAAGGAATATTCCACAGGATTGGCGCATAGTAAATGTGGTGCCAATATTCAAAAAGGGTTCAAAAACAGAGCCTGGAAATTATAGGCCGGTAAGTTTAACATCTGTTGTTGGTAAACTGTTTGAAGGGTTTCTAAGAGATGCTATTTTGGAGTTGCTATTGCTATTTATAAATGAAAATAAGCAAAAAACGCCATATCAGCATGGCTTCATGAGGGATCGGTCATGCCAAATAAATTTAATCAGCTTCTATGAGGAGGTAAGTTCTAGACTTGACAGTGGCGAATCAATGGATGTCGTATATCTGGACTTCTCCAAAGCATTTGGAGCTGTACCACATAAAAGGTTAGTATATAAAATGAGGATGCTCGGACTGGGAGAAAATGTCTGTATGTGGGTAAGTAACTGGCTGACTGACAGAAAACAGTGGGTGGTTATTAACGGTACACACTCAGATTGGGTCACTGTCACTAGTGGGGTACCTCAGGAGTCAGTATTGGACCCTATTCTCTTCAATATATTTATTAATGATCTTGTAGAAGGCTTGCACAGTAAAATAGCTATTTTTGCAGATGACACTAAACTGTGTAAAGTAATTAACACTGAAGAGGACAGTTTTCTGCTCCAGAGGGATCTGGATAGATTGGAGGCTTGGGCAGAGAAATGGCAGATGAGGTTTAACACTGACAAATGTAAAGTTATGCACATGGGAAGGAATAATGCAAGTCACCCGTACATATTTAATGGTAAAACACTCGGGAACACTGACATGGAAAAGGATCTAGGAATTTTAATAAACAGCAAATTAAGCTGCAAAAACCAGTGTCAGGCAGCTACTGCCAAGGCCAATAAGATAATGGGTTGCATCAAAAGGGGCATAGATGCCCGTGATGAGAACATAGTCCTACCACTTTACAAATCACTAGTCAGACCACACATAGAGTACAGTGTACAGTTCTGGGCTCCTGTGAACAAGGCAGACATAGCAGAGCTGGAGAGGGTTCAGAGGAGGGCAACTAAAGTAATAACTGAAATGGGGCAACTACAGTACCCTGAAAGGTTATCAAAATTAGAGTTATTCACTTTAGAAAAAAGAAGACTGAGGGGAGATCTAATAACTATGTATAAATATATCAGGGGTCATTACAGAGATCTCTCCCATCATCTATTTATCCCCAGGACTGTGACTGTGACGAGGGGACATCCTCTGCGTCTGGAGGAAAGAAGGTTTGTACACAGACATAGAAAAGGATTCTTCACGGTAAGAGCAGTGAGACTATGGAACTCTCTGCCTGAGGAGGTGGTGATGGTGAGTACAATAAAGGAATTTAAGAGGGGACTGGATTTATTTCTGGAGTGTAATAATATTACAGGTTACAGCTACTAGAGATGGGTCGTTGATCCAGGGAGTTATTCTGATTGCCTGATTGGAGTCGGGAAGGAATTTTTAGCCACTTAAGTGGGGAAAATTGGCTTCTGCCGCACAGGTTTTTTTTTTTGCCTTCCTCTGGATCAACTTGTAAGAAACAGACCGAACTGGATGGACAAATGTCTTTTTTCAGTCTTATATACTATGTTACTAGGTTGAAACAAAAAAAATCATGTTTTAATGTCTCCATAGTCTGAGAGCCATATTTTTTGGAGGGACGATTGTCCTATGTGGGGTAACATTTTTTGTATGGAAGGGGTTAGACTGCTGACATCTGTACGGCACAGATGTCAGCAGTTTATAGCAGAGGGTCAGCAATGTGCCGACCCTCTGCTATAACCACTAGACACCAGGGAATTAGAAAGGAGGCGGGCGGGGGATCGCGATCCCGCCCACCACACCGCCCACAATTCCCCCCCTGCACCACCCGCGGGGACAGTAATATTGCGGGGTGCAGGGGGGGTTAAAATTATACATTTGGGGCACTTTTTAAGTCTCTGATCCCCGTGGTCACAGACTGCGGGAATCAGAGATCGCAGAAAGCGCAGCAAACCGCAGGTCTAAATTGACCTGCGGTTTGCTGCGATCGCCGATACGGGGGGTCCCCCCTGGCATTGTGACAGGATGCTCGCTGAAAGATTTCAGCGGACATCCTGTTCCTATTAACACCCGCCGCAATCTAGTTTTAAAGTTATGACATACCGGTACGTCATGGGTCCTTAAGGACTCGGGAAACATGCCGTATAGGTACGTCATAAGTCTGTAAGGGGTTAAATGGACGGCCACTGTGGAGATCACTGTTAAAGGGGCAGGCACTGTAGAGGTCACTGTTATGGGGGATACTGTTGATATCTTTTTATGACACATGGAAACATGAAATAAAAATATGAAATATACCCGTACGAAGCCGGGTCCTTCTGCTAGTCTTATATATATAAAAATTTATTTCTGTCTGTCTGTCTAGACGTTTATGCGCGACCTTTATGCGCGACCAAACGACTGGACAGATCTTCACCAAATTTGGCACACGGGTACATCGGGTGTCCGGGAAGGTTTTAGACCAGGTTTAAGCTCTCTAGGACATACCGTTCCTGAGATATCCCCAAAAAATTGCCTGCATTAGCCAATATAAGCCAACAAGCCTTTCACTTAAATCCAAACTGCCATTTACTGCTCCCTGGCAGTTCGTCTCCACACACAGAGTTTTACTCCAGGTAACCATAACAACCCAGCCATGTTTCCTCACTGCTTTAGATGACTTTTAAAGGAAATCTGTCACCAGGATATAGAAGTAAAGCCAGGGCCTAATAGCACTTAGTACCTTATTTCCTGAGGTTTCCATAACAACGCGGCCATTTCTCTTCACTGCTGCAGGTTAGCTTTAAAGGGGCAGGGCGCTGTGGATAACACTGTTAACCACTTCAGCCCCCCTAGCTTAAACACCCTTAATGACCAGGCCACTTTTTACAATTCTGCACTACACTACTTTCACCGTTTATTGCTCCGTCATACAACTTACCAACCAAATGAATTTTACCTCCTTTTCTTCTCACTAATAGAGCTCTCATTTGGTGGTATTTTATTGCTGCTGACATTTTTACTTTTTTTGCTATTAATCAAAAGTGACTGAAATTTTAGCAAAAAAATGCAATTTTTCACTTTCTGTTGTAATTTTTTTTTCTAAAAACTACATTTCTAAATTTATTGTTCTACATGTCTTTGAAAAAAAAAATTCCAATAAGTGTATATTTATTGGTTTGGGTAAAAGTTATAGCTTTTACAAACCATGGTACAAAATAGTGAATTTCGGCATTTTGAAGCAGCTCTGACTTTCTGAGCACCTGTCATGTTTCTTCAGGTGCTAGAATGCCAGGATAGTATAAATACCCCCCAAATTACACCATTTTAGAAAGACACTCCAAAGTATTCGCGGAGGGGCATGGTGAGTTCATATATCATTTAATTTTTTTTCACAAAATAATAAAGTTTCCATTTCTGCTAACTTCTGGCAAAAAAAATAAAAATCTCCCACGGACTCACTATGCCCCCCAGTGAATACCTTGGGGTGTCTACTTTACGAAATGGGGTCATTTGTGGGGTGTGTTTACTATTCTGGCATTTTGGGCGGGGCTAAATTGTGAGCCGCCATGTAAAACCTAAAGGTACTCGTTGGAATTTGGGCCCCTTTGCGCACCCAGGCTGCAAAAAAGTGTCACTCATTTGGTATCGCCGTACTCAGGAGAAGTAGGGCAATGTGTTTTGGGGTGTATTTTTACATATACCCATGTTGGGTGAGAGAAATATCTCTGTAAACTGACAACTTTGTATAAAAAAAATTAAAAAGTTGTCATTTACAGAGATATTTCTCACACCCAGCATGGGTATATGTAAAAATACACCCCAATACACATTGCCCTACTTCTGCTGAGTACGGCGATACCACATGAGTGACACTTTTTTGCAGCCAAGATGTGCAAAGTGGCCCAAATTCCAATGAGTACCTTTAGGATTTCACAGGGCATTTTTACGCATTTAGATTCCACGCAAGGTATTCCGTGAGGGGTATGGTGAGTTCATGTGAAATTTTATTTTTTGTCACAAGTTAGTGGAATATAAGACTTTGTGAAAAGCAAAAATCAAAAAAATCTAAATATCAATTTCCGCTAACTTGTGCCAAAAATTTTTTTTTTCTGTGAACTCGACATGCCCCTCACGGAATACCTTGGGGTGTCTTCTTTCTAAAATGGGCTCACATGTGAGGTGTTTTTACTGCCCTGGCATTTGAGGGTCTCCGCAATCATTACATGTATGGCCAGCATTAGGAGTTTCTGTGATTCTCCTTATATTGAGCATACGGGTAATGAGATATTTTTTTTTTCCGTTCAGCCTCTGGGCTGAAAAAAAAAAATGAACGGCACAGATTTTTTCATTCGCATCGATCAATGTGGATGAAAAAATCTCTGCCAAAATCAGTGACTGCGGTGCGGTGGGCTGGGCGCTAACTACCTAACAAGTAGCTAACTAACTGGCGGTGATAAGGGACCCTTAAGCCCCATTCACACGTCCGAAATTCTATTTGCGGAACGGAATTGCAGACCCATTCATTTCTATGGGGACAGACTTTGTCCCGCTCGGATCCGGAATTGCGGATCCGCACTTCCAGGTCTGCACTTCCGTTCCGCAAAAATATAGAACATGTCCTATTCTTGTCCGCAATTGCAGACAAGAAAAGGCATTTTCTATATAGTTCTGGCAATGTGCGGATCCGCAAAATGCGGAAAGCACATTGCCGTTGTCCGTGTTTTGCGGATCCGCAAAACACATATGGACATGTGAATGGAGTCTTACAGGGGGGTGATCAGTGACAGGGGGGTGATCAGGGAGTCTAGATGGGGTGATCAGGGGTTAACAAGGGGTTAATAAGTGACAAGCCGGGGGGGGGGGGTGTAGTGTGGTGCTTGGTGCTACTTTACATAGCTACCTGGTCCTCTGGTGGTCGATCCCAACAAATGGGACCACCAGAGGACCAGGTAGCAGCTATATCAGACGCTGTTAACAAAACAGCGTCTGATATACCTGTTTGATGCCTTTTATTTTAGATCTACAGCCTGCCAGCGATTGTTCATCGCTGGCAGGCTGTAGTATAACTTCTGTACCCCCTGTATAATTTACCCCAGGGGCGGACTGGGGCGGGCGGCAGGGGGGCAATTGCCCCCCGGGCCTCTCTGTTGCCTCATTGTCCCGGACGGCTGGCCCCGGAATGATGTCAGACCATCACTCACACTTTAAGGACACTGCCTCCGCCGCTGCTGTTACTAATACTACCTACCTGTGGACTGCGGAGGGAGACGGGGAGGCGTGCTGCCAGCAGCCTATCAGAAAGGCCGCCGGGCCGGCGCAGGCGGCGCAATGTTTTCATTGCGCCGCCTGACTGAGCCGCTGCGCTGCCGTAAAGACATCAGCAGCGCTGGAGGCAGGACGGGAATGAAGGTGCTCGTCCGATTCGCTCAGAACAGGACAGGTCCAGGAGGTATGTATAAGTCTTCTGACTAGTTTTTTTTTTTGTCATTTCTGTCACTGATAGGGGGCCCTATCTGGCTACTGGCACATTATAGGGGGGCCCATTCTGGCTACTGGCACATTATAGGGGGGGGCCCTATCTGGCTACTGGCACATTATAATGGGGGGCCTATGGATACTGGCATATTATATGGGGGGGCTATGACTACTGGCACATTATAGGGATGTCTATGGCTACTGGCGCATAATAGGGGGGCCCTATGGCTACTGGCACATGATAGGGGGGGCTCTATGGCTACTGGCACATGATAGGGGGGGGCTCAGGCTACTGCCACATGAATGATAGGGGGGGGCTCAGGCTACTGGCACATGATGGGGGGCTCTGGCTACTGGCACATGATAGGGGGGGGGGCTAAGGCTACTGGCACATGATAGGGGTGGGCCTATAGCTACTGGCACATGATGGGGAGGTTCAGGCTACTGGCACATGATGGGGGGCCTCTGGCTACTGGCACATGATGGGGGGCCTCTGGCTACTGGCACATAATAGGGGGGCTCTGGCTACTGGCACATTATTGGGGGACATCTATGGGGGCACTTATTACTGGCACATTGGGGGCACTTCTTACTGGCACATTATTGGTGGGCACTATAGGGGCATCTACTGAGGCCACAAAGAACAGTTATTTTATATGGGGCTCTGTATAGGGGCATTTTATACTGGGACACATTATGGTGGGTACTATGGAGAAGGGGGGAGAGGAGTACTATAGGGTCATCTACGGTGGCACTGAGAAGGGGTATTTTATACTTACAAATTATGGGGGAAACTAAGGGCATCTACTGGGGCACTATATATGGGGCATTTTATACTGGTACATTATGGGGTCACTAATAGGGAGGGGGGAGAGGAGCACTATGGGGACATTTACTGGGGGCACTATATAGGGGTATTTTATACTGGCACATTATGGGGGCACTATGGGGACATTAGCTCAACTGGGGGCATTACAAGGGGGTATTTTTTGTAACATTATAAGGAGAATTATTTCTACTGGGGAAGGGGGGGGGGGCATTATGGTGGGATTTATTACTCCCCCATGGTATGACCCCCTAGTAGCAGCACCAGCCTCTCTCTGCTCTGTTATCACTCTGCCCCTTCTCCAAATCCTTATTATGAAATCTTTCTCATTAGGATAAAACATTAGGAGCCCCGGCCAAAGCGTGGAAGACGAAGTGGTGTCCGAGGGTCAAGCCAAGTAATTGTAAGTTTTCATATGAAATATGTTTATGTCATACACATATAGCATACACCGTGCTCCACAATATACAGTTTCTTCTGAAAAAGTCATCAAGTGTCATGGGGGGGGGGGGGCCTTATTGTTTTTCGCCCCAGGGCCTCTGGGTGTTACTTGCCCCCTGGGCGAAAAGTTGCCAGTCAGCCCCTGATTTACCCTGATCCCTTTGTTATATTACCCCGTATAATGTCCCCTGATAGCTCTCCTCATTACCCCTGTATAATGTGTACACTAATAACCCTCAGGTATAATACCGTATAACTAAGGGGTATCATCAGGGTAAATTATACCGATACAGGTAATATAATGTCCCCTGAGATAGCCCTTCTCAGTTTTATTACCCATGTATAATAATGTACTCTGATACCCCTTAGTTATATAATACCGTATAACTGAGGGGGATCATCAGGGTAAATTACACAGGGAGTAATATAATGTCCCCTGAGATAGCCCTCCTCAGTTATATTACCCATGTATAATAATGTACTCTGATACCCCTTAGTTATGTTACCCTGCCCTGTATAATAATGTACCCTGATACCCCTTAGTTATGGACAGAGCATTTCTCCTGCTCACACTGTCACAGACAGCCGTGATTGTTGGTGCCCTCACTTACTGCCCTGTTTGTGCCCAGCAGTTGCACCTGCTTCGGAATGGGATTGAAAAACTAAAGTGATGTCTGTCAAGAACTCTGCTCAGTGCCCGGACTGTCGGCTGAAATTCACCCCCCGTAAGTTAGTTATATAACTGTGCATAATATAAAGTATGTGCCCTGCTGCTTGCTACCCCTCCTCAGTTACCCCTGTATATTGTACCCTGATACCCCTCAGTTATACAGGGGGTAATATAACTGAGAAGTATCTCTCGTATTTTATCTTATTTATATATAGTCAAGCTTTTTGCAGTAAACCCTGAGTTTTCAGAGAAAATCCAGTGTTTACACTACTGCCTAGGAATACATCCATTGACCACCTCTCATATGGCAGCTAGAGGTACTTTCTAGCGCAGTGCTGCACACTGTGACTGCAGACTGGAATAAAAGTACGATTTTATTATATATGAGGGGGCAAGGAGGGAGAGGGGAGGCAGAGGGACCTATAGAAACAGGGATACAACTTTGTATTCCTTGCACCTATAATATACATTTAAGCTTTTCCATCACGTTGCACAGCTCATGCGTTATTATACTTTGTGATAATGAATATGCCCCTCCCCTTCATTACATTCTCAGAAACAAGCAGAGCATGGATGTCAATAAAATTAAGGGGGTGAGCTGCTGTGAAGATCTCTGCTAAAGGGGTGGTCAGAGTCTTGTGAAGGTCACATTTTAAGGGGACGGGGCACTATGGGGAGGTTACTGTTAAGGGGTGGGGTGCTGTGAAGTTACTGTTAAGGGGGTGGGTCACTGTGGGTAAGGTCACTGTTACAGAGGCGGGTGCTATGGAAATCACTGTTAAGGGGGCAAGGTACTGTGGAGGTCACTGTTATGGGACACACTGTGGATATCATTTAACCTCACACACAAACATTAAATGAAATAGTGGAAATATACACATGTGAAGCCGGACATCCTGCTAGTCTCTTATATATGTATCAATATATTTCTGTCTATCTGTCTTTATGCACGACCAGACGACTGGACTGATCTGCACCACTTTTGATACGAAGGTACATCGGCTGTCTGGGTAGTTATTAAACCGGATCTCAGGTATTCCCTGAGGTATTTCCAAAAAAATGTATTAGCCAATAGGAGCTTGCAGCTTCACTCACATTCTAACTGCAATTCACATAGTCACATGACCCTTATTATCCAATAAAAACTTGCAGGTCCTTCAGTCTTCACATACACAGTTACACCAGGTTTCCATAACAACTCATCCATTTTTCTTCACTGTTAGAGATCACTGTTAAGGGGGCGCAGTACTGTGGAGGTGACTGTTGAGGGGGTGAGGTGCTATGGATGCCACATTTTAAGGTGTCAAGGTGCTGTGGAAGTCATATATTAAGGGAACAGGGTGCTGTGAAGGTTTTAAATAAAGGGGGTGTAGCGCAGAAGGAGGCGGTCACCCGTAAAGGGGAGGGGTCCTGTGAAGGTGAGTGTTAAGGAGGCGTGGTGCTGTGGAGGTCACTAGTAAGGAGTAAGGTGCTATGATGTCACATTTTAAGGGGACTGTGGGAGGGGTTCACTGTTAAGGAAGCAGGTCAGCATTAAGGGGGTGAGGTGCTGTAGAGGTCATTGTTAAAGGGGTGGTCTCTGAGAAGGTCACTTTTAGGGGGGTGGACCACTGTGCAGGTCACTGTTAAAGGGACGGGGCACTGTAGATGTTATTTTTAATGGAGCGGAGCATTGTGGGGTGACTGTTAAAAGGTCAGGCCACTATGTAGGTCAGTATAAAGGGGGCAGGGCACTTTGGAGGTAACAATTAAGGGGGCGTGGTTCTGTGGAGGTCATTGTTAAGGGGGTGGGCCGCTGTGCAGGTCACTGTTTAGGGGGCACGTACTTTGTAGGTAACTGTTAAGGGGGTGAGGTGCTGTGGATGTCTTTGTTAATGGGGCGAGCTGCTGTGAAGGTCAAAGTTAAGGGGTGAGATGCTGTGGAGGTCAATGTTAAGTTGGAGAGCTATGAAGGGTTAGTATTAAGTGGTCCGGCTGCTGTGGAGGACACTGCTATGGGGGCATGGGGTTGTGAAGGTCACAGTTAACAGGGTGGGGCACTGTAGAGGTCACTGTTAAAGGGGCGAGCTGCTGTGGAGGCCACTATTAAGGGGAATGGGTGCTGTAGAGGTCACTGTTATGGGGAACACTGTGGATATCTTTCAACCTCACACACAAACATTACATGAAATAGATTAAATATACCTTTGCGAAGCCAGATCCTCCTGCTAGTCTATTATATAAAAATTAATTTCTGTCTGTTGTCCGTCTGTTTGTTCTTTATGCACAGCCAAAAGACTGGACCAATCTGCACCAAATTTGGCACATAGGTACATCAGCTCCTGAGATATTCCCAAACAAAGCATTAGCCAATAGGCTAATGCATTATCTTCACTCAAATTCTAACTGACATTCACTCACAGGACGAAAGAGGTTACTTTAAAGAGGACAGTCGCTGTGGAGGTCACAGTTAAAGTGGCGAGGCACTGTGGACGTCAATGTTAAGGGGGCGAGGTGCTGTAGAGGTCACTGTAAAAGGGGTTGGCACTGCAAAGGTCACTTTTGAGGGGGAGGGACACTGTGCAGGTCACTGTTAAGGAAGCGCAGGATCGGCATTAGGGAGGGGAGTAAGGGGGGGAACTAGGCAATTGCCCAGGGACCTTTGATTCATTGCTGCTGTTCAGCTAAACATCTTTAGCAGCAAGCGGGTGGAGAGCTGAATAGCTGCACTTTAAAGTGCAGTATAAGGCCCCCTCACTGTACACATAAAACAAATTCAACAGTGCTGCTCTGCAAACTAACAGCTCCACACACCAGCATCACTCTAATACTGGGGCTGTAGGACCTGTGATAACATCAAGAGCAGGAGGAGAGAGCTAAACAGAGAAGAGGTGATGAAGAACCTGCGATGACCCTGCAGCAAGATGATCCGTGACCCTGCGGTGAAAACATGGGGCTGCAGTCGGTAACCTTGACAGCCCTGGGCCTTCTGCAAGTTCTTTAGGCTGTCTCAGTCAACCACCTATAAGCTCCACACAAGGCACAGCTCAGTAGGGAGCATGTCAGAATCTCACGGACCACAATATTGCTCTGTTATGGTCTATGTGACGAGCGTTCAGAAGATCGCAGATGCTAGCTCTTTACGGAGGCTTACATTTTTTAAGTAAAAATAAGCAAAGAAAACACAGCTTGTCCATCAAAAAATAAGCCCTATTATGGCTATGTAAACAGAACATTTTAAAAGTTATTGCTCTTGGAATATGGGGAGGAAAAAAATAAAACACAAACATGCAAACAGGCTTTGTGTTTAAGGGGTTAGAGAGAGGGAGGGAGACTGAAAGGGGAGAGATGAAGAAAGGGTGAGATGGAGCAGGATAAAGAGGATAGTAGGGTGCTAGACAGCCCCCAGGCCCTAACTTCTCATCTACAATGTGTCAGTGAAAACAATGGCCATACCCTAATTTTATGGTTAAAAAAGAACATGACAAGTTTATCTTTATTAAAAGAAATGGCTTTTCCTGATTATAGAAGTAAGGAAAAAGAAGCTTCCTTATCTCTGTACCTGAGATATGGTTGTGTTATAATACAAGTGTCTGTATATGATATACATATGGTAACCACATGCTGTATATCTACATGTATCAGGAAGATACTTCAGGCCTAGAACTCATGTCTAGCCTGATTATTATCAGTAATTAATATAAATATTAATTACCTGTCTTGTGATTCTTTTCTTGTAGCTGACCAGGGAATATGTTGGGTTCCACCATTTCACTGGGCATCAGTCACCTGTAAAAAGTCAAAGGTGTGATAATATGTTCCTGCTACATGCTACAGGCACTAATATTTATAACAGGCTAGGGGCATAACTATATATCTCAGGGTTCACATAAAAATAGAGGGTGAGAGAACTACAAAGCAGGGAAGAGGGGAAGTGGAATAAAATAGGAGAGATGGATTAGAGGGAGGGATTAACCTCTTCATCCATAATTATTTAGAGGTCCCCAATGACCAGGATTAACGATGACGTAAAACCCAGTGTTTATAATTTTTCAGATGTCACGATTAATAGAGATACGGTAGCTGCATATCTGGGGTTAGGCAAAGGGAGAGGGGAATCCTCTACCATTCAGTCCAAGCTCATTTAGTGAGCAAAGCTTTAATCAGTTACCTTGACAGCCCTGGTCTTTCAGATAGGTTCTTCGGGCTGTCATGGTTAACTGCCTATAAAACTGTGTGCGAGGCACAGTTCAGCAGGCAGAATGTCATAATCTCATGGACCTCATTGGAGGGAGAGTGGTCTTATGTACTAGATAATGCGTAAGGGATTGTACGGATCAGTCTGCTGTGCTTAGCCGGGTCCATACACAAAGGGTGCTGGCTGTATAATATAGCGCAGCCATAATAACCAGAATTAACGATGGTGCCAAACCTGGTCATTTAACCGCTTTGATGCTGTGTTTAATAGAGTTAGATGCATATGTGTTGCTAGTCAGAAGGAGAGGGCTGCCTCTTCCTTCCAATCCAAGCACATGCAGTGAAATCACAGGGCTAGTAACAATCACAGCTGTCAGCCTTCTGAAGGGACTTTCTGCTGTTATGGTTAACTACCTTTAAAACAGTGCATAAATCAAAGCTCAGCAGGCAGATTATTATAATCCCATGGACCACAATAGTGGGAGTGAGTTATTAGAGAGTGAGGATTAAAGAGGTTGTCCAGGCTCTTACTATTGATGACCTATCCTTGGAATAGGTCATCAATATTAGAACGGCGGGTGTCCGATACCCAGCACCCCCGCCAATCAGGTGCATAAGAAGACGGCGCGCGCAGTGAGCAAGTGTTGTCTCCCTTCTCTCTTCCTGTTCACCTCTGCTGTCTATAGTCTTTGCCATGGACAACAGCAGCTGGCAGGAAGAGAAAATGGAGATGGCACTATCAAAATGTAAAAAAACTTTTTTCCTGCATGCTAAATCCTCCAATTGAAAAAAATAAACGCAATTTCGCATTTTTTGTTTGCCTTGTCCCCACCAAAAAATGTAATAATAGTGATCCAAAAGTCGTACGTAGCTCAAAAATGTTGCTGAAAATAGCAAGCCCTCACACAGCTCTATATGACAGAAATATAAAAAAGTTATGGCTAATATAAATAATAATTACCTGCATTGTGATCCTTTTCTTGCTGTTGACTATTCATATGTTAGATACCACCATCTTACTGGCAGGGGTATTGCTACAGTATTAAAAGATGCTGAGCCCAAGCCCTAATGTGTATAATCCAAATTCTCTAAGTAACCTCCACCCCCCCCCCCCACCTCACCACATAAACACACACATACATGCACCCTCGCAGTAATATTTTATTTGCTAGATGGACCATACACACAGGTCTATATAGCAGTTCATACCTGTTAAATCTGGTGCCTCACAGGTGAAGTCTCCTCCGATTCATATTCTCTTTCACCAAAATTAGAAGAATCAGGCAGATGGGGATTTTGTGTAGATTGGGGTTGGCCATAGTGAATGCTGGAAAAGTGAGGAACCAAAGATGTCTCAGTTACAATACTGTTATGGTGGCTGGTAGACACAGCACCAAGTTCTAACCTATTATGAAGTCTATATGACATCATCAGAAAATCAACAGAAGGCCAGCTCAGTGGCGGCCATTTGCAAAGGCTTTTAAAACATTTTGTGACTTTTCACTTCTCTTACTCCCTTCGCCACTTTTCAAAAAGCTGGGGAGAGCTTAGCGAAGGGGCCGGGTCCAGCTGGCATAGATCTCAGTATCTGGTGCATAGACAGAACGGATGTGACAAATTTATTAAGAGGAGTGTAGATCTTAATTAATTGCCCAGTCTTTCTTACTAAGGCTAACATGATGCGCCCACTCTTAAGTAAATGACTCCAAGTAACGGAAGTTACAGTCCTTCTGAAAGAAGAAATACTGTTACAAGTATTGATGCTGATATCAGTAGAAAGGGATGGAGTTATTACAGTAACCACAGTAAATATCATTATTCAGGTACTAGACTCCTTAGACATGACATAGACATGTCCCGTGTGTTTAACCAAACATATACAGGTTCGGACTAGCCCACAGGGGTACAGGTGAATCCCCCTGTGGGCCCCTGAGCAAGGTGGGCCCCTAGTCTTCTACCCCCTACACAAGTGGCACATAACACAATAGAGTGATGTACTACATATAGATAGGCAGCATACAAGATCGCAACCAGTCTATGTTCATATAACAAAATGGATAGATTATTTAAGAAACTATCCAGTTTATTATCATAGATATATCAGGTGTCTGAGATGGCTTCTAGGTACAGAGACAGGCCAACCACTATCCTCTTTTCTTAGGGACCCACCTTATTAAAGTCACTGCAGGGACCCTTGTCTGCTGCTGTGTGAGAAGGTAATATTTGAATGTTTGGGCCCTCAAAATAAATTTTACTGGTGAGCCCTAGGCACCACAGTCCGACACTAAACATATATGTCACCTATCACTGTTACTTATTGAATGTCAGGGGTCACATGGTTGATGTCGTGTTTCATTTACACCATGAATACATTACAGAAGAATGATCCATGGGCTATACCATTCTACTGTGCATATAGGGGGCAACTGCCTGATATAAAGAAAGCTATGGAAGCTGAATTTTATATTCTTGTTGTATATTAGAAAATTGTATGATTTCCTATTATATCAACAAATAAATAAATTATTAACTGGAATACCCCTTTAAATCTCTCCTATTGCATCATTTTGGCATGATTTTAAATCACACATACATTTATGGCGCTTATTCCTATAACATACTTGTAATTACAATAAATCAGAATGTGCTAGGCACTGTTCAGACTTGCAGCATTGCTTCCATTTATACTAGAGCTATATAAGCCAGATTCAATTTCAATGGATACCAGCTAAATTTAATGGACCCCAGCTAGGTCTGTTAGGATTTCCTGAAAGGTTGCGCTGTTTTGGCTAAATTATCACTGTAAACTAAGGAAGGTACGATTCACCCATGAATGGCATCTACAAATTCACTAGAGTGGAAAATGATGTATTTCATTCCCATATTGATAAATGGCAGAAGACATCCATTTAGGGTATAGAACCCCTAGGAAGGATCTATTCTGGTCGATAATATGGATTCATTTACCTCTCCTGTCATCTTGTCTTTGTCACATATCCTGCTGGTTGTTCGTGTGTAGTCCCTCTGATGACAATGGCCTGAACTGTACAAGTGGCCGGTAGAGACAGCACCGAATTCTAACCAATTATGAGGTCAGGGCTCTATGACATCACCAGAAGATGAGCAAAGGTCTCTGGGAAGCATGTTGTATGATTATTTATCACCTCAACTGCAATGTACTAATATTCTTTACTGCACCTACATTGTAATTGGCACTGGGATAGAATATATTGCATGCATCCAGAATCTATCTGCAATATCCAGAATACATTGAATGTATCTAGATCTGATCTCTGTGGCCTAGAGTCCTCATGGTAATACTAGGAGGAGCAGGAAGAGTCAGAGGAGCAGGACACCTTACTGTGAGGAACTAAGGCGCAGTTATCAACCAGTGAATTAATGATTTTTATTCTTTATCATGTCAGTAGGTGGATTACTGACATTTACTGAACAGAAACCTTCTAAGCGCCATGTATCAAATGTGTCTAAGAGAAGAAGTGACGTTGTTCCTGAAATCAGCCAACAAGGCTCTGTTCACATTACCAGACAGAGGCTTATTGGCAGGATTAGTGCAGTATGCAGAACTATGTTTGCAGTGAAAATGACAGACACCACGACAGGAGTACCTGCTGCCTACAATTAGTATGAACGATTGGTTGTTTTGGCACAGTTTTTATTTATTTATTTTTACAGTGTTCACCTGTGGGGGTTAGGTCATGTGACATTTTTATAGTGCAGGTTGTTACGGACGTGGCAATACCTAATATGTATACCTTTTTTATTCATTTAATTCTTACACAATAAGAGCATTTTTGAAAAAAAAAATGATGTTTTAGTGTCTCCATAGTCTGAGAGCTATAGTTTTTTTATTTTTTGGCCGATTGTCTTGGGTAGGGTCTCATTTTTTGCATGATGATGTGTCGGCTTGATTGGTACTATTTTGGGGGTCATATGCCTTTTTGATTGCTTGTTGTTGCACTTGTTATGTAAGGTGACAAAAAAATTTTTGGGCATTGTTTTTATTTTTATGTTTTATAGAACTGGTTGTTGTGGACGTGGGGATACCTAATATGTCTATTTGTTTTATTTGTTTCACTTTAATACAATAATAGCACTTTATTTTTGTCCCACTCTGGGACTTCAACTTTTTGGAGTCTGATACCCTCTGCAATGTATTACATTTACAATACATCTGTAATACACAGAGTAATACACTAACAGATTGTCCAGGTCCTAGGAGACCCAGCCTGGGGCTGGATCTCCTTGGCTTCCATAGAAGACAGGTCCCGATGCCTCTGCAAGGCATCGGGCTGCTTCTCACCCATCGGGTCCCCGTCACCGCAGAGCGGAGACCCGATAAGATCCCACACTGACCGCAAACATCTTCTATGCCGCGGTCAGCTATCAGTGACTGCCGGGCACCATGCAGTGATCGGGCACGCACCACTTCGGTGACTGCCCGATCACCATGACGTAATAGTATGTGAAATTGCAGCAAGTCACCTGCCGCCATTATGTACTATTAGGTCATGTGTACGGAAAGGGTTAAACTCTGGGTCTTATAAACACATTGTAGGCCTCATGGAGCCTGCTTTATGTGTTGATTACTGTTGGAGGTTAAGTAGTTCATACTGTACCTCTATTAGAAAGTTCATGAGTGTTGCTTACTTATGATGTGGTACAGATTAATACGCAATGGTGCACCATTATGTGGGATGCTGTTTCAGTTGTGAAGGTGTCTCTTTTTTTTTTTTTTATTGGACTGTATGTTCATTATGTTGTCATACTGGCAATATCCTCATTATATGTTTGCCTTGTTACAGTGAGCCAATTAAAAACGCGGTGGCAGTCCTGCCGGGAACATTTCCGACGTGAACTCGTTCTATTAAAGTGACATAGTGGGAAAGGCACCCTGAAAACAAAAGCCATACCTGTATACAGCACAGCTTCAATTAGTGTGTCCTATTGTTGAGCTAAGGCCATAAGTAAACAATGTATTACTACAGGGAGGCCCAACTTGTGGCCCTCCAGCTGTTGGCAAACTACTACTCCTACAGCTGTCATCCTCAATCTGGCCATGGTGGGAGTTGCATTTTTACAACAGCTGGAGGGATGCAGGTTGAGCATGCCTGTATTACTATATAGTACTTTCCTGGGTTGAAACAACATTTTCTTAGCAATGGCCTACAGATTTTTGTCACCAATAATGCCCCCACAGTATCCCAGGGAAAAATAATAGCAACACTGCCCTCAGTATTTATAATGGTACTCCTGTGGTATTTCGGATTTGTATATTTCCCGCCATATTTACACTTTATAATAGTTATGCCCCCAAGTAGTTGGAGTGCTCGTATATAATGCTCCTCCACCCTCTATAGTGCCAGTAAATATATCCAATGTCTACCTGTAGTACCAGTATAGGAAGCACTCCCCAGTGTCAGTATATAATATACAATCTAATCAAATGTGTACTATAATGCTTACATTTTTACTTTCAGAACATTGGACAACCTTGAGGAAGAGGCTGCTGGGGACATTTCATCTAACCTCAAGCCGAGTCCCCGTTGTGGGATTTTTCAGAAGCACCAGATGTGCAGCCCAAGGTGCAACCAGAAGTGGATCCTATTGAGGAGTCCTCTTAGGCAGCACAACAACATCATGTGCCCTTGAGCCTTGAGCCTGAAGTGTGTTGGCCAAGAAAAGCAAATTCCTTTTGCTAATGTAATGACCTAAGTCATGAGTATTTTTGATTCGCCTATGTAGATCACATAAAACATTGTGCATTATCCCAACCAATGGCATCACAACCAGCAACCAGGGAGGGTTTTCCCAGACACTGTATACCCAAGATAGGGATAATCCAGTGGGTCAGGTTATGCATGGTACCCCGCTGTCTTTTGGCCCCCCTGGAGAAATGAGCAGCCACCAAGCACAGGGACATGGCCCCTTTACAAGGGAAACTTTTTGAGTTATAATTTGTTAATGTAATATATTTTATTTTACTACAATAGAGGCCGAAGTGTAAGCCGTTTTTATTTTATTTTCTTTTTTTTATATTAAATAATTTATTTATTTATTATATTTTATTTATATATTTTATATATTATCTGACGAGAGCCTTTCTTTTATATTCTGTACTTGGTAGTGTAACAATATTGATAGATATTTGTGGGTTGTTACACACATGCCTGTATAGTACTTTCCATACACCCTGTTCATATACACAGGATAATTTGTGAAAGACTGGTGTAATGTGTGCAAAAGACATTAGTTAATGGGCTACATTTTTATTAACTGTAACAGGAAAGCATCATACTGTACATTGCACTTACATTTAATTATCAAACTTTATAAATATGATTATTTATGATCATCATAAAATTCCTTCGCTTCATAAAAAATATTTTCAAAAAAATTCCCATTACAGGATTCGAAAATGATAGGTATCCATTTTGGTCAGAATTCACCTGGAAGACAAAAAAATTGACAATAAATACAAATTTCCAGTTTATAAAAAAAAAAAGAAGAGGTATTAGATCACATCAGTGTCACATGTACTTAAGTACAATATACAGGCACATAAGCTGAACTGATGTTAGTGACCATGTTATTTGCATTTGGAGTGGTGAATAGGTGGTAGTGGGATTCACCACTCCCACTCCATTACAGAGAGTGGGGGAAACTCAGCCCGTTCAGCTGAGACAAGAGTCCTTCGTTACAGGGATATAAAGGTCTTAGGGAACCAGCAGTGTCCCTCTGCAAACAACCCAGCTGAGAGACACCAGCAGTCTGCAGGCTGGTAACAGAGCCGAGTGTTACCAGACCTTGGGAGCGTGAGGCAGGGGCCTCAGTCATTGTACCAGCCGAGTCAGGTGAATGCGTTTGGTGTTATTTCTGTTTAGCCGAGCAAGGCGAATATGTTTTGGACTTATTTCTGTTATCTTGCTGAAACCCTGTGTAGCTGAAATAAATACATACGTTACTGCATTTGGACTGTTGCGTCTGTGTCACCACCATGCTGCCTTACCACGCCTCAGAGCATTAAAATATGAACTTTATTTCCTAATTTGACCTAGGAGTACGGAGAAACTGGCACAGCAAAGATTCTGCCAGATTTTCTCTGTCCAGGGCAGGAACTACCCCTCTTCCAATTACACAAGGCGGGACTTGTACGTGTCATAACCACTCCCCAATACAGAGTGGGCATAACACGGTGACACACTCAGGTCCTGGGTCCATCATCTACCATCTGACGTCGACTAACATCTCGACCGCCCGCTGGACACGGGCACACCGCCATCTTGGATTATTCCAGGCACAGACTTTACCTTTTATCGGACGGTAATTCTTGAACTTACAGACATTCTATTCCCTTTCATCCCTTACCTATTTCTATACAACTAATCTGTTTGATCATGTTCCAGTTTTGCCCTTGCCCTCTGATATCTGATCTATTCTAAGAACGCTGTCCTCAGAAGAGGCATACTACCGAATTGGCTTATTTTCATAAATTGTTGATTGGCTAGCTAGGTTGCAAAAAAACATTTCTTCCCCTTAGGAATAGCTAGCCGGAGTCTCTTCACCGATTCAATACAGAGAGCGGTGGCAGCAAACTAATTTGATTTCCGGAGTGAATTCGATAATTTTCTTTTACCGATTGTACATATAATCGCGATTGCATCATGTATGGGCACACCGACCAATCTTAAACATCTACTGTGCTCACAGTGGATTCACCTCCAGAAGTCTCTAGTGGACGAGACCTGTATAGCAACTGTGGCATAGTATGACAGGATTGTAGGGTGGTTGTCACAATAAGCACTTACAAAAATATTAAAGATGAAGTATGATGGCAGATATTCTAAGCAAAATGCACAAACATACATGTGGCAGAATTTACACATATATGGAAATCCTGCGCTTAAGTCAGTCAGAAACATAACACATGCAGCGCACACCAATCACTCATTGGACACATGTGGCACACAAGAAACTCATACATGGCTCACATGCCACTGATGCATATGTCACATACTGCACATACACCACTGATACATAGAACATATATAGCACACACAATGCACACACCAAGACATTTATGCCTAACCCTATTAAGTGTAACACACTTAAATGGGGTAAAGAGGTTGTCGCACATCAGCAATTGGCATTTATCATGCAGTTAATACAAGGCACTTACTAATGTATTGTGATTGTCCATATCAACCCTTTCCATCACATTATACCCAGCACATATCCATGGTTTTGACCACTCTGCAATTCAGCAGCGGTGGCCGTGCTTGCACACTATAGGTAAAGGTGTTGGCCTATGAGCATTTCCATCCTTTCCCTATAGTGTGTAAGCACGGCCACCACTGCTGAATTACTCGGTGGTAATAACCACGGATACGTGCTGTGTATATTGTGATGGGAAGGAGGCAATATGGACATTAGTAAGTGCCTTGTATTAACTGCATGATAAATGCCATTTACTGAAGTGAGATAAACCCTTTAACCCTTTTAAGCATAAATGTCTGGCATGAAATTTACAAGAAAAAACAATGTGGATAAATAGAACTGTAAAGAAAGCAATAAATGACAAAAAGAAAGCATTTAAATCACTAAAACAGGAGGGTAGCATGGAAGGACTGAAAAGCTATAAAAGGAAAAAAATTGAATATGTAAAAACTAAAAACAGATAAAAACAGCCAAACTAGAGACCAAGAGATTAATTGCCAAAGAGAGCAAAACTAACTAAAACTAAAATGTTCTTCAATTATATAAATGGTAAAAAGTATAAATCTGAAGGTGTCTGCCCTCTACAGAGTAATCAGTGGGAAGTTACAGAGAGCGATGAGGAGAAAGCAAAGATAATAAATATTTTTTTCTGCACTGTATTCACTAAGGAAAATAAACTGTCAGATGAAATGCAGAATGTAAAAGTAAATTCACCATTAAAAGTGCCCTGTCTGACCCAGGAAGAAGTACAGCGGCGTCTTAAAAAGATTAAAATAGACAAATCACCAGGACCAGATGGCATACACCCCTATATCCTAAGAGAATTAAGTAATGTCCTAGCCAGACCCTTACTTTTGATATTTAAGGTAAAGTATACAAGGTTTTGGCACTAAGCCTTCCTTAGGAAACTGGATATGCCGCACTGTATGTATGACCGGTATTGGTGTAGTAGAGGGATCTGTGGCCCGCTGGACAATGCTCTGTGGGGCTGCTACCTTTATTTCCTTACGTGATGAGAACATAGTCTTACCACTTTACAAATCACTAGACAGACCACACATGGAGTACTGTGTACAGTTCTGAGCTCTTGTGAACAAGGCAGACATAGCAGAGCTGGAGAGGGTTCAGAGGAGGGCAACTAAAGTAATAACTGGAATGGGGGGTCTACAGTACCCTGAAAGATGATCAAAATTAGGGATATTCACTTTAGAAAAAAGACGACTAAAGGGAGATCTAATAACTATGTATAAATATATCAGGGGTTAGTACAGAGATCTCTCCCATCATCGATTTATCCCCAGGACTGTGACTGTGACGAGGGGACATCCTCTGCGTCTGGAGGAAAAAAGGTTTGTACACAAACATAGAAGAGGATTCTTTACGGTAAGAGCAGTAAGACTATAGAACTCTCTGCCTAAGGAGGTTGTGATGGGGAGTTCACTAAAAGAGTTCAGGAGGTTCCTGGATGTATTTCTGGAGTGTAATAATATTACAGGCTATAGCTACTACAGTTGGGTCATTGATCCAGGGAGTTATTCTGATTGCCTGATTAGGGAAGTGGGGAAAAAATCCTTCCCGACTCCAAAGTGGGGAAAATTGGCTTCTACCTCACAGGTGTTTTTTTTTTCCTTCCTCTGGATCAACTTGCAGGATAAGAGACTGAACTGGATGGACAGATGTCTTTTTTTGGCCTTATAAAGTATGTTACTATGTTAAATCTTAACCTCCTCAAATTACACATAACAGTATATTTGAAAGGGTTGTCCTACCATAATGACCTATTGCCTATCTACAGGATAGGTGATAAATATCAGATTGTTGGGGTTTGACTGCTGGAAAACCCACTAATCATGAAAAAAGGGGCCCTGAGATTCAATGGGTCTTAAGACCACATTCCCTTGATCATGGAGGTCCCAGCAGTCAGACCCCCATCAATCAGACACTTATCACCTGTCATGTCATAGCTGTTGGACCTTTTCACATTCCCTATCCATAAAGTTTTTTTGGGGGTTTAAAAAAAATAATAATTAAAAATCTGGCCCAAAATATGTGTCAAACTAAGATAGAAATATTTGCCTGTTAAAGGGCCTGTGTCCACTTTTCTAGTTATCCTGTATCCACAAGATCGGAGATAACCAAGTGGGGGTCTGAATGCTGGAGCCCCCACTGATCCCCCTTCTTGAGTGGCAGGTTGAGCATATGCCCTGCCTCTCCATCCATTCTCTATGGGGTCGCTGGAGATGGCAGAGTACATCGCTGGCTATTCCCAGTGGTCCCAAAGAGAAGAAATGGAGCAGCAGGGCATATGTGTGGCCTACCACAATATCAAAAAGGGGGAACAGGACCCATTCCTGGAATCAGTGGGGGTCGCAGAATCAGACCCCACAAATCATATAGCTATGCCCTATGGTGTGGAGAGGATAACTTGAAAACCTAGACAACCCCTTTAAATCCTCCACCACTCCACCAGTATCTCTTTACATAGCAGCAGTGATGCCTGTAAATACGGAATATTATCACTGTCGCCATGTAAACCATACGTGTCAATACTGGAGAATGTGACGCACTGTGCAGAATTTTTCAGTCATAAATCCAACCCCCTTTGCAGGTCACAACCTTTAACAAAGTCTAAGCAAAGATGCTACAGGAGCAACATGAGCAAAGAGCACAAATGGAGGGTCATAACTGAAACAGAGGCATTAGGGTCACCTGAGGCAGGGTAATAGTGGGGATCCTGGAGCATGGGTAACTAGAGAAGAGGCAATATTAGTGGTGCATTTAGAGTGGGGGCATCTGGAGCTGGGGCATTTATGGGGGTGCACCTAAAGCAGAGGCATTAGGGTCGCCTGAGGCAGGGTAATAGTGGTGATCCTGGAGCAGAGGTATAAGGGGGTTAACTGGAGAAGAGGCAATATTAGCGGTGCATTTAGAGTGGGGGCATCTGGAGCTGGGGGTGCACCTAAAGCAGAGGCATTGGGGGGACCTAGGGCAGAGTCCCCCCAATGCCACTCTGAACTCTGCAGAGAGCAGCACACATATACAAATCTGAGTCTACTATAAACAAATCCCCTATTTCCCCCTTACAGTCTCCTACAGCTCTCAACTGTCACACACCTGAGAAATCAGCCCAGCACTGCAGAGGAGTCCTTCTCTCCAGCAGCCACAGTTTCCTGACAGCAGGGAGGGCAGGAAGATGGCCAGACATGTTCTCTCCTCCTTCACTGCCAGCAGCCCGGGAAGTTAGAAGATACTGCGGGGCCTCCTGTACAATTTACACCAGTAGGGGGCTGCATCACTGTGCGATACTGCCACCTAGTGGCTATAATAATTATCATTCCTGAGAAACAAGAGTAATAATTACTCCTCCGTCCTACCTCCGGGCACAGGAGACTGGGGGGCCACCGAGGAATCCCCAGCCTCCCCAGGGGTCCAGTCCAAGCCTGAATCCAACAGATGAGGAATCTGTCAGAAATTATTCAGTACCAGCATCAGAGGGAGCATCATGAATCCTGACAAAGTTATGCAGGACAACACAAGCTTGAATAACCAGGGTGGCATTATCCGGTACCATCTGTAAAGATGACAGGAATAATCACCACTTGTTGGCAAGTATTTCAAATCCACACTCAACATAACAACGGGCTCTTGAATATATGTCTACTGTCCTCCAGGTTGCGTGTAGGGAAGGGTCATCGGTCGAATGATATGTGGTGTCAAAGCAAACCCTTCATCAGCCACAATTACAAATGTAGCCGGTGGGCCTGCAGAGCTTGGCAGCCTTCTTAGATAAGGGAGGACAAGTTGGTTGGCTCGAAGCCTATCACCCAATCTAAGAAAGAAAAAATGTTTTGTCCTCATCTGAGCAACGTGGATAACAGTTCACACCAGACAGTTCAGTTGTTCCAAAGTATCAGCACGGATCCGATATTTATATTTTAATCACCCAATCTAGAAGCACTGAAAATGCGAACATCTGCAGTGCTCCCATAGTCCCCAATATCAACTAGTATACACTTGAAAGTACTGTCAGGCAAAGCCAAAAGCACTACAGAAAAATATTGTTTATAATTGTAGAACCAGGACCCAGAGTGAGGAGTCTTCATGTGTTCATAAAATGCACCGAAACGACATTTAGCTTAAAGCCGGATCCGGATTAATGCTTTTCAATGGGCATTAATTACAGATCCGGCGTTAAGGCATGTCTTCCGGATTTTTGGACGGAGACAAATCCGCAGCATGCTGCGGTTTTGTCAACGTCCAAAAAACGTTCACATACTGAACGGAAGACATCCTGATGCATCCTGACCGTATTTCTCTCCATTCAGAATGCATTAGGATAATCCTGATCAGTATCTTCCGTCCTAGAGCCCCGAGGACGGAACTCCAGGACGGAAAGGAAAAACGCAGATGTGAAAGGGGCCTAACTCTCCCTAAATTGTAAATTGCCCCAGAAATAAATATATTCCGTGCGTCTAGATCTGATCGGTGGCTATGTAGCCTAGTGTCCTCATGATACTACTAGGTGAGCAGGAAGTGTCTGAGAAGCAGGACGTCTGGCTATAGTAACACAGACACAGTCATCTACCTATGAAGGATTTTTAACATTTACACATTTTACTGGATGGATTACTGAAATATATTGAGTAAAACCTTCTGAGCACTATGGATCAAATGTGTCTAAGAGAAGAAATGCCGTTGTTTCCCAAAGCAGCCAACAAGGCTCTGTTCACACTTGCAGTCAGAGGCGTGTTGGCACCATTATAACATATGATGGGAAGATCAAAGCAGCATGCATAACCATGATTGCAGTCAAAACACCAAACAGGAGAGGTGTTGGCATCCGCTTTATGATCTAATGCAGGATGCAGTTCAGATTTAAGATAAACTTTTGCAACAATGGGATACTAGGCGATTTTTTACTCAGGTTTAAGCAGGGGTACCGCTACCGTGAGGCAAATTAACTATTTGGTCTCAGCCTATGCCACCTACATAGAAGCAGATGGCTCAAGTTTGCATAGCTTGAAGTATTAACCCCTTACCCTAAGTTCACACCTGAGCGTTTTACAGCGCGTTCAAACACACTGTAAAACGCTCAACACATGAAAACCAATGCTTTCCTATGGCCCTGGTTCTCACTTGAGCGTTTTACAGCGCGTTTGAACGCGCTGTAAAACGCCCGACGCATAAACAAGTACTTGAGCTTTTTTTGGGGCGTTTGTCGCGCGTTTTGTGATTGACACCACAGTAGTCAATCACAAGAACGCGCGTACGAACGCGCGTTTCCTATTTGCAAAAACACACTGAAATACGCGCGACTAAAACGCGCGTTTTTAGAATGCTCAGGTCTGAACCCAGGGTAAGGGTTCATGCACACAACCGCTGGATGTTTTGCGGTCCGCATGCATTCCATATTTTTTGGAACGGAACAGCTGGCCACTAATAGAAAAGTCCTATCCTTGTCCGTCATGCAGACAATAATAGGACATGTGGTAAATTAAGTGCATCCTCAGGAAGTCTATGCTCCTAGTTTGAAATCTACTCCATCTTGTAGCTGGCGTAGATTTTTGATCATCATAGTTGCCAGTAAATTGGTATAAATTAAAGTGAATATGCTGGGGTAGCTGAACCAACCCACACCACACCCCTGCCACGCCCATTTCCAGAAAGTGCCAAGAGAAGGTGTAGAAGCGCCAGTTGCAGTTTTTTTTACTCCATTTGCTTTCATACAGGTGTACAGTAAGACCTCATGCACACGACCGTATGTGTTTTCCGGTCCGCAAATTGCGGATGCGCAAAAAAAAACGGATGAGGTTCCATATGGCATCCATTTTTTTGCGGATTCGTTATTTTTGCGGATTCATTGTAATAATGCCTATCCTTGTCCGCAAACTAGAAAAAAATAGGACATGCTCTATTTTTTTTTGCGGAATGGAAAAACTGACATATACGGAAACGGAATGCACACGGAGTACCTTACGTTTTTTTTGCAGACCCATTGAAATTAATGGTTCCGCATATGGTCCGCAAAAAAAACGGAACGGACATGTAAAGAAAATACATTCGTGTGCATGAGGTCTAAATGATCTTCAGTGTCCCTAAAATCCCTGCAGACTTTTAAAATCTCAACCCCACTTACCTTAAAGGGACAAAGTAATTCCATATGAACATAATCTAAACATGTATTACATGTGGGAGAATAACTTGCTGGGTGCTGCTGGCAGGTTATTACCACATATGCCACAAGCTCTATTAAAGAAGAAGGGAGGACATACACTACTCCCAAAAATTAGGGATATTTGGCAGTGTCACAGTGATATTATATCTTGAGAGTAGGGCATGTAAGTAGAAGCAGCAATGGTGATTTCCTCATCTCAAACAATTTATTAAAACAAAAGCCAACACCAGTGCTGGGCATACCCCCACAAAAATGTCAGTATCTCAATAACTTATCATGTGGCCTTGAGCAATAACTTCAGCTTGTGAACAGCGTCTCATGCTGTTCACAAGTCGACCTGTCTGCTGAGGCATGGCATCCCAGTCTTCTTGACGGGCGGCCCTCAGGTTATTGGGGTTCTGGGGTACAGAGCTACCAGACTCTGCACGGCGACTCAGCTGATCCCATAGGCTTTCAATGGGATTCAGGTCTGAAGAAAATGCAGACCATTCTGTTTGAGGTCCCCCAGTCTCCAGCAGCTGTTCCCTAATGATGCAACCTCGATGAGCTGGTACATTGTCGTCCATGAAGATGAATTTAGACCTGTGTTGTTTATGCAGAGGCACAATAACTGGCTTAATGATGCTATTCAAGTAGTATGGGCTTGTCATTGTACCATTTACAAAGTGTAGGGCAGTTCTGTATTGACTAGACACACCTGCCCACACTAACACCACCACAGGCTTATCTGGTGACAACAGTTAGCACTATCCTTGACGTCTCCAACATCATTGGCGTCCATAATTTCTGCTCAGCGTGAAGTTTCAACAGCACTGAAGCCCACTGGTCCCTTGTCCAGTGTAGATGCTCCCTGGTCCATGCAAGATTATGATGCCTATGACTGGTGGTGTGGTCAGGTAACCTTGCAGGTCGTCTAGCATGCAGACCACGCAGATCTAAACAGTTTCAAATGGTCTGACGTGACACTTGGGTGCCTCTCAACTCCCTTAATTTTGCCTTGAGTTGTGTGGCATTCATCATCCGGTTCTGCAGAGCATTGTTCACAATAAAGCGGTCATCAGTGGTGGATGTGGCCAAAGGACGTCCACTTCTATGCCTTTCTGTGACTCTTCCAGGCTCTCTGTATCTCTGATACAACCTGCTGATGACTCTCTGTGACACTCTAAGTTCAGTGGCCACTTTTGTCTGAGAACTGCAGTGCCCCACTCGTGATCGTGGGCACAGCAAACTGGTTTTATTATGTTTTATTGTCATATATTATGTCTGAATGTCATACTTTATCTCATGTCATATTCTCCCATGTGATTCTTTGTAAGATCCTTCATTCAGGCCAGTTAGATAGCACTACACTAGTCTTACCACTAGGTGGGGGCAGTGTATATAGTGTACATATAGCTTAGCTCGTGCCTAGTAGGCAGAGTGTGTAAAAGAAAGTTTAGTCAGTGTGCAGTCATGTAGCTGCCAGCTCGAGGGAGGCCTCCTGCCTCTCTACTCTCTCCCTGATGGCTCCACGGTCCAGGGTTAAAGCCTATAAGATTCAGCCTAGAGGTGAGAAATCTACTTCTATAGCTTGCCCCTCGGGGGGTGACCAGTGACAAATAGAGATGGCCCGAACTATTCGCCGGCGAACAGTTCCCTGCGAACATAGCTTGTTCGCGTCCGCCGTGGCAGGCGAACATATTCGATGTTCGCCTTCGCCCTTATACTTTATCATTGAGCAAACTTTGACCCTGTACCTTACAGTCAGCAGACAATTCCAGCCAATCAGCAGCATACCCTCCCTCCCAGACCCTCCCACCTCCCATCTAAACGCATCCATCTTAGATTGATTCTGAAGCTGCAGTGTTAGTAGTTGTAATAGCAATGCGATTAATATAACCTGTATTAATCGCATTGCGATTACAACTTAGATCTAAGTTCCTAATGGTTGTATTGCTAGAATATAACGAAGATTGAGAATATAGCGCTATAATCTCAATCTTCATTATATTCTAGCAATATAACCATTAGGAACTCAGATCTACGTTGTAATCGCAATGTGATTAATACAGGTTATATTAATCGCATTGCGATTACAACTTAGATCTGAGTTCCTAATGGTTGTATTGCTAGAATATAACGAAGATAACGAATATAGCGCTATATTCTCAACCTTCGTTATATTCTAGCAATACAACAACCATTAGGAACTCAGATCGAAGTTTAATTCTTAATGCGATTAATATAACCTGCATTAACCGCATTGCGAATTCAACTTAGAGCTGAGTTCCTAATGGTTGTTGTATTGCTAGAAAATACGTTATATTCTAGCAATACAACCATTAGGAACTCCGCTCTAAGTTGTAATCGCAATGCGAATAATACTTACAATTATTAATCGCTTTGCGAATCCATTTGATGCCTCTATTTGATTGTATATGACGGTTGACTATGACTACCACCAACGTTCTGCTGCCTCCAAAGCAAGATATCTGAACCCCCTATGGGCCATTTGCGTTTTTATAATTTTTTCATTTATTATTTAATTTTTTTGTGTATTTTGCCACATTTTGTTGCATATTTACATTTGGGATAGGCAAATATGGTAGTCTAGATCATGTGTCTATACCAAAACCTAGGATCATTCTTTGACAGCATATTTTCTAAGCCATGTAGCTGAATATAGATTTGGGCAGAGTAATGATCTAGACCTGTGTTTCCCAACCAGTGTGCCTCCAGCTGTTGCGAAACTACAACTCCCAGCATGCCTGCACAGCCAAAGGCTGTCCGGCATGCTGGGAGTTGTAGTTTTGCAAAAGCTGGAGGCACACTGGTTGGGAAACACTGAATTCTAGACTACCATATTTGCCTATACAAAATGTAAATATGCAACCAAATGTGGCAAAATACACACAAAAAAAAAAATGATAAAACGCATGCATTTTGATGCGTTTTTAATGCGTTTTCTGGTAGTCATAGTCACATAGTCAACCGTCATATACAATCAAATAGAGGCATCAAATGGATTCGCAAAGCGATTAATGCAGGTTATATTAATCGTTCCTAATGGTTGTATTGCTAGAATTATATAACGAAGATTGAGAATATAGCGCTAAATTCTCAATCTTCATTATATTCTAGCAATACAACCATTAGGAACCCAGCTCTAAGGTGAATTCGCAAATAAGATGTCCCGAACTGTTCCAGGTGAACAGTTCCCGGCGAACATTGCTTGTGCGTGTTCGTCGCGGCAGGAGAACATATGCGATGTTCGGTCCACCCCCTATTCGTCATCATTGAGTAAACTTTGACCCTGTACCTCACAGTCAGCAAACACATTCCAGCCAATCAGCATACCCTCCCTCCCAGACCCTCCCATCTCCCGGACAGCATCCATTTTAGATTCATTCGGAAGCTACAGTCTTAGTGAGAGGAGGGACAGTGTAGCTGCTGCTGATTTAATAGGAAAATCGATAGCTAGGCTAGTTTAGTCAGTGTCCACTGCAGTCCTGAAAGACTCATCTGATCTCTGGTGTAAGGCCAGCTTCCTGACAGTACCCCAAAAAGCACTTTTTAGGGCTAGTACATCAGTCTCCCTCCCAGACCCTCCCACCCCCTATCAAAAAGCAAGGACAGCATCCATCTTAGATTCATTCTGAAGCTGCAGTGTTAGTAGTTGTAATCGCAATGCGATTAATATAACCTGTATTAATCGCATTGCGAATTCAACTTAGAGCTGGGTTCCTAATGGTTGTATTGCTAGAATATAAGGAATATAATGAATATAGCGCTATATTCTCAATCTTCGTTATATTCTAGCAATACAACCATTAGGAACCCAGCTCTAAGTTGAATTCGCAGTGCGATTAATATAACCTGTATTAATCGCATTGCGATTACAACTTACCACACTCTGCGTCAACTACGTAATTTTCCATGAGAGTTTTGCCATGGATCCCCCCCGACATGCCACAGTCCAGGTGATAGTCCCCTTGAAACAACTTTTCCATCACTATTGTGGCCAGAAAGAGTCCCTGTGGGTTTTAAAATTCGCCTGTCTATTGAAGTCTATGGCAGTTCGCCCTGTTCGCGTACGGAAAATTTTATGTTCGCGACATTACTAGTGACAAAGCTGCAAACAGCAAGTTTCAAGGGGATTAATATATATATTTACACAAGTATTCAAGTCAAAGGATAGCATAACGGCCATACTCAAAGGCTTCCCAGGCACCTTTGCAATTAGGTATAGGACACAGCTTCCGGCATCCACACCTCCAGTTTAAATCCTGAGGACAGTCAGGCCAACTGTCAGAAAAGCACTGGAAATAGAGGTTCAAGGATTCTGAAAACCACCTTTAATCAAGGTTAGAATAAGGCGAGAGTTAATACCAGTCTAAGACGTTTTATACTTCAAAAGCCTAGTCTGAAGAAGTAGCTTTCATTTTATATATATATATATATATATATATATATATATATAAGACAAAGAGCCTGTTTTCCCTGAGGACTTACCGTTCCCTAACTGTATGCATGAGAGACAGTATTTCATATTTGGATGTATTAGAGTTTTATACTTGGATGTAACTGTTACCACAAGCAACATTCAGTAAAGGTCATAAGTTGGATTTCACTGCTGTCTCAGTTTCCAATTCCTCAATTACTACTACTATAAATGGTTGTACCACCACAAAAGGCGTCACGACAATAAGGGACCTTTCCATAGGCACATTAATACAGACCACCAAGGGCACCTCGAACCGCCATCTGGCCTGTGTCCCTATATCCGAGCATGCCCCAGAGAATCATTGTGCCGTTCTCCTCATCACTTATGCAAGCCTGCCCAGGGACATCATAACTGTGAGTAACCAGAACTGTGTTTTTCCCTCACACCGTGACCTCACATATAATTCCCCTGTCGGTCTGGCTCACTGCAGATCATCCCGCTTGAAGCCTCTCAATGATAAGGTACTGTTGATCAACTGTTAGGTGTTGTCTTGGTCTCATGATGTCAAAATGTGAACACTATGATGAGAAGGACTGTTTAAATACCAATTCTAATTAAAGCAGGGAATAACAATGAACTCTAGAAAAATATCACATGATCTACCCATCAGGTGAACCATAATAAAAAAAGAAAAGAAAAACTGTTAAAATAGCCCTCCAAAAACCATATGGTGCTTCTTCCCTTCAGAGCCCTGCCATGTGCCCAAACAGCAATTTACAACCACATATGGGGGAATTCTGTAAACCACAGAATCAGGGTAATATTGAGGTTTGCTTTGCTGTTATCCCTTGTTTGCCTGTTCACATAGCCATATGAGGGCTTGTTTTTTGCAGGACAAGTTGTACTTTCCAACGCCACCATTTAATATTGCATATGATGTAGTGGGAAGCGGGAAAAAAATTCCACGGGTTTTTTAATTACGACGTTCGATCTACAATAAAACTGACTGGTTACTTTTATTCTACAGGTCAGTAGGAATCCGACGATTCCTTACATGTATAGTTTTTCTTGCGTTTTGATAGTGATAAAAAAATTAAAAAGTGGGAAAAAAAATCAGTTTTATTTTTTTGTCACCATATTTTGACCCCTATAACTTTTTTGTCATTATGTGTACGGAGCTGTATGGGGCTCATTTTTGCGGGCGATCTGAACTTTTTATTGATAGCATTCTAGGGTTTGCATGACTTTTTGATCACTTTTTATTTATTTTTTGTAGAAAGATAGCGACTAAAACGGCGATTCGGGCATTTGGACCCTTTTTCCGTTTTGCTGTTTGCCGTATGGGGAATATATTTTTATACTATGGGCGTATTAGATCTTTTATTTTTATTTTGGGAAAAGGGGGTGGTGCCCGAGGCTTAAGACATATCCTCCTAGTAGGATATGTCGAACTAACTCTCAATTTTTAACATCAGTGTGAGGGTTTAATGTGACGGCAGTGTGCACCTATCTCTGGTTCTGTGTAAGGACAGCGTCCTGACAGCACCCCAAAAAGCACTTTTTAGGGCTAGTACATCAGTCTCCCTCCCAGACCCTCCCACCCCCTATCAAAAAGCAAGGACGGCATCCATCTTAGATTCATTCTGAAGCTGCAGTGTTAGTAGTTGTAATCGCAATGCGATTAATATAACCTGTATTAATCGCATTGCGAATTCAACTTAGAGCTGGGTTCCTAATGGTTGTATTGCTAGAATATAAGGAATATAATGAATATAGCGCTATATTCTCAATCTTCGTTATATTCTAGCAATACAACCATTAGGAACCCAGCTCTAAGTTGAATTTGCAGTGCGATTAATATAACCTGTAATAATCGCATTGCGATTACAACTTACCACACTCTGCGTCAACTACGTAATTTTCCATGAGAGTTCTGCCATGGATCCCCCCCGGCATGCCACAGTCCAGGTGATAGTCCCCTTGAAACAACTTTTCCATCACTATTGTGGCCAGAAAGAGTCCCTGTGGGTTTTAAAATTCGCCTGTCTATTGAAGTCTATGGCAGTTCGCCCTGTTCGCGTACGGAAAATTTTATGTTCGCGACATTACTAGTGACAAAGCTGCAAACAGCAAGTTTCAAGGGGATTAATATATATATTTACACAAGTATTCAAGTCAAAGGATAGCATAACGGCCATACTCAAAGGCTTCCCAGGCACCTTTGCAATTAGGTATAGGACACAGCTTCCGGCATCCACACCTCCAGTTTAAATCCTGAAGACAATCAGGCCAACTGTCAGAAAAGCACTGGAAATAGAGGTTCAAGGATTCTGAAAACCACCTTTAATCAAGGTTAGAATAAGGCGAGAGTTAATACCAGTCTAAGACGTTTTATACTTCAAAAGCCTAGTCTGAAGAAGTAGCTTTCATATATATATATATATATATATATATATATATATATAACAAAGAGCCTGTTTTCCCTGAGGACTTACCGTTCCCTAACTGTATGCATGAGAGACAGTATTTCATATTTGGATGTATTAGAGTTTTATACTTGGATGTAACTGTTACCACAAGCAACATTCAGTAAAGGTCATAAGTTGGATTTCACTGCTGTCTCAGTTTCCAATTCCTCAATTACTACTACTATAAATGGTTGTACCACCACAAAAGGCGTCACGACAATAAGGGACCTTTCCATAGGCACATTAATACAGACCACCAAGGGCACCTCGAACCGCCATCTGGCCTGTGTCCCTATATCCGAGCATGCCCCAGAGAATCATTGTGCCGTTCTCCTCATCACTAACCCTGGGTTCAGACCTGAGCGTTCTAAAAACGCGCGTTTTAGTCGCGCGTATTTCAGCGCGTTTTTGCAAATAGGAAACGTGCGTAAAACGCGCGTTCTTGTGATTGACTACTGTGGTGTCAATCACAAAACGCGCGTCAAACGCCCCAAAAGAAGCTCAAGTACTTGTTTATGCGTTGGGCGTTTTACAGCGCGTTCAAACGCGCTGTAAAACGCTCAAGTGTGAACCACTCCCATAGGGATGCATTGGTTTTAATCTGTTGAGCGTTTTACAGCGCGTTTGAACGCGCTGTAAAACGCTCAGGTGTGAACTTAGGGTTATGCAAGCCTGCCCAGGGACATCATAACTGTGAGTAACCAGAACTGTGTTTTTCCCTCACACCGTGACCTCACATATAATTCCCCTGTCGGTCTGGCTCACTGCAGATCATCCCGCTTGAAGCCTCTCAATGATAAAGTACTGTTGATCAACTGTTAGGTGTTGTCTTGGTCTCATGATGTCAAAATGTGAACACTATGATGAGAAGGACTGTTTAAATACCAATTCTAATTAAAGCAGGGAATAACAATGAACTCTAGAAAAATATCACATGATCTACCCATCAGGTGAACCATAATAAAAAAAGAAAAGAAAAACTGTTAAAATAGCCCTCCAAAAACCATATGGTGCTTCTTCCCTTCAGAGCCCTGCCATGTGCCCAAACAGCAATTTACAACCACATATGGGGGAATTCTGTAAACCACAGAATCAGGGTAATATTGAGGTTTGTTTTGCTGTTATCCCTTGTTTGCCTGTTCACATAGCCATATGAGGGCTTGTTTTTTGCAGGACAAGTTGTACTTTCCAACGCCACCATTTAATATTGCATATTGTTACGACCAGAGGAAGTGGATCCTCTGTGTCAGCTGATAGAGGACTAGGAATTTGCCCAATATTGCTGACTGCTGACTCACAGAGTCAGGACACTGGTGTTTGCACCAGTCACCCAGAATGCAGCTAACTGCAGCAATGTGAACAGAGTCCAACAAATGCGGAATAAAGGAACAGAAGGTCTTTACTGGCAGACAGTTATACAAAAGTCACTTGAGATAAAGGCAAAACAAAGTTCAGAGTAATGCAGTGTGTAGATTAAAGCTGTCTCGTTGTCAGGCAGTGCAGGGTCAGGAATCCAGGCAGACTTACAGGAGACGATGGACAGAAGCGTAGACAGAAGATGCAGTGTTCGATAATCCAGGTGATTCAACAAACAGATGGCAGGCAGATACGTAGTCAAACCGAGCAGGGGTCCATAGTCCAGGCAATCCAGCAAGTAGATGGTAGGCAGAGTCAGGGTCCAGCAAAGCAGGGGTCAGAATCCAGAAAATCCAACAGACACAGATGGACGCTTCAGCGGGAGTCAAGAGGTACAACAACCACGCTTGGGCACCTCCTCCAGAGTGAAGCTGCCCTAAATACTCAAAGCCCCACCTATGGGTGGGGAGGATAATCAGGACCAGCTGCTTATCCCCTATAAGACAGGGAGAGGTGCACGCGCATGCTCTATAGCGCCTCAGATGACACCTGGTAGTGAGGATGGATGTGGCGATATGCTGGAGGACGCCTGCGTCTCTTATAAGGTAAGCCAGCCCTGGAATCCATGGTGCTGAGCTGTGCAGACAGGGATCTGACAGTACCCCCTCTTACACCCCCTCCTCCGCACGGTCGACCTGGAGTGAAATTTCTTCAACAACAGGGGGCGTGGATATTGGCTGCGGCCTCCCATGACCTCTCTTCAGGACCATAGCCCTTCCAGTCCACCAAATAGAAGGTCTTACCTCGGATAACCTTCCTATCTAGAATGTCCTTGACCTCAAATTCGTCATTTGTAGTGACAGGAGGAGGGTTCAGTGAGGTACCTTTGCAAAACCTGTTAAAGACAGCTGGTTTAAGTAACGACACATGAAAAGAATTGGGAATCCGCAAGGTAGCTGGTAATTTGAGTTTGTAAGCAACAGGATTAATTTTTCTTATCACAGGAAAAGGTCCCAGGAATCGCGGAGCCAGTTTGTAGGAGGGCAGTCTGAGACGGATATTCTTAGAAGAAAGCCATACCTTGTCTCCAATGGCAAACTGAGGAGAAGGTCTACGCCTCTTATCTGCGGACCTTTTCATCCGGTCAGCCGTTCTCTGAAGAAATTCCTTTGTGTCAGACCAGACACGAGAAAGCAGCTCCACACAAGAATCTGCTGCAGGAACCCCTGACGAAGGTTGTACAGGGAGAGGAATACTCGGATGTCGGCCGTAGATTACAAAAAATGGAGAGTTACCTGTGGCTTGACTGACTTGGTTATTATGGGCAAACTCCGCCCAGGGAAGATGCTTCACCCAGTCGTCCTGATGGGCATTAGAGAAATGTCGCAGGAAGTTGACCAATATTTGATTCATGCGTTCCACCTGACCATTAGACTGTGGATGGTAAGCAGAAGAAAAATCCAGAGATACATTCAGAGACTTACATAAAGATCTCCAGAACCGGGAGGTGAATTGTACTCCTCTATCTGAGACGATGTGGAGAGGAAATCCATGAAGACGGAAAATATGTAAGATGAATAGCTCAGCCAGCCGAGGAGCAGATGGTAGACCTGGAAGCGGGATAAAGTGTGACATCTTGGAAAAACGGTCAACGACAACCCAAATGACTGTACAACCCTCGGAGACAGGTAAATCGGTTATAAAGTCCATACCAATATGCTGCCAGGGGACCTCCGGTACTGGCAGTGGCAATAATAAACCTGCAGGTTTCATCCTGGGAGATTTATTCTGGGCGCACGAGGTACAGGATGCCACGAAGTCCCCAATATCCGCTGTCATGGAAGGCCACCAGTAATGTCTGGAAATGAGATTCAAGGTCCCCCGTTGACCTGGATGGCCAGCAATCTTGGACGCATGTCCCCACCGTAGGATTTCCCTACGTTTGGATTCTGGAACAAAGATCTTACCTGGGGAACCTTGGACAGGTTGACTGGAGCCACTGGGACTACTTTAGTCGGTTCAATAATGAACTGGGGTTCCTCCTCAGTATCAGTGGTTTCAAAAGACCTAGAGAGCGCGTCCGCTTTGGTATTTTTATCAGCAGGCCGGAAGTGAAGTTGAAAATTAAATCGGGCAAAGAAGAGAGACCAACGAGGCCTGACGAGGATTGAGCCGCTGAGCTGTCTGCAGGTACGTCAGGTTTTTGTGATCGGTGTAAATTATGACTGGTAGACAGGAACCCTCCAGGAGGTATCTCCATTCCTCTAGAGCCATCTTGATTGCTAGGAGTTCCCTGTCTCCAATAGAATAGTTCTTTTCTGCAACAGAAAATAACTTAGAAAAGAAACCACAAGGATACATACGACCCGAGTCATTCTTCTGTGACAGGACCGCCCGGCTCCTACAGAGGATGCGTCCACCTCCAAGAAGAACTGTTTGTGAAGTTCCGGGCGTCTAAGGACTGGAGCTGAAGAAAAGGCCTGCTTGAGGGAGGAGAATGCCGTCTCTGCTTCAGAGGACCACTGTTTGGGATTGGCACCCTTCCTGGTGAGACTGGAAATAGGAGCTGTCAAGGTAGAAAAATTACGAATGAACTGACGATAATAATTAGCAAAGCCCAAGAACCTCTGTATTGCCTTCAGGCCGGAAGGACGGGGCCAGTTGAGTACTGCAGCCACCTTTCCAGGATCCATTTCGAGACCCTGATCAGAGATGATATATCCCAGGAAGGGCAGGGATGATTTTTCAAAGACACACTTCTCCAGTTTAGCGTATAGACGATTTTCCCGTAAGCGTTGCAAGACCAGCTGCACATGCCTGCGATGAGTTTTGATGTCTCTGGAAAAAATAAGAATATCATCCAAATAGACTACAACACAAGAATAGAGCAGATCACGAAAAATGTCATTTACAAACTCCTGAAAGACAGCAGGGGCATTACAGAGACCAAATGGCATAACGAGGTATTCATAGTGGCCATCCCTGGTGTTAAAGGCTGTCTTCCATTCGTCACCCTTACGAATACGTATTAAATTGTAAGCCCCCGCAAGTCCAATTTAGAGAAGATCCGAGCCCCACGGAGTCTATCAAATAGCTCGGAAATTAATGGTAACGGATACTTATTCTTGATGGTGATCTTATTTAGACCACGATAGTCTATACAGGGGCGAAGGGACCCATCCTTCTTTTCACGAAAAGAATCCTGCCCCTGCAGGTGATGAAGACCTCCTGATGAAACCCCTTTCAAGATTCTCCTTGATATAATCTGCTGTAGCTAGCATTTCAGCAGGAGACAGTGGGTACACACGACCTCGAGGAGGAGATGTACCAGGTAGCAGATCGATAGGACAGTCATAGGGGCGATGGGGTGGTAGTACCTCAGCCTCCTTTTTATCAAATACGTCAGCAAAGGAATGATAGACAACTGGCAAAGCCTCCAGGCCTTTAGGAGGAGGAGTAGAAACCCTTCGTTGGCAAGAACGTAGGCACCTGTCTTGGCACTGCGGTCCCCATCGAAGAACCTCTCCAGAAGTCCACTCGATTATGGGATTGTGCATTCTAAGCCAGGGTATCCCCAGCAAGAGAGAATGGGACAGTTCAGGGAGCACATACAGAGAAATCCTTTCTACATGTAACACCCCTACCTGCAGTTCCAACGGCTCAGTGACAAACCGGACTGGATCCGTCAGCACTTGCCCGCTGACAGCCGTCACCAGTAGGGGATTCTTTAGCAGGCGTACAGGGATGTGATATTGATTCACTATATGCTGGTGTATAAAGTTCCCCGCCGATCCGGAATCCAAGGAAGCAGGTATGGAGACTTTGACGCCCCCAAGAAACAGAGTTACAGGAATCTGGAGAGTGGAATAATTTTCGCCTAGGGCCGCCTCCCCAGAGACCCTAAGCGCTGGAGTTTCCCGACTTTTGAGGACAATTGCGGACACGGTGGCCCGGGCCACCACAGTAGAGGCAGAGTCCAGAAGACATGCGGAGACGACGTTCCTCATCCGAAAGCCGAGTGGAGTTCACCTGCATGGGTTCAGGATCCGAAAAGAGGGGCGTAATGAAGGCTGAGACAAATTAGACTTAAACTGGAGTTTCGGAAGTCTTTTTCCTGGCTGATCTCCCGAGCTCGCTCCGAAAACCGTATGTCGATTCTTATTGCCAGAGAGATCAGTGATTCAAGGGAGGTAGGCACATCACGACCTGCGAGTTCATCCTTAATATGTCCAGATAAACCCTCCCAAAAAGCCGCCACCAGAGCCTCCTCATTCCAGGAAACCTCTGACGCTAAGGTGCGGAACTGAATCGCATATTGGCCCACCGACCGGCCTCCTTGACGGACGTGCAGCAGCGAGGAAGCCGCAGAAGAAGCTCGACCTGGCTCCTCAAACACCCTCTTAAAAGAGTCCATAAATAATGCCACATTACGGGTGATAGGTCCAGATCTCTCCCATATTGGATTCGCCCAGGCCAGAGCCTCACCCTCAAGATGAGAGATAATGAACGCCACTTTAGCCCGGTCAGATTGAAAGTGATGAGGAAGCAGTTCAAAGTGAATTGTACACTGGTTAAGAAACCCACGACAGGTTTTTGGGTTGCCGCTGTAGCGGGCGGAGCAGATAATCGCGGTCCGGAAAAGCTTGGCTGCGCTGCAGCCGCAACAGGAACAGCCGGGGCAGTAGGGCCCTGTGCAGACGGTGCTGGAGAAAGGGAGTCCAGGCGAGCTGCTACATGCTGCAAGTAATTTATCACTTGTTTCTGGGTGGTACGCTGTTGTTCGAGTTCCTGTAGAAGTTCAGACATTCCTGGGTTAGAGCCAGCGGAATCCATGGCCCAAGCGTACTGTTACGACCAGAGGAAGTGGATCCTCTGTGTCAGCTGATAGAGGACTAGGAATTTGCCCAATATTGCTGACTGCTGACTCACAGAGTCAGGACACTGGTGTTTGCACCAGTCACCCAGAATGCAGCTAACTGCAGCAATGTGAACAGAGTCCAACAAATGCGGAATAAAGGAACAGAAGGTCTTTACTGGCAGACAGTTATACAAAAGTCACTTGAGATAAAGGCAAAACAAAGTTCAGAGTAATGCAGTGTGTAGATTAAAGCTGTCTCGTTGTCAGGCAGTGCAGGGTCAGGAATCCAGGCAGACTTACAGGAGACGATGGACAGAAGCGTAGACAGAAGATGCAGTGTTCGATAATCCAGGTGATTCAACAAACAGATGGCAGGCAGATACGTAGTCAAACCGAGCAGGGGTCCATAGTCCAGGCAATCCAGCAAGTAGATGGTAGGCAGAGTCAGGGTCCAGCAAAGCAGGGGTCAGAATCCAGAAAATCCAACAGACACAGATGGACGCTTCAGCGGGAGTCAAGAGGTACAACAACCACGCTTGGGCACCTCCTCCAGAGTGACGCTGCCCTAAATACTCAAAGCCCCACCTATGGGTGGGGAGGATAATCAGGACCAGCTGCTTATCCCCTATAAGACAGGGAGAGGTGCACGCGCATGCTCTATAGCGCCTCAGATGACACCTGGTAGTGAGGATGGATGTGGCGATATGCTGGAGGACGCCTGCGTCTCTTGTAAGGTAAGCCAGCCCTGGAATCCATGGTGCTGAGCTGTGCAGACAGGGATCTGACACATATGATGTAGTGGGAAGCGGGAAAAAAATTCCACGGGTTTTTTAATTACGACGTTCGATCTACAATAAAACTGACTGGTTACTTTTATTCTACAGGTCAGTAGGAATCCGACGATTCCTTACATGTATAGTTTTTCTTGCGTTTTGATAGTGATAAAAAAATTAAAAAGTGGGAAAAAAAATCAGTTTTATTTTTTTGTCACCATATTTTGACCCCTATAACTTTTTTGTCATTATGTGTACGGAGCTGTATGGGGGCTCATTTTTTGCGGGCGATCTGAACTTTTTATTGATAGCATTCTAGGGTTTGCATGACTTTTTGATCACTTTTTATTTATTTTTTTGTAGAAAGATAAGCGACTAAAAACGGCGATTCGGGCATTTGGACCCTTTTTTCCGTTTTGCTGTTTGCCGTATGGGGAATATATTTTTATACTATGGGCATATTAGATCTTTTATTTTTATTTTGGGAAAAGGGGGGTGATTATGTTTTTTTTTTTACTTTTTTTTTTTTTTTACACCTTTTTATAGTTACCATAGGGAACTATAACATACAATCATTAGATTGCTATTCTCATAGACTCCAATGCACTTGCATTATAATCTATGATCATTTTACTAGTTTCCTATGGAGCTCTATTACAGGCAAGGGCTCCATAGGAAATATTATGCAGCAGCCTTGTGTCATTCATAAGGACACGGGCTGCTGCATACATGCTCCGGCTCCTCCGATTGCCACACGGGGAGCCGGAGCACAACCACAACCGAAAGTTTTACTTTCGGTTTGGATCGTGCACAGATGCTGTGGTTAGGATTGACCATGGCATCTGTGGGGTTAAATGTTTGCGATCGGCATTACTGAGCTATGGCGCCCGCAGCGGCACTATAACTTATACTCTGCACTTTAGTAAAGAGAGACTTGTCTATTTTATACAAGGGGCCTGGTTACTGACTTTAACACCATTCGCCAGCCACAACACCAACATCTCCTGCCTTGCACCCATGCAACACTCATAACACCAAGGGCACCCCATCTACCATCAGGCACATGAGCCCCAACTTCAGGGTGTGCCACGAGGGATAAAAAGGTGCACCCTCCTTTCTTAGCTCGGCTCTAGGGAACATGGGTGTGAGGATTACCACTGTGAATTGCAGCCAGAATCACTACCACTCCCATCTTCCACTCCAGGGGATTGTGGCACATGTATTCTACTTCCTGTCCTGGCTCATGCTCCTTTGTCTGGACTATCAGCATGGCATGGTGTCATATTTACCCATCTATTACTTTAACAAATAACCCAGACACCGACAGAATTAGGATTATTAAACTGTTTATTTATTTAGGCTTGGTAGATAATTGGCCAGTTGGCCACGGTGTTTATATTTTACCTTGAGTTAAATTAATAACCAACTAAAATACTCCAACCAAAGAATAGTTGCACACAACTATTAACTTTAAATACCTAGTCCGCTCAAAGAGCGACTATTACCCAAACAAACACCGCGACATACGTTACCAGGGAGGGTGGGAGGTCGTTTCTTCCTAGGTCCAGACAAATCTGCGCAGCTTCCAACCGTTGTTCTCTTTTACAGGTGCCCCGAGATGACAGTTAATGGCTTCTCCAATCAGCCTCTTCGTCCAATCCCCGTGGACCGACAGACTGCAACAACTGCATCTATAACCCAGGTAAGTACTGCACACATTTACAATATTGCGCATGCAAAACTAGAGGGTTTATGACACCATGGCCCCCCTTATTTGCATCCGCAATAAGGTTTGCTCAAACTGCCTCGCTTGACTTGACTCAGTCAGACAATTCAATCCGACCAGTGGGAAAAGGGGGATGACTGGCTTAACGTGCTCCTAACAATCCTCACAATGCATATATATGCCCCAAGTACCTGTTTTTCATGTCTGTACTTTCTTTCCACCTGTCTGGGCATGACATTATCTTGGCAGGACTCTTTATATCCAGAACTTCCTGTTTTTTTTCACTACCTAGCTTTATTTATAAATAAACCTGGCTGCTCTGCAGTGTTATGAGTCACAGGCTGGCCCCGCCTACCACACTGTTTATTCGGCAGTAACCAGATCCACTACACCTCCTGTGGCCATGTTACTAACCCCATACATAAATCCTGCTAGTCTCCTGCTGCATCACATCACCTCTTTCACACGGGCGAGTTTTCCACGCGGGTGCAATGCGTGAGGTGGACGCATTGCACCCGCACTGAATCCGGAACCATTCATTTCTATGGGGCTGTGCACATGAGCGGTGATTTTCACGCATCACTTCTGCGTTGCGTGAAAATCGCAGCATGCTCCAGTTTCTGCGTTTTTCACGCAACGCAGGCATCATAGAAGTGAATGGGGCTGCGGGAAAATCGCAAGCATCCGCAAGCAAGTGCGGATGCAGTGCGATTTTCCCCATGGTTGCTTAGCGACGGGACCAGATCTTTATTATTTTCCCTTATAACATGGTTATAAGGGGAAATAATAGCATTCTTAATAAAAAATGCATAGTAAAATGAAGTGGAAGGGGTTAAAAATAATAAAAGTTAACTTACCTTAGCCACTTGATTGCGTAGTTGCGATCTCTCCTCTCTTTCCCAGCATCAGCTAAGATCTAAAGGACCTGTGATGACGTCACATCACATGGTCCAATCACATGGTCCATCTTACCACGGTGATGGACCATGTGATTGGATCATGTGGATAACAGCTTCAAAGTTGTGGGCATGTTCTGTAAATTAAATGATGCAAATCCTCAAACAATCCATGTTAATTCCAGGTTATGAGGGACCAAAATACGAATAAATGGGGGGAGGGGTGAATACTTTTGCAAGGCACTGTATACTTTCTTTTTGAAAACTGATTACAATATCATAAAAAAGTAGTGATACATGTCTGATCCCATCACTCCTCCGCTGCTTCCCTTGTTCCTAATGATCTCTGTAATTCCAAGTTCCTCTTGACTTGGATGGAGGTGACTAGTGTGGTCAGTGATTACAAATTTGGTATCATTGTAATTTGGGATGAGCAAATCGACTTTGGATGCAGTATTAGAATGTGTTGGCTCCGATGAGCCGAAGTTATTACTTCGCGAAGTCTTGCGAGACTTTGTGTAATAACTTCGGGAATACATTTTTACTGTAAAACACCTGTATCAAACTTGGGTTCGTTTCCAAATGTTACCTTGGAACCAAACCAGAGTTCTGTATCAAGGTTTTTTACAGTATAAATTAATTCCCAAAGTTTTTACACAAAGTGTCGCAAGACTTCGCAAGGTATTGGTAGGCAATTAAGATTGCCGTGTTTGTTAGAGGGGATGCGGGGCATAGACTACTTATACCTGCCTCTCCTGCTCCCAGTCGTCAATTCGAACGCTTTCGAATCGGCGCACGTCAGGCACAACTCCTGATCGTGGACTCAGGCTGCAGCAGGTTCGCGTGGTGACATGCATCGGGCTCTCAACTACTTCATAGGTAGGCCAGGTGCAGTGTCCCAGGGGGTCAGTAGTGTAGCTTTAGGTATGCTGGGCTTTGTAGTGCAGGGCAACCCACTAACCTGGGACCGACTGTCGTCTTCAATCGGGTCAGCACTGGAACAGGCAGGTGATGAAAGTCGTGACGCCAGTGCCAATTGAACGGTGGCACACCGTGTAGTGACAGGTGGAATAATTGAGGAGTCTCTGTATCTTTAAATAACGGGATAACTTTACTGAACGTAGTTGCAAACAGATGAACAGTTATCAAGTACAGCTCCAGAATGTTCCACACGTTACAGTACAGTCACAGAAGTGGTTCAAGTTAGTAATCACAGTCCCAAAGGGCCATCCTCAAGACAGGCCTCTTAAGATCGGGCTTTAATCTTACTCTTAATGCAGCAACACACTTCAGGCAACTGTCCTCTCTCTCCAGGGATACTTGTCCTGCTTGCAGCTTGACTAAGGAGGAAACACTTCTCCACTAGTACTAGGGTCTGGACTGCTCCTCCTAGGGCATAAACCTTCCTAGGCTGGACCCCCACAGGCGATAAGGCCTGGGCTGACTTCAGCGGGTACAAGGCCTGGGCCTTGCCCTCACAGGCTCAAGGCCTGAGCTGGACTTCACAGGCTCATGGCCTGCACTTCACTTAGACACAGTCTAATCTGCCTTTTCTTCCCCTGACTGGGCCTATTTATAAACTAGGGCTCCCTAGCTCCCTCTAGTGACTAGAGCTGGAATGACACCCCTAGCAGGCCTGCACATGGCAAATTTCACAGTAACAGGGAAATACACAGTATTGCATTACATGAAGATGTATTACACCAATCTCCTCAAAACTGAGGGGAACGACAAAACACAAGTGACCCTTCTGTAGTGACGGGCATTACAGCTCCCGTACACTACATACCCCGCTGCTTTAAGCTGAGTACGACCTCGTACTCCAACAGGGCCCCGCCCGTCTGGAATTTTCACCTGAAAGAGAAAAGGAACATGCAGGCATACATACACATCGGTATCAATTTCATCTGCATTGACAATTATTATCAGGTCCAGCTGGCAAAGGAGAAGTGCAGTGACAAGGGGCGTCGTTCTCTTCCTTCAGGATAATGAGTGGAACTGGGGCGCTGACCTGGCACAGCGGATGTTAGGGAATACCAGGATAGTCCATGACTGAGTAAACGTTAGGTCCATAATAAGAGCAATATCTCAGAGGCTCGCACATAGGAAGTCCATCTCTGGGCACATAGGCTTGAATAAAATGGTAATAAATACAGTCAGCAGCACACATATAATATGACAATACAGGACTCTGACAATACCAGGAAAACACTATCCTGGCAAGTCCTGCTTACCCTTTAAAACAGTGCTGACATAAAAGAGCCCTTTCAACCTGAAATGGGGGTTAAAGGGGATAAGGTGCAAACAAAAGCACAACTGAGATTTATTAAGCAATCTTCTTTTTTTTTTTCTTCAAAAACAGGCAGGGTGTCCCGATAACAGCAAAAAGGGCAGGCTGGGAGCAGTGGTTCCACAGTGGCTACTGGTTTTTCAAACAAAACTGCCACCGGCCGTCGGGAACTGGCAGCAAGCTCCATCAGCCTGACAAACATAAAGGGACAGTTCCTGCAGCAAAGATGATGTCCCTGTGAGGATGAGCAAAATGGCCTAGCAGGCCTGCTCACAGGTATGTATCAAACTCATCTGACTCATCTTCAGAGGAATAGTCACTGGGTTCCCGCAGCAATTGTTCTGGCCTAGCAGGCCATATTTGGAAGCCGTCTCCCCGTACTATTTTGATTGGAGGAGGCCTATCCAGAGCAGCCTCCACTTCTGCTTCGGTCCTGAGGAAAGGGAGCCACTGAACACACCCAGCATAGCCGAGTTCCTCCACTCGGTATATCCTCATCCGCAGCGACTCCACAGCAGACGATCCGCTTGCAGGCGGCTTCAGTGGAGGTAGATTAACCCTTTCAGCATTGACCGCTGTCAGTCGTCGGACTTCGGCGCAGACCTCGGACCGCTGGCAACTGTCCTGAATCTCCCGCTCTTTCTCCCTCTGCACTGCCTCAGGAGGTGGATACGGGTCAGCAGGGCTCTGCAGAACAATGGGCTCCCAGAACATGTCGGGCCCCAAAAAGATCTGACTGTGCAGGTATGTGGAGCGGGTCGGCTTGGATCCCGGATCCTCATCTTGGGCTGGCAAGGCACACTCATCCTCATCTTCCCAGGTCTCAGGCCGTACCCTGGGGCGGATAACGGCGGTGGCATAGGGTCCCCTCAAGCCCTCCGCTGGAGTGTATTCCACTATTTCGGCCATAACTAGGTTGTGCAGGCGATCGGGCAGATAGTGGCGCTTCACAGAGCGCCTATTCACGTAAAAGTCTCGGCCTGTACCCAGCTCCTGGCGGTACTTCTAGGCAGTCTTCTCCTCCCTCTTGGAGGGTACTGGCGCCAAATTTTCGCGCCAGTGAGGGCAGTGATGGCGCAGGAAGAAATCCAATGGCGCCGGCGGCCATCTTGGGCGCCATGATGCAACCATTCACTGACATCAAGCAGAATGGCAAAAAGTCCATAAAAATACACTTTGAAGCGGCGATTTTTCTCTCTGGGGATAGCGCAACACAACACAGCGCCTCCGATCCCTCCAGGCACAATTGTAATCCACAGAATTGGTAATAAAGGGTACAGTCTTTGTAATACGGTGGTGGAATAGTTAAAGCACACAGTTCACACTTCTCTGCACTCCAGAAGCATGCGATCCTGTTCGTGACGACAAAAGGAGCGATGCAGTGTCCCAGGGGGTCAGTAGTGTAGCTTTAGGTATGCTGGGCTTTGTAGTGCAGGGCAACCCACTAACCTGGGACCGACTGTCATCTTCAATCGGGTCAGCACTGGAACAGGCAGGTGATGAATGTCGTGACGCCAGTGCCAATTGAACGGTGGCACACCGTGTAGTGACAGGTGGAATAATTGAGGAGTCTCTGTATCTTTAAATAACGGGATAACTTTACTGAACGTAGTTGCAAACAGATGAACAGTTATCAAGTACAGCTCCAGAATGTTCCACACGTTACAGTACAGTCACAGAAGTGGTTCAAGTTAGTAATCACAGTCCCAATGGGCCATCCTCAAGACAGGCCTCTTAAGATCGGGCTTTAATCTTACTCTTAATGCAGCAACACACTTCAGGCAACTGTCCTCTCTCTCCAGGGATACGTGTCCTGCTTGCAGCTTGACTAAGGAGGCAACACTTCTCCACTAGTACTAGGGTCTGGACTGCTCCTCCTAGGGCATAAACCTTCCTAGGCTGGACCCCCACAGGCGATAAGGCCTGGGCTGACTTCAGCGGGTACAAGGCCTGGGCCTTGCCTTCACAGGCTCAAGGCCTGAGCTGGACTTCACAGGCTCATGGCCTGCACTTCACTTAGACACAGTCTAATCTGCCTTTTCTTCCCCTGACTGGGCCTATTTATAAACTAGGGCTCCCTAGCTCCCTCTAGTGACTTAGAGCTGGAATGACACCCCTAGCAGGCCTGCACATGGCAAATTTCACAGTAACAGGGAAATACACAGTATTGCATTACATGAAGATGTATTACACCAATCTCCTCAAAACTGAGGGAACGACAACACACAAGTGACCCTTCTGTAGTGACGGGCATTACAGCTCCCGTACACTACACAGGTACTAGGCGGCTCGGGGCAGACAATTGCGTGCTTGGCTCTGCATTCCCCGCTAACCCCACGTGTCCAGCCGGCGCAGCTTCAGCGCTCACCTTCCTCCCCTGTCTTACAGTCTGTGTGTTCAGCGGTGCGTTCCACCCGGGACGCACTTCACTTATTGTCATGGCTAACCTTTCACCTGTCCTGCCGCAGCAGTCACCGATCATCCCTCTGTGCTGCCTCACCAGCGTCTCGTCGGTTCCCCAGCACGTCACGCTACTTACCGGCTCCCCAGGCGTCGGGTCTGTAGCAGCTGGGTCCGTCCTGCTGGTCTGTGCGCTTCTGGTAGCGCGGTCTAGGTGTGGGTGCCACCCACCGGCCACTCTTGGTATTACACCTTGTAAGGGGTGCCCTTTGATTTCAGTAGCCTCTGTGAATCTGCTGGTAATAAATTATTGTCTTATAGGGCTGTAAAGGCCATAGCTGGGTAGTATTTTATTCTGTAGCTTTTAATCTTTAACAGGCTATCACGTCCTTAGGCCGTTTCTAGTAATAGGGGGAGCCACTTGACGTAGTCATCAGGTCACTTTACTCACGCGTGTTAGGCGGTTAGTTTTCTGCACGTAGGCACTGCACATGTGTTATGGGAAGGGGTAGTTATCTTAGGGTAGGGGTGCCTCAGTCTAGGGTACGTTAGTTACTTGTGTGTCATTGCTTATTAGGTCGCAGTTCGGTCAGCTACTCTGCTACGACACTGCTGGGATAGGTTGCTGAGATGGCCGCCAGGTGAGTTTAGGCACATCTCTCGTACATGAGCACCCCTTAGTTCATCACGGTGTTGGGGAATGGAGGCCGCAGTTTGATACGTGCAGCCTCAAATGTGTTAATTCTGCATGGTGGCGCTTACTGTCGTGGCCACCGGTGGGGATTATATTGGGAATTTATTTTTTTTATAAAAAAAAAGAAAGAAAAAAATATATATAGGAAACTGCCAGGTCTGTCACAACTACAGACTCAATATGAAGCCCTGCCACGACTGCAGGCATTAGTCTGACATGACTACAGACTCGTTATAAAGCCCTGCCACGACTGCAGGCCTTAGCATTTCATGACTACAGATTCGATATTAGTGCTGCTACGACTATAGGCGTTAGTCTGTCACGGCCACAGACTCGATTTTGGCTCCTGTCACGACCACAGGCACTTGTCAGGTACGTCCACATACTCATTTAGCCACGTCACGTCCATACACGTTGGTCGGCCACGACTTCAGAGTTAGCTTGGTCAGGGTAACACGCTTGTCCTGTCTCGCCTCAGACTCCCTGTGGGAATCAGTCACAGTAGTGCCCTCGTCACGCCGGTTGGCGCGGCGTCGACGTTCCATCACGTGATCAGACTCGTGACAGCACGCTGTCGCGACCATAGGTTCAGCGGAGTTAGGTCCTCCTCTATAACTGGCAGCTTCCTGAGTCGTTAGCCGGTCAGGCCGACAGACCTGGCAGCTCTTGTGGGTACGTCTGTGGGCACCCTTGCCCTTAGGCACGGGTGTAGCAGGTTCCTAAGTTGGGCAGGTCTGGGGTTGCGTAGCCTGTTGTTGCTCCATAGGTCTTAGTATGGTCACTTGAGTCTTACATTTCTTTTAGTAGGGAGATGTCTCAGGAATTTATTCCGGAAGGTTCCTCGTCCTCCAGAGACAGCGGTGAGCAGCAGTCCGAGCGACTGACGGAGTTACCGTTCAGATTGTGGACAATTCCAAAACTGATGGCTGAGTTGTCGAAAAGGGGAATTCCGTTCCCGGCCTCTGCGAGAAAGGCCGAACTCTACTGCCTTCTTTCTACACATTTGGAGGCTCCTAGCCAGGAATCAGGATGAGGTTTCCCTTAGCTCCATCATGACCTCGCTCACCCAGCTGCATGCTGCCATCAACACGATGGGTTCATCCATGTCGGACATGCAGACTAGGCTGGAGACCATCGAGGCCAGTCCTGCGGTACTCGGCACTACAGCGCAGACATCAGTCGGTCACCACCCCATCAATCTCCGGTGCACCTGGTGGGTCCAGTCTTCCTCCTATAATAGCACCTTCTTATTTCATACCCGCTAACATCCGGCAGGATATTTTAGAAGGCAAGGACATCAATCTGGCGTCCCTTCTTGTGGCTGCACACGAAGAGCCGGACAACAAGACCATATCCTGCGAGGAGGTCTCAGTAGTGCTCAGGTCTAGGGACGTCAGGTTGAATAAAAGGCTCAACATTGCCGACTTCGTCTTGGCCTTCAGCCTTTATCGAGACGTGGTGTGCACCGTTAGCCCCCTCAGGAGGGAGGAGTTAGATCGGTACTTATTTAAGGTAGTTGATTTAGAGTACAAATATGGTGGCACCACGTTTTACGATTATCACCGCTCTTTTTCGGCCAAGGCGGCAGCTACTCTCACTCAGTATAGTAATTCCATGGAATGGTCGCAGCTAGATACTGAGTTGTTTTGCCGTCACTTTGCGGGGCTCAAGGCTCCAGCATGCACTGGTTGCGGCTCCTATGCCCATACTGCCGGCTGGTGTTCAGAGAGTGGTAGCTCGTCAGCTCCTTCCGTACCTGGCACTGTCCCGACCCAGCCGGCCAGTAGGGTTCTCTCGTCCTTCGACAAGTTGGGTTACCCAGTTAAATATCTCGGCAAGTCACCATTGTGCAATAAGTTCAATTACGCAGTGTGTCACTACAATCAATGTAGGTTGCTACATTTATGTACCCTTTGTTTCAGGGCCCACCCCGTGACGCTTGCATGCAAAAGGGTAATAGTCACGCATGACTAAGCGTGGTCAACGTAGATCTGCTCACCTGTTTCCTGGCCGGACATCCAGACTCAACTTGGGTGCAGTTTGTACTCAACGGCCTGTGTTACGGCTTTCACACAGGCTTGCTTGCCCTTCCTCAAGCCCTGCATGAGTGCAAGAACGTGTTATCAGCAACCAGAGATCCCGAAGCAGTCTGTCAGTTGATTTGGCTTGAGCTAGACAAGGGATATTTGATTGGCCCAATGGTACGGCCCCCTTTTGAATGTTGGAGGGTTAATCCAGTCGGGGTTGTCACCGGCAAATTTTCAAATAAAAAGAGGTTGGTTTGCGACTTGTCGGCCCTGCATTCCTTACCCATACCTAGTTTAAATTCATTGATCCCTTCAGATGAGTTTTACATGAGGTACGCCTCCATTGATGAGGCTATTGAGGTCATACTCAAGTTTGGGACAGGCGCCTGATTATCTAAGGCAGATATCACAGACGCGTTCACACTGCTTCCCATCCAGCTGGACCTATGGCAGTGGCACGGTATCAAGTGGCAGGAGCAGTATTACTTTGCTAACAAGATGACCTTCGGGTCCAAGTCTAGCCCCTGGCTCTTCAACCAGCTGGCTAGTGCCTTGCATTGGGTATTGTCAGATGTCTTTCGGGTCAGTCACATCACACATTACCTGGACGGCTTTCTCCTTATTGAACCCCCGAGTCTGATGGCCAATTCTTTGTCCAGTAACACCTTGAGAGCATACAAGACGGCTTGGAGCCTGTTTCAAAAATATAAGGACACCTACCCGCCCACAGGGCAGGGGCCTATTACTCACCTATTGGCTTTTGTGGGGTTTTGCCACTCTCACTTAAACCTGGCCTATAGCACCATCAAACTTTACCTGGCGGGAATTCACCACCATTGGCACATGCTGTATCCTGACCTACCATCGCTCTTCTCCGCCCACCCTGTCAAGGCAACATTGAAGGGCTTACGGAAAGTGTCCGTTAAGAAACGTCATCCTCGTCAGCCGTTCACTGGTAGTATGTTTAGATCCGTAGCTGACAAGTTACAGGGTAATCCATTCGGGCCGCAGGTTAGCGCTTTGGTGGAGACAGCTATGTAACTGGCCTTCTATGGATTCCTCAGGCGGGGCGAGCTTACGGGCGCCAGCACGCCAGCGAAATTCTTGAGCAAGGATCAGCTCCGCCGGCGCGGCCCCATGTATGTACTTACGTTGGCCTCGTCCAAGACGTCTCGGCCGGGTGAGTCGGTAGAGGTCAGATATTTCCCCACTGGCAATAGATGGTGTCCGATACAGGCGTTAGATGCATGGTTGCGCAGGATCGAGTCCGAGTCAGCATGTTCCCCGTTGCTCAAGTTAGGAGTGGCGCCGCTGACTACTACATCTTTCCTCAAGTTTATCCGCGTTTTGTTAGCCAGGTCAGGGGTTGATCCTCTGTCAATTACTGGGCATTTCCTTCGCATTGGCGCGGCGGCTGCTGCATCCAAGTATAAGGTGCCAGTACACGTCATTTAGCGATTGGGACGTTGGAGTTCCTTCTGTTACATGCGCTATGTCCCAGATCCTCAATGTGAAATGTCGCTGGCCTTCCGTAATTTGGTTTTGTAGTTATGTATGATTAACCTCTTAAGGACACAGGGCGTACATGTACGCCCTGTGTCCGGTCTTTAAAGATGGCGCCCGCTTCGGCTCCATGCGGGCGCCTTAGCCGCGGGTGTCCGCATGGTTCCTGTAGCAGACACCTGCGGATAATGTCCGCGACCGGCAGCGATGCCGATCGCGGACATTTAACCCCTCAGATGACCACGGCATCTGAGTGCGCACAAACCGAAAGTTTTACTTTCGGTTTGCGTTCCGGCTCCCCCGTGTGGCGATCGGAGGAGCCGGAGCGTGCCTGTAGTAGCCTGGGTCTCTATGAATGAAACCCAGGCTGCTTTGTAGTATTTCCTATGGAGCCTTGCCTGTAATAGGCTTCATAGGAAATATGCGATTTTTTCATATATTCCAATGCTATTGCATTGGAATGTATGAAAATCACAATCAGATGATTGTAAGTTATAACTATATAAAAGTGCAAAAAAAAAAAAAATGAAAAGTTAAAAAATAAAAATAAAAATCATAAAAGTTCAAATCACCCCCCTTTTGCTAAAATAAAAATTAAAAAACTAAAAAAAAATTAAAAATACACATCATGGGTGTCGCAATGTGCAAAAACGCCCAAAGTATAAAAATATAAAAAAATGTTCCCCATACGTCAAACAGCAAAACGGAAAAAAGTGTCCAAATGGCGGATTCGCCATTTTTGGTCTCTTCATTTTCCACAAAAAATTACATAAAAGGTGATCATACACACCCCAAAATGGTATCAATAAAAAGATAAGATTATGACGCATAAAATGAGCCCCCATAAAGCTCTGTACATATAATTACAAAAAAGTTATAGGGGTCAAAACATGGTGACAAAAAAGTAAAACTGATTTTTTCCCACTTTTGAATTTTTTTTTCACTATCAAAACGCAAGAAAACCTATACATATAGGGTATCGCCGGATTCGTACTGACCTGTAGAGTAAAATTAACCAGTCAGTTTTATCGCACATCGAACGTCGGAATTTAAAAAGCCGCAAAACTGTGGTGGAATTGCTTTTTTTTTGCAATTTCACCCTATTTGGATTTTTTTCCCCGCTTCCCACTACATCATATGCAATATTAAATGGTGGCATTGGAAAGTACAACTTGTCCCGCAAAAAACAAGCCCTCATATGGCTATGTGAACCGAAAAATAAAAAAGTTATGGCTCTGGGAAGGCAGGGAGCGCAAAACGAAAACTCAAAAAGTAAAAAACCTCCGGTCCTTAAGGGATTAAAGTCTGTTTCATTTCATATGATTTGTCTTTTTGGCCCCTTTAGGCTACCCTTCGACAGCAGTTCTGGCACAACCCTGCTGCTTCTAGGTAGGGGGGAGGGGGCCGTGGACAATAGGGTTAGTTAGGTTAGCTTCCCACCATGAGCCGATCCGAGCACAAGTGGTAGGCAATTAAGATTGCCATGTTTGTGAGAGGGGAGGCGGGGCATAGACTACTTATACCTGCCTCTCCATCTCCCAGTCGTCAGTTTTTGACCCTCCCAGGATCCCTCCCTTATTCTTAGGATCTCTTATTGGTGTAGCCCCCTTTAGGCTACCCTTCGACAGCGGTTCCGGCTCAACCCTGTTGCTTCTAGGTAGGGGGGAGGGGGCCGTGGACAAAAGGGTTAGTTTGGTTAGCTTCCCACCATGAGCCAATCCGAGCACAACTTCAGCTCATCGGAGCCAATACATTCTAATACTGCCCGCTCCGTACAGTATTAAAACTAAGTTTTATGCAAATCGACTTCAGGTGAAGCATCCAAAGTCGATTCATTCTTCCCTAATTGTAATCATATAAAACAAAGTTAGGAGACTGCCCTGCTCTCCTGGAATCCACAATCAGGGAAGATAGTTCATGTGCCAGATCCTTCCTCCAATTCTCCTTCCTTATGACGACAAACACTGCCACTATGTCCTAATGCGGTGCCGTTCCAGGGTTTTTCCACGTCCGATCAACCTACAATGTCAGATATGATATTCCCCTGAAGAAGGAGAGATGAAACGGGTGGACTCTGGCAAACCAGAATTTTATATCTGATATGCCTTGTTTTAATTGACTCTTGTGAATAGAATAAATTCCACAGTGCATCCTCCTGTAGTTCCCCCAGTATTTATAGTGCCCCTGTAGTGCCTCCAGTACGTATAGTGTCCCCCTATAGTTATAATGCACCCCACATAATGCCCCAGAAGGCATAATGCCCCTTTAGTGCCCCAGCAGTTATAGTACCTCCTGTCACAGTACTTACTGATCCTCCTTGTAGTCATAATGCACCCTCCTTACATAGTGCCCCTCAGTACTGTCTTCTCCCAGTGCTAGTTTGAAAAACTGGACAAAGACAGAGATGCAGTTAAACAGTCTGAGGCCAGAATGTTCGGGCCCTGGACAAAACATCCAGGGCCCAAGCTCCAAATGTTTTGCCAGGGCCCAAGCTCCAAATGTTTTAACCTAGCAACACCCCTGGAACTCAGTATCAATCAGAACAGCAGTGTTGAGATACTGATGAGGTGAGTAATGCATATTATATTTTTAACAAATTCTATCCCTTATATAAAAAGATTATTTTGCTGGACAAGGGGGTGCATTAGTCGGAAAGCACTTGAGGGAAACTCTAGGTGAGCTTATAAGCTTTTCACAAGAGGTGCATTTTCAAGCTTCTTTTAAAGACTTGCAGAAAGTGGTGCAAATGCTCAGAAAGTCATTTCCAGAAATGACAGAAAATATGAGAATCTAGTGTAATGAAATGATTACTATAACAAAAGGGAGAACATTAATGGATCTGCATGTAGGGTGGTATCAAGATATTTGTAAGAAAATGCCTAATTAGACAGGGATTTCTAAGGACTGGCACAAAAAGCTGACTTCAGTGGCAGAGGTTAGGATAGATTGGAGGGACCCCCACCTTTTCCTTAGGATACAGACACACAGTTGGGTTTTCTAGTGGAGTTTTGGAAACCAAAACAAAGAGCAAATAAAAATAAAAAAGAGATGTATTTGTCCTTTATACTTTCTCTCCTTTTATAATTCACTCGTGATTTTGGCTGAAAAAACTGCATCGGGAAACTTGGCCGTATAGCCGTACCTGTGTGTTCCTTATGTGCCAACTGAGGAGAGTATTGCTGCTAGCTGGGATTGAGTGCATGTGAGAAAGAGGTGAACGTTAGAAACGTTTTCAGTAGGTGCTGCAAATATGGATAATTTCCGTTCCGTGTGGATCCGCAAAACACGGGTATGATCTGCAAGACACGGCCAAAGATAAGAAAATGCCACACACAGACCCAGAAGCACACGGTAGGGATTCCGGGTCCACAAAATGGACACCACCATGTGAATGAGTACTAGGAGGTATACATATTATTTTGCAGGGGATGTGGGCCACTTAGGAATATGTATTATAAAATGAATCAGCACAGAATTAAATATCAATTTAGCTTTAGAGAAAACATATGTTCATATTATATAAGAAGCAGATGTTACCTTCAGACAGCGAGCTCAGGAAGAAGTTAGTGGGGTGGTATCACTAGTGATTGTTATTATAGGTGGAAAAAAAGACTGACATTAAAAGAACGATTATAAGTTTCCTCTTGTACATAATGTTTGAAGTTCAAGGAAGTGCGGGAGGATGAAAACTTAAGAAAGCTCAGTGCTCCGCTAACATAAGATATTCTCGAGATATTTATTGCATAATAGAATGCAACCGTCATTTTTGGTCTGGGAATCATCCTAATTGGATGCAGTAGATGTGCTCTAGAACCGGATGATAGCCTTTTATTCTGGGAATCCCCCACGCCAGAAAAGAGTTAATGTCAGTGTGATTCTATGGAATGTATGAGAATGAGGGGGCGAGATACAGATGTCCCCAGCTGTGAACTGAGACCATGTGGCAAAATAAACTGAGATCCAAAGAAAGAAGATACCGACATGTGGGTTGTGGGAAAACAATGAAAGAGTGATAAATCAGAAGAGGAAGAATGAGATAAGACACTTATAACTGCCCGATAATGATATAGTGAAATAGAAAATAGCAATCTTTTTGAAGGTATGCAAAGAGACTTGAGATATTCTTCCAGCATGCAATGCTTTATAGTAACATCTGCAGCTCATATGTACTGTATGTAACAAATAACCTACAAATATCACTTAAATATTATGTTGGACGCCTTCAGAAAGGTGCAAAACTGCTGTACTTAAAAAAAACTTTATAATTCAATAACAATACGTACATAACAAATGCATTTAGTAATAGGGTGAATAATGAAACATAACGGAGCAAGTGCTCTTCAAGCAGAGGGGGGGAGTGGGTCGCAAAAACATAGCAAAAAATATATTATGTGACATATACTGTATATTAGACTGTAACTCATGGAAGTACAGAGCTAGTGGATACTAAGTGATAGTATATTTTAGGGAAATAGAGCAGGAGGTAAAGATAGTCTCACCCTTTAACATGTTAGCCATGGCGGGTGTGCAACAGAAAATGACCTCAACACATGATTCACTGCATCAAACAGCATAGTTTGGTGCTGTGATGGCTAACTTCCGGCACTCCAGCTGTGGTACAACCATGACTCCCAAGATGTACTCTTGCTTGGCTGTTCTCAGAACCCAATAGAAATGAATGGAGCATGCTGGGAGTCGTAGTTTCACCACAGCTGGAGTGCCAGAGGTTAGCCATCACTGGTCTAGTACCTTAAGGTTCAGTATTTTTCTGTGGCACGCACACCACGGCTGGCATGGTAAAGGCTGAGACTATTTTTACCTTGCCCCTTTTCCCAACAAGTACTGTTAAGGAGTATAGACTAGCACTGTACTTCCATAATTTTCTCCATGTTTCTTTAACTCAGTATTGGATATCAGATTGATAGTGACTAATAACCAGGGGTAGACTGGGAACTTAAAGCGGCCCTGTAAAAAAACCAAAAAGTGGCCCCATGTTGTAGGAAAGTCCAATTTGACAGAAGGCATTGCCAAGATAAGAAGGCAGGGCAAAGCCAGCAATACTATAGTGCAGCACAAAATACTGCTGCCCCAGCTTCAGCATTCAACTCTGTCACCGTCCTGAGGATAGCAATACAGTTGAACACAGGAGGGCACTTTCTTCTGTCAGCCAGGTGTACTGTATAATAAGTAGTTGATGCTCCTAGCACTAAGTAGTGCTGAAGGCATTGGATAGCTATGTACCTGACTTTTGGCAGAGAGGATGCCTTGTGAGGCCCCCTGGTCTTTGGTTCTTCTGGGAAATTTCCCTGTAGGGTCTATGGCCAGTCCACCCCTACTTATTACTTTGTTGTTATAATGTATAGTGTGATTTTTCTTAAAATAGTTATTAGCTAATCGTGCAGTATGGTAAATTAGTGTACTGTTACTGAAAAATACATTTAAAGGGGTTCTGCAGCTATTTTAAAGGGTTTCTGTCAACAGATTCAACCCTATTAAGCTAGCTCGCATCCTTCTGCCAGCCCTGTGCTCGGATGAAATCTCGCGCCGTTTAGTATTCGGCGCAGGCACTGTGAGGGAAAGACACTCGCCGACTTCTAGCTTACCGCTTCGGTTCTGAATTCAGAACGGTTCAAGATTTCATCAGAGCACAGGGCTGGCAGGAGGATGCGAGCGCTGCCTGGTCCTGTCAATCAGGACATGGAGGGAGGCAACAAAGGAGGGAGAAGGGAGCCTCTAGGAGCAGGAACAACGCCCCTCCTGCTCCTAGAGGCTAATTAGCATATTGTAAAAGTTAGATTTTTGCCGTAATGGGGGCACTGAGAAAAGTAGGAATAGGCTAGTTAGGTTTAGCTGACATTAGCACATCGCTAACGTCAGCTAGCTTAATAGGGTTAAATCTGGTGACAGAAACCCTTTAACCTAATGATCTCTCCTCTTGATAGATCATCAGCATCTGATCGGCAGGAGTCTGACACCCGGGACCCCTGCCGATCAGCTGTTTGTGAAGGCAGCGGTACTGGCAGTAGATGATCTATCCAGAGGATAGATCATCAGTTTAAAATAATTGCAGAACACCTTTAACTTTTCTGCATTATTATTTACAGGGACAGGCATACTATATGTGCAACTTGTACAGCCACACCATGGACCTGCATGCAGGGGGCAAAAATGATATTGGTTCCTTCTCTCTATTACATCACTTTTAAGGAGTTATGTACCTAACATATCAATGTCTCGCACTGACTAGTGGATTAGAACAACAGAGAAGGAATTCCTGGACAGCCATGAAAGAGGCGGTTTATGAAAAACTCTGCAATATTTCAAGCATCCTGTAAACACATTGATTGTGAAGCTACTGTATTTTGATATCACAAATTATAGCATGGTAGTGTGTGGCACCATAAATGCGATTCTATCAGGTAAGCTGCTGTGACATCACAATTGGGTTTCTACCAGATGAGGCTAGTTGTACACTAGTGGGGGCGATCCCGAAGGCTGTTGCAGTAGGGAACAGCCTGTGGGATCTCTGCTCACTCTGGCATTGCCAGAGGTTTGTAAGGCTCCGTCCAGCCCTATTCACTATCATAGGGACTAGCGGAGGTCCGGCCACATTCCGGCTAATATGCTGAGAATCGTCTAGATGAAAGCTGCTGCGCACAGGTAAGCAGTGGTAACTAGACAAATCTAAATTGTAAGCTCAGGTGGCATCACAATTGACTTTCTAACAGGTAAGGTACTGTGACCTCACAATTAGGATTCTAACAGGTAAACTGCTGGAACACCACAAATGGGTTTCAATTATATGATGTCTGTGACATCACAAAGAGATTTCAGGCAGTAGGTATTAGTCACTTCAAAAGTGCTTCAATTCTACCAAATAACATTCATTACTTGAGCACACACGAGAGAGTTAGTCCTTTTTCTGGACTGTGAATGAGAAGGCGTGCTTTACACCTGGGTGCAAGAGAAGGACTTCAAAGGTGTACACTAACATTTAGTCACAACAAATACAGGTGTGACCACCATGTCTTTTCTATAGAGACAGCTTCATTATCTGACTTTTGGAAATCAAAAGAAAAATGACTCAGAAAGAAAAACATCCTGATACGTCTGACATGTGTGCTTGAAGTTACAGTGTATCTGATATCACTTTAGCAGAGTCCAGCCTGTGATGACTTGTACAGTTAGTGACATTGGTATCACAAATAGTAGAATTTTATGTCCTACAGTACCTACAGTTCATCCATATTCCTTGCTGAACACTACTAGTGATGAGCGGGAGGTGCCATATTCAATTTCGCGATATTTCGCGAATATTCGATTGAATATTCGTCATATATATTCGTCGAAATCGAATATTCGTCATTATTCTATATATTGCGAATGTTATGCGAATTTATATTCGCATCGCGAATTAAACTTAGAGCTGAGTTCGTAATCTTCGTTATATTGTAGCAATACAACCAATGGGAACTCAGATCAGGTTATATTAATCACATTGCGATTACAACTTAGATCTGAGTTTATAATGGTTGTTGCTAGAATATAAGGAAGATGACGAATTCACGAATATAGCACTATATTCTCAATCTTCGTTATATTCTAGCAACAACCATTAGGAACCCAGCTCTAAGTTTAATTCGCGAAGCGAACATATACTCGCATTGCGAATTCAACTTAAAGCTGGGTTCCTAATGGTTGTATTGCTAGAATAGAACGAATATCGCAATGCGAATAATTCAGGTTATATTAATCGCATTGCGGTTACAACTTAGTCAAATTTGTGAGATCGTGATTCTCACATCCGACAGTACATTTTAGCATGGGAACGCTCCATGCACACAGGAAGTCGGCAGAAGCGGCAACAGGCATTAACTGGAGCGGGCAGGGAGCCAGGAATCCTCCGGACAGGTAAGAACAGTTTGGGAAGTGGGAAGACAACCAGAGAGCAACAAGGATTAATAACAACAAAAAAAAAAAACGAATATTCGAAATTGCGAATATATAGCGATATATTAGCAATATTCGCAAATTATCGAAGTTGCGATATTCCCGATATATATTCGCTATTCGAATATTCGTGCTCAACACTAATCACTACAGAAGTAGTAGTAGAAGTTCCTTGATGCAAACACACTATTATAGGGATCGGCATACATCTGGTGGCAACCCCGCTGATATACCATGAAGCGGGTGGACCAAGACCTCTGCACGCAGTGAATGTGCCGAACAGGGATGTGTTTGCTTCCGTCAATGCGAGAATGAAAAGAGATCTTGCAGGCAATTCAGTGCCATTAAATTGCCGTCTGGAGAACAAAAACTGAAAGGAGGGAATGGAAATTTTTGATTTTTGGGGCAAAAGTAGACAATAAATAGAGAACACCTTATCACATGCGATATTGGGCTCTTTCTGTCTCACAATATACATTTCTAGTTTATACTCAGTGTTTCATGAGCATGTGTACCTAATCATACGTCAACGTTGATTTACCACAGTCCTGTGTGAAGGGAAACATACTTGTTTAGGTGTGTGTGCATAAAGTTCAAGCAGACAGTAGAAAAACAGGGCAATAAAACTTTATATTATTATTAATATAAGTAACAAGTGCAGCAAAATAAGATGCATGTCATGTACCAGCGGGTGTGAACCCACTGTGCCACGTGTCCTACCTCATTTAAGGTCGCTGTCTAAGTGAACCTCTCGTACTACACATTACTCCAGATGGTGGGGATAGACTTTCCATCGGTCCTTAGGGGTTGTCTGAATTATTTTTTGGGTTCTCTGTATGTTTCTAACTAGGCAAATGTAACAGCTTTACCATGCATTTACTGCATGACCTGTGATGTTAGCTTCTCTCCCTGCTCTGATGATGTTTCGTGCACAGGCCTGAGAGATCAGATATGAACCTGTACACCAGATGTCACTGTGCTGGCCATGCCTCCCTGCACTGGTCACTGTGTCCACGCCCCTTCACTGCCGTCTGCTGCTGTCTGCACTCTCCCTGGATTCTTAACCCCTCCAGCTGCACAGTCTCAGGGCTGAAGGCTTTACTGAGTAGATGCAGGCAGTGAGGAGACAAATGCTGGGCACAGGAGCTGACAGAGGAGTTCTGCAGAGCATTGCACAAGAACAGGTAGGGGCAAGATCCTGTGTGTATCAGCAGTGTCATTATACAGCTGGGACTTGTAGTCCTACACATACAACATGCTGCTGAGTCTCCCAGCAGGTAGACATGTCACTCAGGGCAGCACTTGTATTCACTCCCTTTGCAGAGCAGGAGGAGGGGCAGAGATTGATGTTATTGCAGGTAAAAAAGGGACCAGAAGAGAACCAGGAAAGTGAGAAAATATATATTTTTTGCCAAAAACTTGCTTAGTTTAATTATATATTGCTGACCATCAGATTTACAGTGCTATATATTTTTTTTCTCATAACTCAGACAACCCCTTTAAGAAAGTGCTACAGGGAACAAGCTCAAAGCATGCTGTGCCAAGGGTTGGAAACAGTGGACCGGATTCCAGAACGGATGATGCCTGCAAGAACTAAGCCCAGAACTGCCGTGATAAGCAGGGGAACATTGGAAAAAAGCAACCGCAACCACAGTATTCCCCCCTGCGCCAACCCTTCTTGAACCCAAGACGAGACAAGAACCTCCGAACCAAATTCGGAGCATGGATGTTCTCTTCTGGTTCCCAAGACCTCTCCTCAGGACCAAAACCTTTCTAGTCCACAATAGTAGGTCTTCTTGACACGCTTCTTGATGTCCAGGAAGTCTTTGACTTTAAATACACTGTCAGAATCTCAAGATACTGGAGTCAGAGTAGATGTAACAGTAGAGAAGTGATTTAGAACCATCAGTTTCAGTAAGGACACATGGAAGCCATTAGGAATCCGCAGAAAGAGAGGCAGACGTTACTTATATGTGACTTTGTTGATCCTCTTCAACACGTCACAGAGTCCTAGGAAGCAAATTTGAAACTGGGAACCCCTAGGAGGGGAGCCATACCTTATTTCCTGTAGAGAACTGAAGCAGTCTTCTCTTTCCTGCATTTACTTTCATACAAGTCCCACTGTGCCACGTGACCATCCTCCTCTACGAGCATTGTCTAAGTGAACCCCTTGTTCTTCACAGTACACCTAATCATTATTATTTATTATTAAAGCACCATTCATTCCATAGCGCTGTACATTTGAATAGGGGTATACATACATAATACAGACAATTGCACTAAGCATGAACAAGATGAGCTACAAACTGGTACAGAAGGAGAGAGGGCCCTGCCCATGAGGGCTTACAATCTACATGGTATGGGAGAAGGACACAATAGAAAGAGGATAATAGAGGCAGCAGGGTCACTGGTTGTAGGCTTGTCTGAAGAGATGGGTTTTTAGGTTTCTTTTGAAGAATTCCACTGCAGGTAAGAGTCTGATATGTTGGGGTAGCGAGTTCCAGAGAATGGAGGATGCACGGGAGAAATCTTGGAGGCGATTGTGGGAAGATGTGATAAGAAAATAGGAGAGAAGGAGGTCTTCTGAACATAAGAGATTGCATGTGGGGATGTATCAGGAAAGTAGCTCAGAGATGTAGGGAGGGGACTGGTTGTGGACAGCCTTGTATGTATTTGTTTGTATTTCGAACTGAATTCGTTGGGCAATGGGGAGCCAGGGAAGGGATTGAGAGAGGAGAGAGGCAGAGGAGTAACAGGGTGAGAGGTTGATCAGTCGTGCAGCAGAGTTGAGGATACATTTGAGTGGTGCGAGATTGCTAGATGGAATGCCACAGAGGACAATGTTGCAGTAGTCTAGACGGGAGATGATGAGGGCATGTACAATCAGTTCTGCAGACTCAAAGTTGAGGAAATTGCAGATGCGGTTGATGTTTTTGAGTTGGAGGCGGCAGGTGGTGGAAAAGGCTTGGATGTGTGGTCGGAAGGAGAGGGCAGGATCCAAGGTCACTCCAAGGCAGCGGACTTGGTTGATCGGGGAGAGTGTGCAGCCATTGATTGTGATAGATAGGTCTGTTGGGGGGGTTGAGCAAGATGGGGAAAGATGATGAATTCTGTTTTATCCATGTTAAGTTTTAGAAAGCGAGAGGAGAAGAAGGAGGATATGGAAGATAGGCATTGTGGGATTCTGGATAGTAGGGTGGTGATTTCTAGACCAGAGTGGTAGATTTGTGTGTCATCAGCATAAAAGTGATACTGAAAGCCATGGGACTCTATGAGCTGTCCCAGGCCAAAAGTGTAGATAGAGAAGAGCAGGGGTCCTAGGACAGAGCCTTGTGGGACACCAACAGAGAGGGAATTAGACGAAGAGGTGGTGTGAGAGTGTGAGATGCTAAATGTCCGCTCTGTGAGGTATGATGTAATCCAGGAGAGGGCCAGGTCAGTGATGCCAAGAGATGAGAGAGTTTGTAACCGAAGGGAGTGGTCGACAGTGTAAAAGGCAGAGGACAGGTCAAGGAGAAGGAGGACAGAGTAATGTTTTCTGGTTTTGGCTGTTAGTAGGTCATTGGTGACTTTGATAAGGGCAGTCTCGGTTGAGTGGTGGGGTCGGAAGCCAGATTGTAGGCGGTCAAAGAGGGAGCAAGAGGAGAGGTGAGAGGACAGTTCAGAATGGACATGTTGCTCAAGTAGCTTTGAGGCATTTGGAAAAAGTGTAATGGGGCGATAACTGGACAAAGAAGATGGGTCAAGTGTAGGCTTTTTGAGGATGGGTGTAATGGTAGCATGTTTAAAAGCAGAGGGGAAGACACCAGAGTTTAGTGATAGGTTGAAGAGATGAGTTAGGGCTGGAATAAACACTTCGGTGAGGTTAGGGATGAGGTGTAATGGGATTGGGTCAAGGGCACAGGTGGTGAGATGTGATCTGGAGAGTGGAGAGTTTTTCTTCTGTAATGGTGGAGAAGCGGGTTTTGGGAGAAGAGGACTGAGCAGTTGTGTAGAGTGTCTGTGGGGACTGTGCACTGAAGCTTTCTCTGATGTTGACGATCTTTTGATTGAAGTATGTGACAAAGTCCTCAGCTGAGATGAGAGGGCGGCGGCGCTGGGGGACAGAGAAGGGAGTTAAAAGTGTTAAAAAGAGATGAGAAGTAGGCTGTTTTGCATCAGCGAGTGAGGAAGTGATCCTTAGAATGGGATTTCTTCCATCGCTGTTCTGCAGCCCTGGAAGCTTGTCTGAGTTTTTTGATCAGGTTAGTGTACCAGGGTTGCCTGTTGATAATTTTTTTTTTTTTTATGTGTGAGGGGGGAAACAATGTCCAGAGCTGTACTTATTGTGTTGTTATACAGGGTGGTGGCAGTATCTCGGTCTTGGAGGGAACAGAGTGGGATAAGAGAGTCAGAAAGCAAGCGAAAGAAGAGATGTTTAAGGTTCCTGCGGGGGTGTGCTAGTGTGTGGACCGGGGGAGCAGCAGAAGAGACCAGTGAAGAGAAGGTGAGTAGGTTGTGGTCGGTTGAGGGGAGATGGTGGGGATAGACTTTAGCGAGGGGAACACCAGGTCGCTACCTCTTTAGGAGGAGTGGCACACAAAGCAGCTGGTCCAGCCAAACCAGGGGGTACCAGTGCAAGTGCAGCGGGTACGCTAAGTCCCCCGGACACCGTTGAGGTGTCACCATGTGTTGCTTCTCTCCGGATGGGATGGTAAGGTGTGGTGCACATCAATGGGAAGTGCAGAGAGTCCAGAATGCTGGTACCATGGCCAAAGGCTCGAGGCCCAGGGTCTGTGGCACAGTGTCTTCTGTGGCAGCATCTTCTTCTGGTCATTCAATAGTCTGGCAGAGTCTCCTCTTCCAAGCACTGTTCCCTGACTGCAGAACACTAGGGGCTCCGACTGCTCTCCTTATACATAATTTCTGGCTGATCTTGAACCTTCTAGTGGGAGGAATGGAGTGGAGAAGCTCAGCACAACTGACGTCTGTCATAAATAGAGATGAGCGAAGTCTTAAAAAATTAAATTTGGACGCTTTACCGGATTTTTCCCAAAAATTTGATTCTATCTGAATTTATTTGTGATGAAGCACATTATAAATCAGTTATTTTCTGGCTGTAGGGAACGTGTATCTCGGTGTACAACTTTGCAAAAACAGGTATAGGTAGTCTGCTGTGGTAGTGATACAATTACTGTGCGTCAGTATAACAGGCAGGTGACAGGCGTCACTCTTAGACTCAGTTCACACTTGACTTATTTGGTTAAAAACTGACCAAATAACAGAAGTGGGAATTCAGCCTTGCAGGTCAATGTTAACGTCAGACATAATGTTAATGTACTTAACCATGCAGTGGCCCAAGATGCTACTATAGAGCGAAAGAGCGGTCTACTTTTATACCGTCAGCTGATTCCACATAGATTGCTAGAGAACCAGTTCTGTTACACGCTGATACAAATAGTGGGCTCATGATAGAGTGGAGAGGGGGTCAGCATTAAGTTTGCATTGAAGTCACAGTTTATTTTTCCCTTCTTATGATCCGTCACATGCGTAAGCTGCCAACCTCACCACCTGATGATGATGATGAAGCCCCCTCTTCACCCGGCTCCCACACACGCGATCGGCTACATCATCATCATCCACTACTGTCTGCATTTCCCTGATGTCACCCTCAGCAGTCTCATGGCTGTGTGCCTGACCGCTCACAACACACCTCCCACACATCTCTCATCGTCACTACTTGCCCGCCTAAAGGGGGAAGCAACAGAACTGTCCACCAAATCTTGGCTAGGAAGTAGCTGCTGACTGTCCTCAATAAGCTCATACTCGCTGAAAAGTGGAGCAGAGCGGGTAATATAATATAATACTTGCCAAGCAGAAGAGGCAGAAAAAGAAAGAGGCAGGTTCAGGACAGGTTCCTGGGCCATGCCAACTAAGGGTGGTGTCAGAGGAACTCACCGACTCCTGGCTGGGGGTGTCTGATGTTAGCTGAGATGATGTTGAAGACAGAGTCAATCATTCAAAGACAGCTGGGTTGCTGGTGGTCAAAACACGACTGCTGGATGACACTGGCAGCTCTGGCCTGTTGCTGCGACTGCTGATACCACCTCCCTCCCCCTTTTCTGCTGCTACTTCTGCCAGCTCCAGAAACATTTTTGGCACTGCCCATTCTCTATCTGTCGGACATACTGTACAGTAACTGTAAGTGTACAATAGCAGTAGTATTAGACCACTTTTTCACTACAATTGGAGAATCAAGACCTAATACAATTACTCATCTATGAAACAAGGTAGGAAAACAAATAACTGAAAATAGAGTGTTTTTCACCCCAATTACAGAATCAAGGCCTAATGGAATTATTTATGTATAAAACAGTGTGATAGACTTCCGGTTCCGGCCCTGGTATGTAGAGACGCAGGAGAAAAGAGCTCCTGCGCCGACTCTCCTCTGTACAGACCCTCTACCACTTATTTCAGTGCAGATCACTTACATTATCATCGGGGGCAGAACTGCGTTACCCATGCGTTCATGTCAGCGGCTGACACGAACGCCTGGTAAAACAGTGTAAAAGACTTCCGGTTCCGGCCCTGGTATGTAGAGACGCAGGAGAAAAGAGCTCCTGCGCCGACTCTCCTCTGTACAGACCCTCTACCACTTATTTCAGTGCAGATCACTTACATTATCATCGGGGGCAGAACTGCGTTACCCATGCGTTCGTGTCAGCGGCTGACACGAACGCATGGGTAACGCAGTTCTGCCCCCGATGATAATGTAAGTGATCTGCACTGAAATAAATTAGCATTTGACAGCAAGTGGTGAGTGCCGCCTTTACCTCTCTTTGAATGTGGATGGAATGAAGGTCGTCTTTTTGAAAAGGTTGAGCAACACCGCCTGTCCATTAACCCTTTCGTCCAGGGATCGTCCCGTGAAGGTTGTGGGAGAGAGAATAAAAGTAGGGGTTGTAGTGGCACTCCGTCGCTTTTTATTTGGAGAAGATCCTCTACCACACCGGACCTCTCCAAACACAGACAACAAACGGGCTTAAAATCAGCTCTACCACCCTAGCTTTATACAGCATGAAAGGCAAAATCGGCCGCCCCATCTCTCCGCATTGACTACAGGAAGCTGGCAATCAAAGTTGCCAAAAAAAATCTCACTGCACATCCAGTCCACACTGTCAGCCACTAATTCGGTGGCCCTGCAAGCACTACAAAAGGAGGTATCCTCCCAGGCTGAAAGACTAGACTAGGCGGAGCGCAGAATATCAACTCCTGAAGATGAAATAGCAGAGACCCGAGAACTCCTACGGGATACTACTATACTAAACTACAGCTTTGATGATCTGGAGAATAGGTCCCGCAGGAACAATACACACCTGGTGGGACTCCCGGAAAGTGTTCTCGCCAGTGCTCTTTACCACATTTTTGCAATCCAAATACCGTCCTGTTAGGCCTGAAAGGTGAAAAGAACGCATTGCATAGGCCTTGACAAGCCTCCAAGGCCTAAACAACAGCCAGCCTCAAGGGCAGAAAGACCACGGCAAGTAATTGCCCGTAATCTGTATTACTCAGAGAAAGAGGCCGTCATGAGATTGTACGGGCGTTTTCGGCAGCCACTTCTCATCGATGAGATACCGGTACTGCTTTTCGACGACTATTTGGCTGAAGTCACCAAGAAGCGGAAGGCCTTCAGTAAACTTTGCACTGAACTATATCAGAAAAAGATCCACTTCCAACTGGCTTACCCAGCAATACTACGGGTCACTGGCACTGGGGGGTTCCAGAAGTCATACGCTGACCCCCAGGAGGCAGAAAGAAAACTTGCCTATCTGCTAAACCCCCCTGGAACAGTTGATCTGAATGTGGAAACCTGGCCCCCATCCCAAAAACATCCGGATACATCCAAAAGATCTGGTCTACGGGAGAAACGGCCACCGAAAACTCCCAGGATATTTGCAACAGGGGAATAACATGCAGGACTTTCGTTCTTGAAACCAGCATGGATCCTGCTGAATTTCACTCAGGGGCTGAACATTGCATAACTGGTACTGGAAGTTAGCTTGGAAGTGTGGACTTTCTCCGAGCAACTATCGTGTCATCGGCGTGGTGATGTATTGAAACTATGATGCTCTTGTTCCCCCTTTAGAGTTATGGGGGAGTTGTGGTAGCTCTGTGGAAAAAAGGAAGTCCCCTTGAGATAGAAGCTCTCCAAGAGCACAGAGTGTGGTTTTTGGTATAATAGTTTTTTTTTTCTGTTAACTGTTTATTGTTATGTTATGCTACACCATTGCTGACAAGGAAATCGCTAGTGGCCTCAGCTCTTCCGATATTCATTACAAGTAATCACAGGGTAGGTTTTTCAACTACTATGAGCAGAATGACCCTTATTGTTATGTCTTAATATGCACATAGTTTCATGGAACGTAAAGGAATTGCGCTCCCTACAAAAGCACACTATGGTCTGATCAACCAGGACTTGAAATTAGTGGCGTAAATACTGGCGAATCGCCTTGCATGTATTTTACCACAGCTCATTAGCCTTAGTCAGATGGGATTTGTCAGGGAGAGAATGGCAGTCACTATCATCAGGAGAACTTTGACGGTTCTGGAGTGAGCCAGGGGTCAGCCATCGTTGGCTCCGAAAGGTGCCCTTGTAGCACTGGATGCCGAAAAGGCCTTTGACACTGTTCGCTTGCGGTGGCTGGACCTGGTACTGGACAGAATAGGGTTGAAAGGAGCTTCCTGACAGGTCTCTATTCAACCCCTGCTGCCCTGAGGTTCAGGTCAGCACTCTTTGTGCTACACAAGGGGACGTGTCAGGGATGCCCCCTGTCACCCATGCTGTTCAACCTGACGCTGGAACCATTGATACGACGTATAGATAAAGGTGACCTATTCTCGGGCATAAAGGTGGGGACACAGGAGGTTAGATGAGCTTTCTTTACCGATGATGATCTATTGTTTATGACCAGCCCAACACCTGAATAGGACACTAGCACATATCAATGAGTTCAGGATGTTCTCTGGTTTCAAATTAAACATCTCCAAATGTGAGCTACTGGGGCTACACCATCTGAACGCATCTGAAGTCTGTTGTTTAAAAGAATTGGCAATAACAATATCTGAGACTTTTATTAAATATTTAGGCGTTAAAATAGGGAAGAATCCGAATGGAACAATCCAATTACTCAAAATGATGAGTTTTTCGAAACTCTTATATCCCCGCCAAACAATTCCCGTGCTTCTCAAATACTGTGATGTAAAGACCTTAACATCGGCATTTATAAAAGATTCATATGGATAGGGAAAAGACCACAAATATCACTCCTCCGGTTACAACGACCGATACAAAGGGGGCTTGAACTTTTCAGATGTCAGAGGCTATTATTTGGCTTGCATAGGTCAACATGTCACAGACTGGCTCCATAACTCCGGGCACTATTCTAAGGCTACTTTCACACTTGCGCTGTTGGATTCCGGCAGGCAGTTCCATCGCCGGAACTGCCTGCCGGATCTGGAAATCTGCATGCAAACGTATTGCATTTGTATCCGAATGTGGATCCACCTAACAAATGCATTGAAACACCGGAAAACGGATCCGGAACACCTAGTACGGATCCGGCATTAATACATTTCAATGGAAATTAATGCCGGATCCTGCATTCAGGCAAGTGTTCCGGAATTTTGGACATGCTGCGTTTTTTTCTCCGGCCAAATACCGCAAGAGTGACTGAACTGAAGACATCCTGATGCATACTGAGCGGAATGCTTTCTATTCAGAATGCATTAGGATAAAACTGAAGAGTTTTTTTTCGGTATTGACTGAGCCCCTGTGACAGAACTCAGTACCGGAAAACTTGAACACAAGTGTGAAGGTACCCTAACACTAGTTTGGAATCAGAGTTAGCTACTCCATACAGTCTCTCAGCACTACTTGCACTTTTGCCTCTCTCCCGTCAGGGGTGAAGTAATTGGTGATATTTAGGGACACCATAGCTCCATGGAAAGCCCTGAGAAAATAGTTTGCGGTATCCTACCAAATGTCTAAATGCTTACCTCTTTGGCATATGCTGGACTTTCCTGCAGGCCGCACAAACAAATTTTTCCAACAATGGAAAAGGCAAGGCATATTTACTCTCAAAAATATTCTCCATAGCTCAGAACCCAGATTAATGTCCTTCACGGATGTCTGTCAAAAGTACACACTAACAGGCTCATAAGCCTTTTGACATTTACAATTGACAGCTTTTTGCCATAGGCGACTCAGGGATTACTCGCAGGAAATTATAGACAATCAGTTCAACAAGTGGATAGGAGAAACAGAGGTGAAAAACAACATATCGGGTCTGTACAGATCTCTCATGGCAAAAAATGCAAAACTCGCACAACCAACCACTTTTGTTTACTGGAAAAAAGTACTGAGGACCCCATAGGTTATTGGAAGGAATGCATTTAGTACGAAAACACATAATTAGTGAGGCCCATGATTTAGGCTCATACATGCTGCAATATATGCTGTTACTATACCCGCCTCGGATACACGACCAGACAGACTGACCCACTGTCCAAAGTGTCAAAGAGAAAGTGAAGACCTTTACCATTGTATATGGCAATGCCAGAAGATGCAAGCCTTTTGGAAAGACATGCTTACTCTGATCTAAAAATTATGTAGATATCCAATCCAATTCGCCCCTATGCCACTGTTATTCCACTCCTCAACTCCTATAGAGAACATTGGAGAAAAAGAGCGCCACTGAGGAAGGAGTGAAATACAAACCCCGAAACACGTATGGTGTTATTTTCCCTGTAAACAGAGACTGGATGTTGAAGCCCCCCATAACATTGAATACAAAGGGTACACCCTCATCATTCTGTAGGAAATTGTGCGGACACCGAGCGGGAATACAGCTAAGATATGCTGGCAAGAGAGGAGATACACGTGCCACACCGATGAGACACCGCTGACCGGAGACCTGCCACTACAGAGAGAGACTCCCTATATCGAGGAGAGAACATCGCAACGAAGATCTACTCTGCATTTTAACCTAAAGAGCTTACATTCACTAGTAGTGACGGGACGCCGCTACATACTAAGTAGGAGCGGGACGCCGCTCCGGATCTATACAAAGGGGGATCCCTATCTAATTCTATTCATCCACAGACCTGCCAATATGTGGATTTAAAATAAGGACTGAATGATCGAATATCCATAAGAGATCTCTGTATATTAGTTGAAAAGCCTAAACACATAAATACAGTCCTATTCAATTCCACCAACCTATAATTATACCATACCACAGGATCCCAATTATTAGTGCACCATAAATAGCAGACTGAACTTGTTTGGAAATATTAATGCATGCTATATTTGGACAATACCTGTTGGGTTCCCAGTGATTACTATTAATCCACTACGAACGCCTATGCCACCCATCAAAGGATCAGAGTATTCAATTCCGATTACAGTATTTTTTTGTAAAATATTGCCGTTTTGATTTAAACTTTGATTTTATTTGTGTATATTGTGTTCATTAAATCCACTAACATTTATCTATGGCCCTGATCTCTTGAGTGTGCCCAGCTACAATATATTATTTTCCTATAGAGAACATATCTAAGTAAGGGGCAGAATTTTCAGCACTGATCCATATAAGGGCCCTTGCACATGACTGTATGCCCTCCAAGACATACGGTCTGTGAGCAGAGCCGCATTGATCGTGCGCACGGGAGTACACAGCATCATAGAGAACAATGATGCTGTGCACGTCGGGTCGCCCGCGGGACTATTGTCCTGCACTCATACGATCTTATGAGTGCAGGAAAATAGCCCCACAGGGGGCCCGACGTGGACAGCATCATTGTAATCTATGATGGTGTGTGCTCCTGTGCACATGATCAATGCCGCTCCGTTGTGTGCAAGGGCCCTTATCCTGATGGCAGTAAAGCAAGCGCTATTACAGCACTGTCTTTCACCTAGTAAACCTTCCACAATAGAGGTTATATCACATCTGAAACAATACATGTACTTAGAAAGACTGGGGGTGGAAGGCAAGAAACAGACCTTGACGAAAAGATTCTTCAAACGTTAGAAATAATTCATATTCTCAGCCTTAACCCCAGAGGAAATGACCACAGTCCTGCACACTACATGCTATTACAGTGAAGATTTGAGTGGCACACTGGGGTCATTAAGTCAAGAGCTGAGGGCACCTTGCTAGATAGGTAGAAACCTGAAAAAGGAAACCGATTCCATTACAATAAGGGCTCATGCACTCGACCGTTGTGCATAACGGTCCTTTTTTTTCCTGGTCCGTCTTTGAAATCCGTTATGTTTCCATTTATAGTCCATTTCTGTTCCGTTTTTGCGGAAAAGCATGTCCGTGTTGTTTCAGTATGTGATCTGTTTTTTGCGGATGATAAACGGAAACTGAAGCAGGAAAAAAATCACAACTTTTGACTCTTCCCCCTTTTACACCCCCTATTTAACATGGTCATGTGATGGTGCAGACTCTATTTTCTACAGCTTTTTGCAGCATTGAGAGCTTGGCTAGAAGCTGGTGTCTTGAAGGCATTGGTTTCAGATTTTGGCTATCTGTTGTATTAGGGCTGATTTTGAGGAAAACCTCCTCCTGCGCTGGCTGGTTTCCCGGAACGATGTACAGCAGCCAACTATGCTGACCAACAAACCAAGAAGGAGGCATTGGGTTCACCCCATTGTCTCATAGAGGTGCAGGAAGGGCCACGTCTACACGCTGTACATGGATTTGCGACATCATCCTGAGAAATTTCACGGTTTCTGTCGTATGTCTGTGAACAGCTTTGACATGTTCTTAGCGTCTCTACGCCCTGGCCTCATCCACAAGGACACAAATATGAGGCGTTGCCCGAAGCAAACATTAATATCAAACCTTTCAGTTTGGACAGCTCCTTTATAAAAACAAATGTCTAATGCTGGGATGTCCAACCTGCCGCCACCTGCGGTGTCAAAACCACAAGTCCCAGTATGCCCAGTCTGCCTACAATTATCAGCCTACAGCAGGGCATGATGTGATTTGTATTTTTACAGCTGGAGAGCCACAGTTTGCCCATCCCTGGTGTAATGTATGTATTTGATATGGGCAACTAAGCATGTTAGACTTTAAAACACTATGAATAGTGACCCCAGTAGTGGCTATTTTATTAATATGTTTTTTTTTTTTTTGTGTGTCTTCCTTCAGGTTTCTGGCGACTGGGAAATCATTTGCTTCTCTGCATTTTGAGTTCCTGCTGGGCTTTAGCTGACACTACATATAAGTTTATAATTGTGGATATCAGGGCCTATGGGAGCACTGCAGATGCGCGCATTTTCATTTTTCTTCCAGATTAAGTGAGCGACTTCATGCCAACCAACTTGCCCTCCCAGAGCCCAGATTGCTACCAGTTTCTGCGGGTCCTCTGGCTCCATTTACATACTATACTTTTTTAAATTCATATGGTTTGTAAATAAATATAACTATGTGTTTGAATTGTCACTTGTGACCCTTGACATTTGAAATAAATTATTTTGTAATATTGAAATTGTTTTATTTAAAAAAAAAAGAGATCCACACCAGATTTGATTGTCCCCAGTTTTTATATTTAAAAAAATTAAATTATAAAGGCCTCACATTCAGCCATAACTTGTCCAAAAGAAAATATACACAAATCGCAATTCCAAAAGTTCTGTGGTGAAAGGGCCAATAACTTGGCCTGGAATAACACCCCCATCACCAGGTGGATTGTGCTGTTGTTGGGTAGAGCTTTGTGTCTGGTACTGCAGGCGCCAAGAAGTTTGGGGGTCCTGTGAATACAGGGGCATCGGAAGACTAGTAGGGCGGATGTGTATTTGTGGCATGTTTGGTCCCGGTTAGGGCTTAAGAGACCGGGAATACATTCGCTCCTTCATGGCATTAATAAAGCAAAGTAGCTCCAGTGTGTCAGGTTTGGAGTCCATTATAGAGGCCACCGATGTCATCATAACCATATACATTGGGGTTTTTTCTTGGGACCAGCCTTGGATCAGGGGAGCTAGGCCACCCTAGCATCCTCTCCTCTTTACCGTCCTTCCTTCCTTCTCTCGCTCAAATAATTAAGCACCTGCCCGTCAACCACTACTTGACTATCAAAGCAAGAAGAAGGATTGGCCCTAGCCCCACCTTCTCCGCTGACGTGGCCAGGCCTGGTCTTCTGGACTAGAAGCGGTAACTCCTCCAGCTTCTCCCTGCAGTTGGGAAGTGGGCAGCTCCTGTGAGCTGACATCCTCCTCACCAGTCACAGGACGTGAGGAATGTGTCCCAGTAGTAGCTTGGGAGCTGCTGGAATTTTGCCCTTCATCCTCAAGGTTGTCCACGGTGCTGCAATTGCAAATGAAGGAGGATTAGCACTTTTTTTTTTTTTTTTTGTGGAAGCATCATACATTATCTCTTCATAAATAAAATTATCTATATATAACAAAGGTAGCATATACTTTACAGCCTTAATTCCAAAATGGGACGCAGAAATTGGAGCTGGCATGTATACATTTTTTTAAACCTCCATCACTGCTTTGATCCTTGAATTGTATTAATTCCCGGTAAAATTGGTCACGACATGAATGCCATCTGGTCTTTACTTACACACAAAAATGATAATAGACATAGTGACAAAAAAAATGAAATGTTTTCATAATATTAAATACTAGAATGGCACAGTAGATTTAGAAAGAAAAAAACATTACTGGGGGGTGACTTATATACTTACAAAGCATGTACATGTGATTATCTAAACATAATAATCAATTACGTCAGAAATCACTGATATGCTTTCTAAGGGCAAAAGTGAGTAGTTTTATAAAAGACACTACATCAACTTCCCAAAAATTTGATACGTTTTATATCCAAACAGGTACTGAGGGGAGGTACATTTTTGCAATAAATGTATCTCACCCCTGGATGTGGCCCTTCATAGTTGTGCTGCTAATTACACAATAGGCCTGCTTCCCCAATATGACATTGCAGACGACTGTTGCTCATGCTGCGAGTCTGCAGTGCCCGGCCTGAACTCCCATAGCTGCAAGCGGTGACATTGCATTATCTTCATTTATGATATGATGTAACCCTTAAAACAGTTCTGGAATGTATTTGATAAACACTGACATAATTCTGCCAGTGTTTTCCAATACATTCCAGAAGTATAAAAGGGTTAACATAGCATCATAAATCAATGTAATGCTATATGAACCCCAGCAGTGCAGGGAGGTTAGGCCGGGAGAAGTGCTGCAGACTCGCAGCATGAGCAACGCTCGTCTGCAAGGACCCAATAGCTACGCTGCTGCATCAAATGTAAATATAAATATACTTTCAAATAAAAAAACATTACGCATGGGTAGTCTTACCTAACTGGCTGGCCATCATATGTTGTGCCATCTCCTCCCATGCCTGCTCCTTGGCTACACGGTCATGGTGACCGTCACAGCGGGTGTCCCAGATTTGGGGTCTTTCTTGAATGAGTGCGATTACCTTCTCAACATCTATCTTCAAACTTTTCTGAAAGGCAGCTACTCAAGGCCTCAGGGAATTTCCAGGTCATGTGCTCTGCCAATACTTGGCAACAAGTAGCACATGGCAAAAGTAGGCTGGCCTTAAACCAGAAGAACACGTGTTCCACAAAAACAGAATACAAACGGATGACATATGGTTACATTCCGTATGTATTCCGTTGTTTTTGCGGACCCATTGACTTGCATGGAGCCAAGCACCGTGATTTGCGGGCCATAATAAGACATGTTCTATCTTTTCACGGTACGGAAATATGGAAACACAATGCACACGGAGACACTTCCGTTTTTTTGCTGAACCATTGAAATAAATGGTTCAGTATAAGTACCGCATACTGAACTAAAAAAACGGCCAGTATATGGAACACGAAAAACATTCGTGTGAACGAGCCCTAAGACTTAATTTCCGAAGCATGGTTGTAGCTAATGTTTGGAATAGGTTCTTAAATATTGTTCATACTGAAGGGAATATTGCATTGATCTTTTGTAAAGATCTTTGTACAACTCTATATTTGTATTCAATAAAGTTGTATTTAAAAAAAACAAAAAACAAAAATGTGTGAACACACAAAAATCTTTTTTTTAAATATTTGTCATTTTTTCCCATCTGAAGTCATGATTCCTCCCTGCGTAAGTTGCTTTTGGGCCTATGACTGTTCACATTAAATTGGAAATAGACGAATATTCTAAAAAACAAATATATAGCAATATATTCTATAGTGCTATCTATTCGTGTTCTAAAATATTACGCGAATATTACATTGCCGATTTTTTGCATAAGAGAAAAAAAAATTGAATAATGAAGAATATTCTAATTCACTACAGACTACAATATTGCAGCCTTCTCACATTGGCCTACAAGCAAGAAGCAGATAGGTATACTAGGTAATGGGTTCAGATGAAAAAAAAATATTGTTTTTTACAAATATATATTACTATATGTTTTCAACAGGTAAAGGTTTCCACAACCAAGAGCTGTTAAAAGGGTTTTCCATTACTCTAAGGGGTTGTCTCATCACAGACATTGGTGGCATATCGCTGGGATATGCCACCACTGTCAGATAGTGTGGATCCCACCTCTGGGACCAGCTCCTCTCTTCAGAATAGGACCTCTTTCTATGGGAGTTCCGAAATTAACCGAATGCTGGTTTGGCCATTTCCAGCAGTTCCATAGAGGTGAATGGAGCAGTAGCAGCACTTGTGCAGTGCAGGCAGTCTCCATTAATTTCTATGGTACTTCTGAAAATAGTTGAGAGTGCTCAATATTTTCCGAACTCCAATAGCAATGAATGGAGCACATGCCACGAATGCACAGAGACAGGAGCAGGTCACTGATTTGTTCGCTTGTCCCCATACAGTGGAGGTGATTGCTGCGTGTAAATTCAGCAGTCACCTCTGCAGATGATCTGACAGTGATCAAGAGCATCTGCTTCCTTTCCTCTAATCTGTCAGATGATAGGTTCGTGTAAGGCTACTTTCACACTAGCCTTCTCCGGCAGGCTGTTTCGGCAGGTGAACAGCCTGCTGGATCCGTGCTGCCGCTAGCGCTTGCGTGCCGTCGGAGGTCTGCTCTGGCCCTATTGACTATATACACACTGAAAAGACTACACTTACTCTACATACACTGTCACGAGGGTGTCAGGAGCCGCGTCTGACTCTGTTATACCTGGGGTCAGGAAGTCGCAGCGGGTGGCTGCACGCTCTATGTCTAAAGATCGCACTGTTACTTGTGGTCGGATCGGCTATCGGAGAGGTGTACCTAACCTATCTAACCCTATCTACAACAAGCAGTAGAATTATGCCATAACTGCTGCGGTAGGGCAGCCTAAAGGGGGCCACCCTAATATGAAGTGACTGTAAGATGGTGTGGGTGGGTGGGTGAATCGTCATCATCCTGGGCCCACAGGTGCCTATAAATAGCCTAGTAATCAGCCAGCCTAGGCCCACAGGTGCATATAAATAGCCTTGTAATCAGCCTCCGCTCCCACAAATACAGCAATATATTTGCTTAATATTTGTGGTCGGATCGGCTATCGATGTGGTAACTAGTTGATGTGGTAACTAGTTGAAGATCCATGATTTTGCTACCGGGGTTTGGATCGGAAGGCAGAAGGAGCCTTCTTCCTGTGCCTAACCCAATATATGGAGATTTCTCTGTAGCTAACCTATCTAACCCTATCTACAACAAGCAGTAGAATTATGCCATAACTGCTGCGGTAGGGCAGCCTAAAGGGGCCAAAAAGAGCAGACCTTAGTTTAGAGCAAAATATATACATACCATTACGACACCCGCTTTGAACGTAAAAGACACTTCACGATGAAGGTGCGGAAAATACCATACATATCACAGAGACTTCTATGTACCTTACCTCTTTGTCACGTGCGCTGGCATGTCGTTCTTGGAGGTAGCTAATGTTGATGCGTTTGAAAGAGTGGCCGGTAATCAGAAATGATTTACTCCTATGTTGACCAACATATGAACATATTACGAAAAGGTCTGAATCCTGAGAGCTGCAAACTGAAACAACTATGGTGAATCTGATGGAAGGGCCTAAATGAACTCCAACTATTTGCCAAGGGCCCTGCTCGGACACCAACTGTTACTGGTAGCAAAATACTTCACCTATACATATTCCACAGGCCACAGCTTTTATTATTATTATAATTTTTTTTTATAAAAGGACCCAAAAAGTTAGAAGATGGTGTATGCCGTCTAACTCTAGTAGTAGATTAGGTGAAATGTGTAAACTCACCAGGCCTGGGGAACCATAAACACGAATACATGACTGTTCCAATAAACAAGCTAATGTTGCCTGTAATGAGGACAGAAAACGTACACACCATACTAGCAGTTGTGACAGGAAATTAAGGTCGTGATAAACTATGTATGCTGCGCCTGTAGTAGTGATAGGACTTGTTGTGTCCATAGACGTGACAGACTATGTTTATTATGCCTTATTATTGTACCTCCTACTGGAAAATGGACCTGCAATAAAGACATACATACCTGCAATGAAGACATAATGTACACACAATGCCTGCCGCTATGACAGGAAAAGCTTAAGGTCATGATAGACTACGTATGCTAGTCGTGCTAGGACTTATGGTGTCAGTAAACGTGACAGATTTCGTAAATCGCTTGTAGTGGTGAGACAGAACTTATTAGTCTGTAGAGGTGAAAGACTTCGTAAATCACCTTTGGTGCTGAGACAGGACTTATTAGTCTGTAGACATGACAGACTTCGTAAATTGCGCCTGTAGTCGTGACAGAACTCCCTATGGACGAAACTGATGCCATAGTATAGTGGGTTTTTTTCTGAACAACCCCTGGAGAGGCGGAATTTGAGAAACATGAAAAATGAGACCACAGGGTCAGCTTCCTGGGAGAATGGGTCTATAATGCAAGGACAGGCAAGAGAAAAGTAACAGCGGGGAGCAAGAACCTAGAGAGGGTAAGTGGGAGAAAATGCGAACCTGGGAAAAGGTGATGTCCGAAAGTAAGGCTTGGGATGACTGCTTGAAAAGAAAACAATGAAGACCCAATGACCTAGAGCAATAATGTGAGTGAGGCTCTAATGGCAAAAGCCACGCATGCGAGCCTCCACAAAAATAATTGTATTGTGAGCCACAGCTGACCGAGCCATGCGAGCGGGCCTGAAGGCAGAAAAAGACATGGAACCTACTGTGGCGGGACCACGCAGCTGACCTCGAATGGTGGAGTTATGTGTGTAAAATTTAAACTGAGAAGCCATGCGTGAGAGACTAATGACGGAGCCAAGCGTGGGAGAGACTAATGACGGAGCCAAGCGTGGGAGAGACTAATGACGGAGCCAAGCGTGGGAGAGACTAATGACGGAGCCAAGCGTGGGAGAGACTAATGACGGAGCCAAGCGTGGGAGAGACTAATGACGGAGCCAAGCGTGGGAGAGACTAATGACGGAGCCAAGCGTGGGAGAGACTAATGACGGAGCCAAGCGTGGGAGAGACTAATGACGGAGCCAAGCGTGGGAGAGACTAATGACGGAGCCAAGCGTGGGAGAGACTAATGACGGAGCCAAGCGTGGGAGAGACTAATGACGGAGCCAAGCGTGGGAGAGACTAATGACGGAGTCGCGTGAGAGAGACTAATGGCGGAGTCGCGTGAGAGAGACTAATGGCGGAGTCGCGTGAGAGAGACTAATGGCGGAGTCGCGTGAGAGAGACTAATGGCGGAGTCGCGTGAGAGAGACTAATGGCGGAGTCGCGTGAGAGAGACTAATGGCGGAGTCGCGTGAGAGAGACTAATGGCGGAGTCGCGTGAGAGAGACTAATGGCGGAGTCGCGTGAGAGAGACTAATGGCGGAGTCGCGTGAGAGAGACTAATGGCGGAGTCGCGTGAGAGAGACTAATGGCGGAGTCGCGTGAGAGAGACTAATGGCGGAGTCGCGTGAGAGAGACTAATGGCGGAGTCGCATCAGAGAGACTAATGGCGGAGTCGCGTGAGAGAGACTAATGGCGGAGTAGTGTGAGAGAGACTAATGGCGGAGCTATGTGTGTGAGAGACTAATGGCAGAGCTAAGCGTGAGAGACTAATCCCGGAGTTATGCGTGAGAGAGACTAATGGCGGAGCCAAGCGTGAGAGAGACTAATGGCAGAGCCAAGCGTGAGAGACTAATGGCAGAGCCAATCGTGAGAGAGACTACTGGCGGAGCCATGCGTGAGAGAGACTACTGGCGGAGCCATGCGTGAGAGAGACTGATGGCGGAGCTATGCGTGTGAGAGACTGATGGCGGAGCTATGCGTGTGTGAGACTAATGGCGGAGTCATGCGTGAGAGAGACTAATGGCGGGGCCATGCGTGAGAGAGACTAATGGCGGGGCCATGCGTGAGAGAGACTAATGGCGGACCATGTGTGTCAAACTTAAACGGAGAAGCCATACATGAGAGACTCTAATGGCGTAGCCATGAATGCGAGACTAATGGTGGATTTTTTTTTTTTTTTAATATAAACCACTTATGCAGCACCAGTATGACTTGGGGACTCGCATAACCATGACCCCCTCCGACAGTGAACCTAGGACACTAACCAGCCTACAACCATATTGTACCCCTAACGAATAACGTGAAGAACGGTCATAGGCCCCACGGAGCCATAAGGCTGAAGCGGTCATCAGGCCCCCGAAGCCAAGACTGAACTGGATGACATTACAGTGACGATAAGTAATTAAAATGTGAGCTAGACCTGATGGGATATGCATAGACATTAGTGAACCCCCACGTACATAAATAAAACATTAAACAAACAGTGAAATTGAACAGATGGGAGAAAAATAAGAGCCAGAGGAATTACAGTTCGCTAAGAGAAGACCCTTATCGTGACAAACGAATGAACAACTTATGAAACATATTAGGAACTTACTCCTATTGGCCCACTGACCGCTGAGGGACTGTATGGTGAACTGGGGCAGGAGACCAATCTGAGTGAATGCGAACCAGAAGTAAAGGAGACCAGTCTGAGTGAATGCCAACCAGGACTAAAGAACGGCACAATCTTTCCACCGAAGTGAAACAGAAATGTAACAACCAGCGAGGAAAGAAACGTAAACCTAAAAGAAAGCAGCTATGTTAATAGAGAGCGGTATCCTGACTGCCCTAGTAAAAATACTGAGTAAACCATGATGTAGCAATGAAAAGGAAAATCCAGCTTTAAGTGGAAGCAGCTCCGGATGTGAGTGGTGCCTAAAAACATGGTATGGGCCCAGCTCTGAGCATGAAGAGCAAGTATAACCCAGCCATATGAATGCAATCTAAAAGTGAGTAGAGTATTATTGTGATGCAACAGCAAACGCATGAACACAGCTCTAGTAGTGAATGGAGAATAGGATAAAATGTAAATGCAGACACATGGACGTAGCTTTTGAAGGTAACAAACCTAACCATGATCATTTGACCATTAGCGCCCAACCTCCTTCGCCCCAGAGCGCTACAAGTCAAGGACCGTGTAACCAAGTCCGATCCTACAGTGAATGCCAGCACTCGCCTGGACCTTCTGCCATTGCCCAGGCGCAAACGAACCTCCACATAATGCTGCAGGTTTTTTTTTAAATGACACCACCTCGTGTTTCCCTAAGAAAAACATAAACATGGTTGGACATAAACCCTGCTGCAACGCCAATTAATCAACATAATAGTGCACCTATAAACCTAGCACAGAACCGCTGACACATGCGTGCCCATAACATACAGTTTATAGATTAAACACACTTACATACAAGAGCATCAGAACACCTTGCATGTCTCGCGCTAACTGCAGACTGGCGCCCCACATGTAAAACAGGTGACAGAAAACATGCACTTTTTAATTTTTTTAACGACTATTGATACATGACCCTTCCAGAGAGATAACTAAATAATACCATCACTTAAACACAGCGTGCGTAGCTTGGAGACACGCGTCCCGTATGAAACAGATATCAGAAAACATGCGACCATACCTACTCTAGGTGCATGCTATGCCAATAATTATATGCAAAAGCTCCCAACAAGCCCCTAAACAGCCGGAAAAAAATACTAACAACAGTCACTTGACCATTAGCGCCCAACTCTGCTTCGTCCCAGCGAATCGCATACCGCACTGTGGGTCCCGTGCCAACAAGTGCGATTCTACGGGGAATGCCAGCATTCGCCTGGCACTTTCTACCGATGCCCAGGCGTGAATGAGCCTCCACATGATTCTGCTGCATTTATTTATTTATTTTTAATCGACCATTGATACACAACACAAACACAGCGTGCATAGCTTGAGCCAACTGCAGACACGCACCCCACATGTAAACCAGGTATCAGAAACATAAGACCATACCTACTCTAAGCGCATGCTACCCCAATAACTGTATACAATGCCCCCCACAGGCCTCTGAATGCCAGACTAACAATACTCATAACCATCGCTCAACCATTAGCGCCCAAACGCTGCTTCATCCCAGAGCGATACATGTCGCGGACCGCAGCACGGGTCCCGTGCAAACCACTCCGATCCTACCATGAATACCAGCGCCCTCCTGAGACATTCTGCTGTCGCCCAGCCGTAAGGAGTCTCTACACCATGCTGCTGTATCCTAGAGCTGACCCAGAGGTAGTGAAATCAGCTGAATTGGCGTCAGCCTGGGCCCACAGGTGCCTATAAATAGCCTAGTAATCAGCCAGCCTAGGCCCACAGGTGCATATAAATAGCCTTGTAATCAGCCTCCCCTCCCACAAATACAGCAATATATTTGCTTAATACTTAATGGTAGCTTTCTGTGTTTGCCTTGCAATCCTTTTTGTCTCACTCAGGGATCTGTAGCATCTTCTCCTCAGCTGTTTCTTGTCCGTCCCTCCCAACCTCCTTATATTCCCCCTTCCCACTTCTCTGGTTGCCAGATATAGAGCTTCCTGCCTGGACTTCTATACTGACCCACTGGAGCTGTGTAGCTGTTGTTCCTGGTTGTCGTACCAGAGTGTTACCCTTCGGATCCCTGTTGGGCTTTTGTTGTCCGCTGTTGTCGCCCACCTGGGATTATATGTTTTGTCTGTATTGTCTGTCCTCTCCCTGGTGTTTTCCTTTAGTGTTAGTGGTGAGGACTAGTGCTCCCACTGCCCTATTCACTACTTAGGGCTCATCTTAAGGAAAGCCAGGGTTTAGGCACGTGATCGGCGTACGGGTGAAAAACCCGTCTAGGGACGTCAGGGCAGTCAGGTGCCAGCCTCAAGGTGAGTTAGGGGTCACCACCTTTCCCTCTCCCTTGGACAGGGCTTTCCCTTTTCCCTCCCTTTGCGTCACACGTCTGTGATCGGCACGCCAGTCGTGATATTATATCTGGCCCTTATTTTGTGTAGGTAAAAAAAAAGTTTATTTTTTATTTTTTTTCTGCCTATTTAGAATCCAGTATGGATTCTATTGCTTCTTTGACAAAGCAACTTCAAGGCCTGTCTTTGGAGGTGGCAGGATTGAAGGCGTTGGTCCTCTAGCAACAGCAGCAATTGAAGCAGACCGCAAGCCCAGCCGTTGCTATGGGTAACCAGGTTGCTCCAGAACCCAAGGTTGTTCTTCCTGACAGATTTTCTGGGGGAAGGTGACAAATTTGTGACATTCCGTGAGGCCTGTAAGTTATATTTTAAGCTGCGCCCCTACTCCTCTGATAATGAAGAACAGTGGGTGGGGATTGTTATTTCCCTGCTACAGGGGGACCCGCAATCCTGGGCGTTCTGTTTACCCACTGATTCCCAGGCTTTCCGGTCAGTGGATGGATTTTTGGGGCCTTGGGTCTCATATATGATGACCCTGACCGAGTCGCCCTGGCTGAGTCGAAGTTACGGAGACTCCTACAGGGAGATCGGCCAGGAGAGGAGTATTGCTCAGAGTTCCGTAGGTGGGCTACAGATACTCAGTGGAACGATCCGGCTCTCAGGAGTCAGTTCTGCTCTGGGTTATCTGAAAGGGTTAGGGATGCGCTTGCGCTGTATGAGACCCCTTTTCCCTTGATGCTGTTATGTCCCTTTCTATCAGAATAGAGAGACGTCTTAGGGACAGATTGAAAAATCCTGAGCAATTAGTAACCCCTTCAAAGCCGCAGCTAGTCTGTACGGACCTAGACGAACCTATGCAGCTAGGAGGAACTACTCGTCAGGTCCGTCCTCCGGAGGCTCGCTGTAGGCATGGGGTTTGTTTTTTCTGTGGGGGGAGGGGTCATTTCCTTAATGTCTGTACTTCCATACCTAAACACAAACGACCGTCGGAAAACTAATGACCCCAGGCTGTGTGGAGGATGTCAGCCGGGGGGTATACGTTTCCTCCATACGAACGTCTCAATTTGTGTTGCCAGTGGTTGTTGTTCTTGGTGATAAGACGGAGACTATTTCTTTCTTTCTAGACAGTCGAGCAGGGATTAATTTGATAGATGCCCATTTTGCCCAGACTATGGGTTTGTCTTTCTGTACGCTACAGAGACCTATTCCCATATTCGCTATTGACTCTGCTCCTCTGTCTCAGAGAAATCTCACTCATATTGTCCATAACTTACACCTTCGGGTAGAGGACCATTATAACGAGTGTCTTTCATGTTATGTTCTGGAGGGCCTTCCCTCTCCTGTGGTATTGGGTCTTCCCTGGTTGGTAGCGCACAATCCAGTGGTGGATTGGCAGACCAGGAAGATATTGGAGTGGAGTGAGCATTGCAAAGAAAATTGCTTAATTTGCAATTGCTTAGTCGCCTCCATAGCAACTCTACCAACATTTGTTTCGGATTTTGAGGACGTTTCCTCTGAAAAGGGTTGTCAGAAGTTCACCGTCCTTATGATTGCCCGGTTAAACTGATTCCTGATTCTCGCGAGAACTTGAGCTCCTTCTTCCTGGCTGAGAGCCGAGTGCTGCAATTGGCTGGGCTCTCAGCCAGGGAGACTAGCACACACGCCCAGAGCAAAATCTTTAGCAACGCCCCATGCAAAAGTCCGCCTCATTTGCATATGAGGCGGCAGAAGAAACGGGGCTATTATTAATCAATTCGGGGGTCGATTTAAAAAAAAAAAGAAGGGGAAACATCAGTGGATGCTGCACTATTAGGTAGGAGTGTCACACACCTCACACTATATAGATGACATTTACCCTATATACACACACCACACACTATATAGCCACACACCTCACACTATATAGATGACATTTACACTATATACACACAACACAAACTATATAGTCACACACCTCACACTATATAGATGACATTTACCCTATATACACACACCACACACTATATAGCCACACACCTCACTCTATATAGATGACATTTACCCTATACACACACACACACCACACACTATATAGTCACACACCTCACTCTATATAGATGACATTTACCCTATACACACACACACACACCACACACTATATAGTCACACACCTCACTCTATATAGATGACATTTACCCTATACACACACACACACACACCACACACTATATAGTCACACACCTCACACTATATAGATGACATTTACCCTATATACACACACCACACACTATATAGCCACACACCTCACTCTATATAGATGACATTTACCCTATACACACACACACACACACACACCACACACTATATAGTCACACACCTCACACTATATAGATGACATTTACCCTATACACACACCACACACTATATAGTCACACACCTCACTCTATATAGATGACATTTACCCTATATACACACACCACACACTATATAGTCACACACCTCGCTCTATATAGATGACATTTACCCTATATACACACACACACCACACACTATATAGTCACACACCTCACACTATATAGATGACATTTACCCTATATACACACACCACACACTATATAGCCACACACCTCACACTATATAGATGACATTTACACTATATACACACACCACACACTATATAGTCACACACCTCACTCTATATAGATGACATTTACCCTATACACACACACACACACACACACCACACACTATATAGTCACACACCTCACACTATATAGATGACATTTACCCTATACACACACACACACACACCACACACTATATAGTCACACACCTCACACTATATAGATGACATTTACCCTATACACACACCACACACTATATAGTCACACACCTCACTCTATATAGATGACATTTACCCCATACACACACACACACCACACCACTATATAGTCACACACCTCACTCTATATAGATGACATTTACCCTATACACACACACCACACACTATATAGTCACACACCTCACTCTATATAGATGACATTTACCCTATACACACACACACACCACCACACTATATAGTCACACACACCTCACTCTATATAGATGACATTTACCCTATACACACACACACACCACACACTATATAGTCACACACCTCACACTATATAGATGACATTTACCCTATATACACACACACCACACACTATATAGACACACACCTCACTCTATATAGATGACATTTACCCTATATACACACACCACACACTATATAGCCACACACCTCACTCTATATAGATGACATTTACCCTATACACACACACACACCACACACTATATAGTCACACACCTCACACTATATAGATGACATTTACCCTATATACACACACCACACACTATATAGTCACACACCTCACTCTATATAGATGAAATTTACCCTATACACACACACACCACACACTATACAGTCACACACCTCACACTATATAGATGACATTTACCCTATACACACACACACACACACACACCACACTATATAGCCACACACCTCACTCTATATAGATGACATTTACCCTATACACACACACACACCGCACACTATATAGATGACATTTACCCTATATACACACACCACACACTATATAGCCACACACCTCACTCTATATAGATGACATTTACCCTATACACACACACACACACCACACACTATATAGTCACACACCTCACTCTATATAGATGACATTTACCCTATATACACACACACACACACACCACACACACTATATAGTCACACACCTCACTCTATATAGATGACATTTACCCTATACACACACACCA